>OY757022.1:30194010-30794010 GCA_963580285.1 Lucinisca nassula | reverse complement strand
GTTGTTGAACTCCCTCACCCCCCGTATTCCCCTGACCTTGCCCCGTGTGACTTTTTTTTGTTCCCGCGGCTGAAAAAATACCTTTCTGGTCGAAAATTTGTACAGCGCAAACACCTCGGTTCTGCAATATTCCAGTGCCTTCATAGTATACCTCGAAAAGACTACCAAAAATGCATTCAATGATTGGATCAGAAGACTGAAAGTTTGTATATCTGTTAAAGGGGAATACTTTGAGGGGACAAAATAAATTTTTCATCGAAATCTATCACGGAATCATTTTTATGTGCTTAGTTGCATTCATATTTGAACAGTCCTCGTAGCGCGCGTGATTTGTCTACTTACAACTGACCGACAAACTGTTATTTATAACTCAACAAATCACAGGCGATCTATTTCGATTCTAACACACTGAAAATCAGCAATAATGCTGTTGTTTCCTTCAAAATCTCACAACTTTTCGCCATTGTTAGAAGAAATCCCGCTAAAATTATCGACTGAAACACGGTATCACGACTCCCCGAAATCACCGAAATCACCACAGAAATAACCGAAATCACCACTGAAACACATGCATTTATATCCTTTTCTAACGTTTTCGATGCGAGGAAATGACGTTACAGCGTCAAACGTCATGGAAATCGACTAGTGACGTCATAAATGTGAAGTTTTTAATGACGTCACTCGTCACGCTCTTCCTTGACGTGATTTGTTGTAGAATATTACACAGTAATTTTCCGTTGCCTATATAGGCGTGCTGTGTTAGAATGACTCTTTTCTGTCAAAAACTTTCACGACCGGGTAGTACTCAGGACTCCGATTGGGGCCTTCAAAATACATTTTGTCCCCATTAAATTTCCTTCATACGTGTCATAGTTGTCCCGAATAGAGACATTTTAGCATTTCAAGATTTTATCATCGACTGTAAAGTTCTTCAACTGGAGCATGAGTACATGTACATTCTAGAAATGAAAACCATACTAAGAAAACACATCACAGGGGAGTTGCGAACCCTTATAGTCACATGCCTGTGAACAAGAGCATGGTATAATGATTACAATTACCAGTAGAGAAAACAATGTACAACTAATACTGATTGTTTATGGAAAAAGTTCAGCTCTAACTGTGATTTGTTGAGTAATAAATCACAGTTTGGAGGTCAGTTGTAAAGTAGATCAAATCACGAGCGCGTAGCGCGCGTGATTTGTCTACTTACAACTGACCGACAAACTGTGATATATTACTCAACAAATCACAAACTAGAGCTGATCTATTTCGATTCTAACAGGCTGAAAATCGGCAATAATGCTGTTGTTTCCTTCAAAATCTCACAACCTTTCGCCATTGCTAGAAGAGATCCTGATGAAATTATCGACTGAAACACATGCATTTATATCCTTTTCTAACGTTTTCGATGCGAGAAAATGGCGTTACACCGTCGCCATTGTTAGAAGAAATCCCGCTAAAATTATCGACTGAAACACATGCGTTTATATCCTTTTCTAACGCTTTCGATGCGAGGAAATGACGTTACAGCGTCAAACGTCATGGAAATCGACTAGTGACGTCCCAAATTTGCAGTTTTTAATGACGTCACTCGTCACGCTCTTCCTTTTCGTGATTTGTTGTAGAATAAAACACAGTTATTTTCCATTGCCTATATAGGCGCGCTGTGTTAGAACAGTGTTTTCAACAAGTCTTATGAGCAGAAGTTAAGTGTCCATTTGACTAGTAGTTAAGTGTCAATTTTACTAGAAATCCACATAGAAATACCTGATTACTACAATGTTGTCACTGTAGCTTTTACAAGTATGAATCCACAGAAGTCCAAACTATCCGGACTTATGAAGACTGTGTATATACAGCCAGAGATAAGACCACTCGAATACCAATCTGACCCATGTCTATAAAGGCAAACAGCACAAGTCCAGTCCAGACTGAACTAGGAAGAACAACCTATTCCTGCACATCAGACAAGGAAATCCGTGATTTTACCCTGGGATAGAAATTTATGTTCTGACCCTGGTGTTCCGACCCAAAATCGAATGTAATCGCGTGTTTGTATGCGCCGTCGTTAAGGTTGACGTCATAGCACGTTGCATGACGTCACTAAACATTCCTGCAGTGTCAACACAATATGACGGACGTTGGTAACCGAAGTGACTGCACCATTAAAAATCCGCGCAAAGAAATGGAAGGTATGCAAGAAAAAGAATCCTATATGGGTGTGAGGGGTGGATAGAAAAATCCATCCCTCGAGATCGCTGTCCGGCAGCACTTGGCAAACCTCGTGATGCCGGACAGTGACCCTCGGGACGGATTTTTCCATCCACCCCTCACACCCATATTAGATTCTTATATTCTGAAGCGGCTTCATCAACGTTATTTATTCGGTTCATCATCACACCACCTTATCATAACGATAACTCACCCGTACAACATAGTGCATTTTTCACATCTCCAAAATGGCTACTTTTCTGATGAAAATCCTTGATAGTTTTGATATAAATGTTTAAAACATAGGTTGGGAGTGCTCGTTAGAACCGCCTCAGTGAGGCGGTTCTTACGAGTACCCACAACCTATGTATTGGAGCAGAAATAAAAAATAGTGCATACCCCCGTAAACCCCAGTTTTCTCTATATAATGTAGGGTGTAGGGGGGTCTTCATTTCACGGACTTGTTCACGTGATGTTATTAACAATAAAGGACATCAATTTAAACAGTAATTTAACCAGTTTAAATGTTCATTTTAGTAGATAACAGCGAAAGTTCCAAACTACAGGACATAGACTACTGCTGCAAATATCAGCATAAGAAACCCACACGGCATACAGCCCCAACCAAACTTCTCCAAAGAGCATCCTGATCAAGGTCTAAATCCATGCTAGCAGTACAGTTCTTGGCCAGTGTTCCAAAGAAAAAATCTGAACCCGAACCTTCATCAATGTCAAAAATGCCAAAAAATCCGTGAGCTCCCCGGGTTGTTTCACTTGTTAATAATTCAATCCATCATAAATGAAGCCTGACCGTCAACCATGAAATGCATTTCCTATATACAAGTTTAATTGTTCTTAAAACGTTCATGAAAAGGTTCTCAAGCACTTCTCTTGGCAATATTTTTTTTTTCTTTTTTTTTCAAAAATCTTCGAAATAGGTGTACTCCAGCACATAGTGGTATTCATCTACAAGTCTGTGAAAAATGAACATAGCTAGCAGATTCTGTCGTCCCTTGTAGTACCAAATAATGTTCCATATTCAGTAGGCATTACATGGTTGAGAGATCTTATCTGGTAGAAAGGAATTGCCAGATCTGTTGGTAAAATGTTGAAAAAGTTTTGATGGGAGGTGTGATACAATGCATAATGAAGTAATGTAGTAATTTCTTTATTTTGAAATTTTTACTTCATTATGCGTTGGCATAGTCGATGCGAAATGAAATAAAATGTAGTTTTTACTTCATTATGCGTCGATACTAAGAGGTTTGCGCAAAATGAAAGAATTATTTCATTTTGCGGTGATCGGTGGCATACTTAATTTTACTTCATTATGCGTCGACAGTTTGTTTGTTTGATTTGAGGTTTAACGTCACCGTCAACACTATTTAGGTCATTTTGGAGACGTTGCCTCCAATTTTGTTGGACTTTAACCTGACATGAGATTAAATGACATCTCAATCCCTGCCGTCCAATTAAACCCAAAAGGGTTTATATGGATGGATGGGCCGACTCGCAGCAGTTTTCCTGGGCAGGCTTAGACCTTCTAAGCAGATAACCAGTACTCATGTGCGGTCGGTATTAGCTCTGCGTGAAAGCATCGTGCAGCCCATCTATTTCTTCAAGCCCTTTTAAAAGGATATTTAAAAAAATATATATATTACCTTAAATGCTCGGTCACATGGCCTGGAGCCCGCGAACAAACTTTCGTTCTCCAGTCCCGAGAGTGTTCCATACGAAATCTCAATCGGACTAGTAGTTTCAAGGGAGATGTTTGAAAATGCTGACGACGCAGACGACACAGACATCGCAGACGCAGATGACGACGGACCAATGACTCTCCGTTAAGCTCCCCCTGGTGAGTTATATCTAAGGTCGATTTCCTTTTAAGAGGCACCATAAGGTTTGTACAGCAAATATCCTTAATAAAAAGGGATCTAGTTCCATATAAGACACAGAAGCCTCTGTGGTGTAGTAGTTATGTTATAGCTACTCGCCTGATAAACCGGGGTAGCAGGATCGATCCCAGTCTTGAAACCGAGATCCCGTTTCCGTATGAATGAGTCTTGAAACCAAGTTCGCTACTTTGTATGACCTTAGCTGTTGGTGGGACGGAAACTGAAACACACTCGCACTCCTTTTAAGATGCATAGATGGACAAACAACTGGGCTATGGACTGGTCCAAGCCAATATGGTCCCCCACCCCAACTATTGTGTGCACTACATGATCATGTGTTGAGCCTTAAAACACAAATGAGGGAAAAACATCAGACATGAGACCAAAATACCGTAAGGCGTTCAGTTTTAACTCTACTAACATAATCAAATACAGTGAAATTCCGCTATTAAGACCACCTAAAATTAAGACAAATTTGGTTTTAAAGCATATTTTGAAGGTTAAAGTTACATTTTCTTTGTGATTGCGGCATTCAGTGTGCTCTTGTGGAAGACCATCTTTGGGACTGTTCAAATGTGGTCTTAAAGACCACTTTTGAACTGTCTCAAATGTGGTCTTTATATTGGAATTTACCTGTATTGCTTCCTAAGTCTTTGGTCTCCTTTCGTAGACAGCTATGTTCTTCCATCATTACTTCATTTTGCGTCGATATGGTGCATATCAACGCGAAATGAAATAGTTTTTTTTTACTTCATTTCGCGTCGATTACGCCAATGCATAATGAAATAAAAAAAAATCTAAATGAAGAAATTACTACATTACTTCATTATGCGTTGTATCAGAGGTGTGAGGTAATTGTATCTATTCCTGATCATTGCCTTCACTTTTCTTTTATACTGTAACTCCTTCTTAAATACCCTATAGTTTAAACATTTAGATGCTGCATAAACAGATCTCTATCAGGTTAAATTGTAATTACCTGTTAGTTTGTGCATAATGTTTTTTTGAAATATTTATAAGGACCTCTTGTTGCAACCACACTACTGCCTTATCTGATTCATGAAACTGTTTTTCTGAAAGGCTACAGTGTAAAACAACCGTGCACCTAATTTTACCGAGTAACTTCTGACTATCCTATCAGGAAAAAAATGTAATTTTGGTCTTGATTGGGTAAACCTCAAGATTACGTGATAACATATGACGTCGCGTCTGAGAGTGTAATAATGCCATGTAATATTTTCGGGCCTGTCTAAAACGCTGAAAAACACGCTGAATTCAGCAGGTTGCTGATCAGCAGATAGTGACTAAAACGCTGATCTGCTGAAATGCTGATTTTTTATTAAATATGGTGATCTTGTGTAAATTTCATAGTGTATGTGTTTATTTATGTGTTTATTTCTTTTTTATTTTTTTTATTCATTTAATTGTTTATATTTTATGGCCCAATTGACAGTGTTGGTGCATTCATAATAAAATGCTGACATCACTAGACACCTATATAGAGTACTGCCTGTACATATCTACTTGGGTTATGGAAACGTGTGTGTGTGTATGTGTGTGTGTGTTTTGAGTTTTGCGCATCATCAACAGCTACTTTTCTTACTGATGAGTACCCACAACCTACGCTACCTTTCTTATTTATATTTCACACGTATTTTGTGGGTGCTCGTTGAAACGAAAAATAATGAACACCCCTGTAGACCTTTTTCTTATTTCTGCTCCCAATATAGAGAGTGGGTACTCGTTAGAACAGCCAATTCGGTGAAGCTCTGTTCACCGGTACATCATGAAAACACGCATATATAAGTTTGACCCACTTGGGCCCCACTTTTATATAGTAAAACGTGGGTTTCCGGGGTAAACCTTATCTTTATTTTAGAGCAGATTTTCTTGTTTCTGCAAGTATAAACAGCGGTAAGATTAATTCACAATTAATAGAAGCAGTTAATATTTTAGCAAGAAAGCAATTTCCGATGATATCAATATTTATATTTCACACGTATTTTGTGGGTGCTCGTTAAAACGAAAAATAATGAACACCCCTGTAGAGTAGAAGTAAAACAAAGATCAGGAATCGATACAATTAACTTACTCCACCCATCAAAGACACCAAAGGGAAAGAAATACAAACATTAAGCGGCCAGACCATAATGGAAACCTAAACAAAGGAAGGCCATAAGGACAGTTACTTTCCCACAAAATGGCCATATGGCCATCCAAAATTAAAAGACACAAGTGATACACACAGTAAGTAACAAACAACAACATAAATAAATCGCCACAGAAGAACCGCCTTGGAACGGTCAGTGGAAAGGTTTCCACTGGGGGGTTTAAATCGATTTTACGTGGCCACAATCCTCGCCCTTACTTCCGTCGCGATTTAGACAAATAATTTGTTCAGTCCGCATGAAGGCCTCCTAACTCATCAGTGCAACATCTCCGTGAACACAAAAAATCAAAGAACCACAGAGGTGGGACAACGGTGAGGACTCGACAGCAAGAAACCACTGAAATGCTGGAGCAAAAGAAAACCAACAGTTAGACTCCGATGGGCCCGACCAGAGACAGCGCCCCTTTTCTTATTTCTGCTTCCAATATAGAGTGTGGATACTCGTTAGAACCGCCACTTCGGTGAAGCTCTGTTCACCGGTACATCATGAAAACACGCCTATTTAAGTTTGACCCACTTGGACCCCACTTTTATATAGTAAAACGTGGGTTTCGGGGGTAAACCTTATCTATATTTTAGAGCAGATTTTCTTATTTCTGCAATTATAAACAGCGGTAAGCTTAATTCACAAATAATAGAAGCAGTTAATATTTTAGCAAGAAAGCAATTTCCGATGATATCAAGCCTTCAGCTGCCAGAAAAGGTCCCAGAATATCTCCCGTTTGAAACACGTTGGCATGTCCAAAAACAAACAGTTATGAATTCTGTTTCAAATGACAAAAGTCTAGCTTGCCAGATTCATCACACTGGTAGAGATCACTGGGCAATCTCATTTAGGGATGAGACAGTTCGGGACGAGACAAACAGTATTTTTATGTTTGACAGCCTTGGATTCGACAGACATGATTTGGAAGTCATATTAATTGAGACCCAAAAGCAGACAAATGGTGTTGATTGCGGTGTTTCGCAATCGCACACTTAGTAGAATTTTGCACAAAGCGCGTCCTTAATCCAACAGTCTGTTTTGACACGAAAAAAGTGCGATCACATTTACTGACTTGCATTACGTCTGAATATCTAACCTGTTTCCCAATAGTTCCAAAACGGCCCATAAGAAAAGGAAACAGGACTAAATCTAAGTCAATTCCTATCAATTTACATTGTTATTGCCGATTACAAATCTGCGTAGGAGAAATGGTGAAATGTGAAGGGTGCCGAATCTCATATTACAAGTTTTGTGTAAAAAATACGTCCGACTTTTCCTGCCCAACTAATAAATTTGTATGCGATAAATGTTTAAAGTAATTATGATCTTACTCGTTTTTAAAGAGATACTCAACCACCAGGGTCCTTTGATGGGAGATCACCTTTTGGACTGTTCAAAATGGTCTAAGAGAATATTTTTGAACAGTCTCTAAGGTGGTCTTTGGGACTGTTCAAAAATGGTATTAAAGAACATTTTGAACAGTTCCAAAGTTGGTCTTAACATAGAGTTTTACTGTCCTTCAGTACCATAAACCCCTATTTAAGGGGTAACTTGGCAAACAGTGCAGGCCCAGATCATACGCCGCCTCCACTGTTTGCAAAAAGTTCAGCCATTTTCCTAATAAATTTTGAAGAAACAACCTGACGCCCCTAAATTTTGAAATGAGCTACAGCTATATATAAGGAGGAAGATTCCATTTGGTACAAAAAGGGTTATTTACTATAAATGCATCATATCTCATTTGTAGATCGCATCATGTTTAAGCAGCCCTTTGTCGAAGTTGACACATAAAATATCCAGGTAATAGAAGGAATTCAGTAGCATTGATTTGATCAAACACCGGATTAAAAACGGCTCGCCAGTCAGTCAGGTGTGAATTGGTGAAAGCGTGCTGTCAATTACTGATTGATTTATGTTGATATTGGAGTACGCCAGTATTATTACCACTTTTATACTTTAAATTTTTTATATGTTTTGATTTCAGGTTTAACGTCCCTGTCAACACTGTAAACATTTTGGAGACGTTGCATCCAGTTTTAGGGGACTTTTACCCGACATTGAGATGAAATGTGGGACTTTTACCCGACATTGAGATGAAATGACTTCTCAAGCCCTGTCATCTAATGTTACCCATCGGGTTTATAAGCATGGGCGGTCCAACTCGCACCGCACTGCCTAGGCTGGCTATAATCCTCTAAGCGGTTTACCAGTACTCGTGTGCGGATCGGTTTCACCTCGGCGTGGAATCATTAAGAAGCCCATCTGTTTCTTCAAGCCCCGATGGGCGGGGGCTTAAGGTTTATACGGTTAAACTCGGGTTAACATTGTATGCATTGTTTTTCTTGTTTCTGCTCCAAACATAGATTGTGACCGGTACACGTTAGAATTGCCATGCCGAAACTGCTCTATAATACCTACAATCTTAGAAGTTTGCAATATATCAGATTTTTATCTGAGTTTTTCTGGTGGTAAAAAAAAATCAATATAATTTGACTAGGCATACTTTCTTATTCATAATCAGAAACGAATAAAACATGATTGCATGAATATGTTACTGCATTTGGTGATGTTGTTATTTCTTTTATTTCTACTAACCTACTTATTTTGTAGATTATGTATAAATAGAATAAAACTAAGAATACAAAATAGTCCAGTCTTTTCTGTTTACAATCTTAAGCTGACAATTATCAAGTTAAAAAGTCTATGAAATGATAACCCTTAAAAATCCATGTTAGTAAAAAAAACTGGGGTTTTAGGTGTTAGCATTATTTAAAAGTTCTGGTACTCGTTATAACATCTACAAAAGAGCAAGTTCTAACGAGTATCCATAATATATTTAGTACTTACATGAGTTTGGCAACTTCTAGCAATCTTCGTGTTCTAGTGGTTAAGCTACTCGCCCCCTAATCCAAGGAGACGTGGGTCGATTCCGGGCTTCTCCAGGCTTTCGGAGGAAACTTCAAACTGAGGTATTGTCTCCGTATGCTCTTAGCTGTTGATGATGCGTAAAACTCCACACACACACACACACCCACAACGTTTCCATAACCCAAGCAGATATGTACAGGCAGTACTCTATATAGGTGTCTAATGATGTCAGCATCTTTTTATGAATGCACCAACACTGTCAATTGGGCCATAATATATAAACAATTAAATGAATAAAATAAATAAACACATAAATAAACACATAAATAAACACATAAATAAACACATACATTATGAAATTTACACAAGATCACCATATTTAATAAAAATTCAGCATTTCAGCAGATCAGCGTTTAAGTCACTATCTGCTGATCAGCAACCTGCTGAATTCAGCGTGTTTTTCAGCGTTTTAGACAGGCCCAATATTTTCGATAATCCACTAGTGGATTAAATATGCAAATTAGCTAGATACGTACCGTAAAGTTACATGTACGACTTCCTTAACGACTTCGCAATTACTAACCGCGGAATATTGACATTTTTGTAAACAATCGTGAATAAAATGCGCTTTGAATGTCATATGATAAATAGAATCTTGCATTCGTGCTCATGTATTATTGAATTTATTAAACTCGTTGAGGAAAAGGGATAAAATGCTCGGCAAAGCCTCGCATTTTATCCCTTTTCCTCAACGTGTTTAATAAATCCAATAATACATCCACACGCATGTAAGATCCTTTATAAAACAATTTGGATACATAGCATTTGGAGCAGCATGAAGTTCTGAAGCAGACTCAGGAGGAATCACTGTATCATCGGTGTACAGCAAGTTAAACAGTTTGAGTTAAACTGTCATCGTGACCCAAATGTATTTCGCCATGTCGTTATGATCAGTCAAACCAACATGGAAAATGTATTCAGTTAATTAATAAGCCATTCAATACTACTGGACACATACTTTAAGAAATAATCCCACCTTGACTGGCACCCACATAACATGAAAATTTGACAGCCCTTATTTTTTTATTTATTTTTTTTTTCACAGATCTTTCATTTGCACACATGCCATGGATGATTTTATCACTTAACCATCAATAGTATTGTTAAGCAGCTTCTGCCATAAGTATACAAGGTTAACAAATTCAAACGCGTTTTGAAATCAATAAAGGCGCAATACAATGTTTTCCCTTGAACAAACAGAGATCAGTCAAACATCTTAAACTGAAAAGGTGATAGTGTATTCTTCAGTCAGAAATTAAGCGACGTTCTAAGTTTGCACAGAACGATAACTAAAAAGGGTGCGGATTATTCTTATGAAAGCTCATCAAAGTACAACCAAAATGCGTGGATTTGTTTCATACGGATGTGCGGATTAGTGCATCAAAATAGGCAATGAACACGAAGAGATCTGCAACCCCTTCCTTTAGCCAAAATGACACAATGGCACTGTATCACGGTAGTGCCCGCCTTTCGGGGCTTGGAGAAATAGATTGGGCTGCAACGAGTTTCAATGCAGAGCTGTAACTGACCACACATGAGTATTGGTAAACTGCTTAGAAGGACTTAGCCTGCCCAGGTTAAGTGGTGTGAGTCAGACCGCCCAGTGCATACAAGCCTTTTGGATTCATCGGGTGGTAGGGCTTGAGATGTCATTTCATCTAACGTCGGGCAAAAGTCCCACAAAATTGGAAGCAGCCTCTCAAAAATTACCTACATAGTTTTGACGGGGACGTTAAACCTTAATTCAAACAAACAAACAATCACTGTAGTCCCCCCCCCCCCCCCCCAACCCCATTTACCATTCAACAACTGGTAGGTGGACGTTGTATTATTTCAGGCGATTATATTAGGATGTTGTAAATTCACCAGAAGCATACTTTGATATTTTGTTTATTGACCCATTTGATATTCATGTTTTCTCAGTATTCTTATCTGTATTTACTTAACTTACTTAAACCCAAGTTTTGAAGGTTGTACAAAGTCAAACCGATAGCATTTTGGCCCCGTCAAGCGATTTTGGTACTTATCGCCTATGCGAGCAGCGAAGGTTCAGGCGAGCCTGCGCATCCGCGCAGTCTCGCCAGAACCTTCGCTGCTCACTCATACAAGCAGTGAATCAAGAGGAACCTTCAGACAGAAAGCGATATCCCTGGCCCCTCTGAATGGCTGGGCATGCGCAGTTAAAATTGGTCATGACGGAATGCTCGAAGACACAAATTCGCTTGGCGGTGCTCATTTAATCTTTGTCCCTTGAAGTGCGGCAATGATGAAGAATCGATACGATTACCTCACACTCCCCACCAAAGACATCAAAGAGAAACAAACACGAACATAAAACAACTTCACTAGAATGTAAACGTCACAGGCGGAAAGCCAAAAGGACAGACTTTACTTTCCTACAAAATGGTTAAACGGCTATCCAAAGTAAAAAAAAATACCCAGCCCCCACCCCCAATTTGGCAATCCATAAATGTAACGTTTAACTTAAGCAATAATGAACCACAACAGAAGGGCCGCCTTTGAACATTCAGCAAAAACCTTTCACTGGGTCGGGGGTGGAGGGCAGCTTAAATCAATTTTACGTGGCCATATTCCTCGCTCCTGGCACATGGTTTAGACAAATAATTTATTCATTCCGCATGAAGGATTTCTGACTCATCAGTGCAACATCTAGAGCATAAAGCTTAAACGACTACAGAGATGAACTATGAGGACTCAACAGCATGAAATAACTGAAATGCTGGAGCAAATGAAAACCAACAGACTCCGGTGGGCCCAACGAGAGACAAAATAGAGGTGGAGGTATTGATCAGGAATCGATACAATTAACCCACAGCTCCCATCAGAGACACCAAAGGGAAAGAACCACAAACATGAAACAACAGACCCTAATGGAAACATCAATAGCGGAAAGCCAAAAGGACAGTTACTTTCCCAAAAATCGCCCAATAGGCTATCTAAAATAAAATAATATAAGCGACACAAACACCCAAAGACAAACCATAACAAAAATAAACCGCGACAGAAGAACCGCCTTGGAACGGTCAGCGGAAACGAATTCCACTGGGGGGTGGGGGGAGGGGATGGGGGGCTTAAATCGATTTTACGCCGCCACAATCCTCGCCCTTACCACCGTCGCGATTTAGACAAATAATTTGTTCAGTCCGCATGTAGGCCTCCTAACTCATCAGTGCATTATCTCCGTGAACACTAAAAATCAAACAACCACAGACTTTGTAATGTTTATATGTTTGAGATTAAATAAAATACGTTTAAACTAAATATCTTGCAAAATGTCGTTGTTGAGTGCTTGTTGAAACTACACTAATTAAGAAAATAGAATTGAAGGTAATGATCCGGAATTGATACAATTAACCCACAACTCCCATCAGAGACAACAAAAGGAAAAAAACACAAACATGAAATAACTAGACCCTAATGAAAACGTCAATAGCGGAAATCCAAAAGGACAGCTACTTTCCAACAAAATGGCCAATTGGCTATCCAAAAGAAAACAAATAAGCGATACACACACTCAAAGACAAGCCATAACAAAGTTAAACCAAGACAAAAGAACCGCCTGGGAACAGTCAGTGTAACGAATTCTACTTGGGCGGGGGGTGGGGGGAGGGCTTAAATCGATTTTACACGGCCGCAATCTTCGCCCTTACTTCCGTCGGGATTTAGTAAATAATTTGTGCAGTCCGCATGAAGGTCTTCTAAAGAGAAGTAGAGGCAATGATCAGGAATCGATACAATCGACCCACAGCTCCCATCAGAGACACCAAAGGGAAAGAAATACAAACATGAAACAACATACTCTAATGGAAACATCAATAGCGGAAAGCCAAAAGGACAGTTACTTTCCCAAAAAATGGCCAATAGGCTATGCAACATAAAACAATATAAGCGACACAAACACACAGAGACAAACCATAACAAAAATAAACTGAGACTAAAGAACCGCCTTGGAACGGTCAGCGGAAACGAATTCCACTGGAGGGCTTAAATCGATTTTACGTGGCCACAATCCTCGCCCTTACTTCCGTCGCGATTTAGACAAATAGTTTGTGGAGTCCGCATGAAGACCTCCTACACGTAACTCATCAGTGCAACATCTCCGTGAACACAAATAATCAAAACAACCACAGAGATGAAACAACGGTGAGGACTCGACTGCAAGGAACCACTGAAATACCAGAGCAAAAGAAAAAAAAAACAGTTAGACTCCGATGGGCCCGACCAGAGACAGAGCATCAGGCACCAGCCAACATTACCTTGAATTAGATCTCTCTAATTCTCAATGAGCCTCACGGTGGAACCGTCATTGAATCCGAGGCCCGACCTACCGGCGTGCAATTAAAGAGGGAAGCAAAGTTGTCAACCGTGATTGGGTTAACTACCATGCATGAAGTCTGTCGTATAACATTTATGTTGTACCCAATCTTTTTATATCGAAGAAAGATTTTACGAAATTGGGTGCTGAAGTCATTGCGGTTACATATTTTTCTGAATTTATATACTAGGTCACAATAAAATTCGGGTTCCGATAGACCTTGTTGCAGAAGAGATTTAAGTCCAATATTGAATTTTGAAATTAAATCAGAATGGCGTCTATAAAATTTTGAAAAGGCTTTGGGTAGTTTATGGTACTGATAACCCTGATTAAGAAGTTTAGCCGTTAACAATAATTTATTAAGAGTGTTGAAGTCAGTAACATGACTACACACTCTGGCAAATCGAATTAATTGCGAACTATAAATGCCATAGGAAGGCGCACGAGGAACATCACCGTCCAAACAAGGAAACGTTACAATCTCAAAATCAAAATCATCGCGTTTATCATAAATTTTGTACGAAACAAACACATCTACAATAGATAGATGTAACTCCGAAAACGGGGCCTCGGTATCAGAAGAATTTGCTTTATTTAACTGAAGTTCTGGGGGTAAATCTGACTGATCAAACCATCGAAATAGGTATTATCAATATTTAATAAATCATCCAAATATCTAGAAATGGAGCTGAAAGCTTTAATGATTTCAGACTGGTTTTCAGCAGAAAGGGACATCATGAAGTCTCTCTCATAATAAAACAAAAACAGATCAGCCACAAGTGGTGCGCAATTAGTACCCATCGGAATACCCACAACTTGTCTAAATAACTTAGTACCAAATCTTATGTAAATATTGCAGGTGGAAGTAGAAAGGTGAGAGCTTCCAACACTTTCTGACATGACCATAAAGTATAATTTTTATGCTCTGCGTAGTTTATGGTACCGATAACCCTGATTAAGAAGTTTAGCCGTTAACAATTTATTACGAGTGTTGAAGTCAGTTACAGGACTACACACTCTGGCAAATCGAAAATCTAACTCATCAGTGCAACATCTCCAGTAACGCAAAAATAAAAAAAAACACAGAGATGAAACAATGGTAAGGACTCGACAGCAAAAAACCACTGAAATGCTGGAGCAAAAGAAAACCAACAACTAGACTCCGATAATCTGGCTTCTTTTAGCTTTTTATTCTGGTGGCTTAGAGGTTTCATGGCAAGCACATAATTAATTTGAAGTTAACAGTTAGTAACCCTAGATTTATGTCATTGACTGACCGTATCCTTTGATGTGTGCGTGTGTGCAGGCCTCCTGGCGAAACCTATAAAACATATAATAACCCATAATTTTGTGTCAAGCCTATAAAACCTTTATTTTGTTCCTAAAACCTATAAAGTCTGTATTTTCATGAAAACCCTATGTTTTTCTCTTTTTGAACATTCTAGCGACCTAATCCTAACTTTTCTTCAAATACCCTACTGTTTTTACTTCTAAGTCCCCCCAAAAGTGATGAAAAGTGTCAAGTGCCTCTCTTTCGCGCGCGCGTGAAAACACCCGGAATGAGTGTTCGAGAGCGATTCCGATAAGCTTAAAGCTTTTATCGCAATCGAACTAAAATAAATTAGTATACACTAACCTTAGAATTTGTATTTTTTTCCTCGCTCGCTTCGCTCGCCCGGGCTTTATAGTTCAGATCAACTTTATCTGAGTAATCCTGATGCAAAAATGCATCAAATATTTTTTCTTCATTTTTAAGTTATCATGTGAGTTTTAAAAACACCTTTGTTTAGTAATATTTTTTTATCAAGAAACCTGTAAATAGCTTATATTTTGAGACAGAAGAACCTATATAAAACCTATGGTTTCGCGGTGGGCCACTAGGAGGCCCGTGTATGTTTTGGAATGTTACATTTCAGCAGCAGCCAAGGTCATATGGATAGGAGACATCAATACAAAACTTGTCCAAAAATCTAGAGACGCCTATAAATGCTTAAGAATGTGGTCAAATCGGTGATTGTCAACCTAGGGTTGTCAACTGAACAATAAATATAGGCACAGAGACCCCATAGTAGCGAATCAAATAACAAAGTCACCGGCACTTTACTTGAAGGAGCTTCACAAATTCCATATTGGTATGATTGTCAATTTATTCATGTAACCACGGTAGTCAGTTTTGTCATGTAAACTACATACTACAAATGTGCTCAAGAAAAAAGGACTATCCTTTGGCAGCAAGGAATTCACCATAGAACTGTAATGTCTGGAGGGCACATATTTTTTGGGCTTCGGCCAATTAGGCCTCGTTAGTGGCCCTCAAACTTTCTACCTATTATCAATTTGGATAGGCTACTTCGTCTGTACTTGGCTTAGTTGACTAAAATCCGATTAGAGGTTTTTGTGAAAAAGCCTAGGTCTTCAAGATCTAGATCAAGTTATTGAGCGGTCACGAAACTGATAGCAACAGCTATGTTCAAAGATCGAAGGGCAATAACTCCAAAAGTAGGAGTTACGGTCCATGTCTTCTGCACGTCGTCTCATGGTGTTCCACATATCGGTGAAGTTTCATGGAAATATCTCAAATGGTATCGGAGTTATGGAGCGAACACAAAACTATGATAGAAAGGGCTATGTTAGATGCTAAAAGGGCAACAACTCCAAAAGTAGCAAAATAAAGGTTACGGTTCATACGTTCTACACGTCGCCTCATAGTGCTCTACATATCTGTGAAGTTTCGTGAAAATATCTCAAAAGTTATCAGACTTATGGAGCGGACACGAAGCTATGGGGCGCTGACGGACGGACGGACACTCAAACTTTCGGAGGGTATAACATAATACCCCGTCATTTTGTGAATGGTGGGGCATAAAACACATTTGACAAATTTTACTGTAAAACTGAAGGGAACGCCACAATAAATAATACAGCCATCAAAAGCCACCGAAATAAGAGGTGACATGAACTCACAGACACAAAAGCTAAAACGCAAAATTACATACGGCATAGCAAAGGAACGACCTGGCGAAGCAAATGGGCTTGGGCTCGGGCGTTTGTGAAGATCCGGGCTGGATACTTAATCCAGCCTTAATCCTTCAAACGAATATTCCTCTTTCAAAGATTTATGAACCTTAAACGCAGGTCCCAACAATCCCTAGTTGCCGAAGTTAAAATACCCGTCAACACTGTTTAGGTCATTGTGGTGACGTTGTTTCCAACTGTATGGGACATTTACCCGACACTGAGATGAAATGACATCTTAATCCGTGCCGCCCAATAAAACCATAGGTTTTATTTGCATGGACGGTCGGACTCGCACCACTTTGCCTGGGCAGGCTTAGACTAAGCGGTTTACCAGAACTCATGTGCGGTTTGGTTTCAGCTCTTCGTGGAAGCATCATGATGTCCAATCTGTTTCTCCAGGAGACAAATATATTGTATTTAAAATGCAAAGTAGAAGTGGAGGCAATGATCAGGAATCGATACAATTAACCCATAGCTCCCATCAGAGTCACCAAATGGAAAGAAACACAAACATGAAACAACAGACCCTAATGGAAACACAATAGCGGAAAGCCAAAAGGACAGTTACTTTCCCTCAAAATGGCCAAAAGGTTATCCAAAATAAAATAATACAAGTGACATAAACACCCAAAGACACACCATAACAAAAATAAACCACGACAGAAGAACCACCTTGGAACGGTCAGCGGAAACGAATTCCACTGGGGGGGGGGGGGGGGGGGGGGGGGGGGGGGGGGGGGGGGGGGGCTTAAATCGGTTTACGTGGCCACAATCCTCGCCCTTACTTCCGTCGCGATTAAGACACATTATTTGTTCAGTCCGCATGAAGGCCTCCTAACTCATCAGTGCAACATCTCCGTGAACACAAAAAATCAAACAACCACAGAGATGAAAGTCGTAATAATAACTGTAAAAATAGAAAATAATAATTTCTTTTTTTTCAGATTCAGATATTCCAGTATATGCTGCAGAAATGGCAAGATGAAACCAAGTAAGAAACAAAGAGAAAAAACAGGTAAAAATGCTTTTGAAAATGGGTGCAGATTCATGGGAGGCAACTTTTCCAAAATTATCTGTATCTCCTACCTATAATGTCTACTCGTAAAGTCACATTCTTTTCTTTAGGAGCAGACACCTTTGAGGGTTTGAGTTTATATGAGCCAGCGCACGACAAAACCTACAATAAGACATGTGCGCCCAGCGAAGACTCAGATCAGCCTGCGCATCGCGCAGTCTGATCAGAGTCTTCGTTGTTTGCTCTTAGGATAGCTAAGGGTCCAGTGCTCCTTCGTGCAGCAAGAGAAGTCTCTGGTTAGACTATATGGATGCGCAGACTGATCTGATTCATCGCTGGGCGCACATGCCTTATTGTAGGTTTTGTCGTGCGCTGGCTCAATTACGTAAGCAGCCAGGAAGTCCCGGAAACTGCTTCTCTTGTAACTTGATACGAGTAATTGGCGGAAGATATAGCGAGTTTAACAGCAGTATATTTAAATGGAATATTCTTGCCTGTGTGCCGTTTAGAAACTATACGCGTATTACGTTTAAAACATGTTAATTTTCCTTCAAAGCTCAATGAACATATTTTTGAAAAAAAAAAAATAATTTAAATGTTCATAAAAGAATGGACACCATCGGGTCATGAGCAAAGAAGTGAACCCGAATCTTTTGCTCTGATATTTCAATGAACGTTAAATAAATGAGCCCCGCCAAGCGAATTTGTGTCGAGCATTCCGTCATGACAAATTTTTACTGCGCATGCCCAGCCATTCAGAGGGGCCAGGGATATGGCTTTCTTTCTGAAGGTTCCTCTTGGTTCACTGCTCGCATAGGCGATCAGTACCAAAATCGCTTGACGGGGCCCAAATTATCTTTTATGCTTTATATAAAGGACCTTACATGAATGTACATGTATTAATGAATTTATTAAACGAGTTGAGGAAAAGAGATGAAATGCATGGCTTCGAACGAGCATTTTATGCCTTTTTCTCAACGAATTTAATAAATTCATTCAAACATGAGCTCGAATACAAGATTCTATTTATCATATGACATTTAAAACGCGTTTAAATCACGATCATTTTATATAAAACTGTCAATATTCCGCCATTAGTAAACGCGAGATCGTTAAGGACGTCGTAAACGTAACGTAACGGGGCGAATCTAACTTATTTGCATATTTAATCCACCAGTGCATTACCGAATGTATTACATGGTGTTATTACATTCTTAGACGCGACGATCAATTTACATTATTTTTCATCCATTACATGTATGTGCGGAAAAACGTCTAGTTTGATCACTAAACTTAAGCCTGGAAAGCAACTGCGCAAAGTTTTCGCTTTTACAGCGGAACAGCATCGTTGACACCATGACGTTGTTATCGTCCAATCATATCGGAGATTGCCATTCTTTATTATGACGTAACTGTCGCGTGTATCAACGTAATCTTTGAAATATGAATAACATATAACACCCCAATAGTTAACTATACGAGGGTATTCTGTAAACGCACTGAGAATGTAAATACAGTAAAACTTCGATGGCTCGAACTCCGATGGATCGTTTACCATGGCTGATTCGAACCCGTTAATGAGTCCTTAGGTAAGTCCTCTGCATTAAGAAGTAGTGCTGGATAATTAAGGGGATTTTCGACTTTTATCTTGCAAATATATGCCGTGTGTACTCATTAGAATCGCCTCGATGAGGCGATTCTAATGGGTACACACAGCATACAGTTTTGTCATAGAACACCGAAAATGGTAAAATTGGCCCCGTTGTGTCTCCTGTAAGAAACCTTCAATGGCTCGAACAACCCCTGTCTCGAACGGATTTTTTTATGGTCCCTAAGGTGTTCGGGCTATTGAAGTTCGACTGTATAATGACTTTAAATAGGTACTTAACGGCATGGACGTTGGCGTATTGTCGTCGAGCGTAGAAAAAAACCATCAGGGTTAGAGTTTTAGAAAATTTGACTTTTCAACAATTGTAGCATTCTTACGGCAATACTTGAGTGATAGGGGTAGGTTAGGATAACTTGATCAAACATTTTATTTTATACATAGCAGTGAAATCAACGCATATCTGGAACAAATAAAAGTAATATTTTCACAGTGTGAAAATATAACTGATATTTTCACAATGTGAAAAATAACATGACCATGTTATTTTCACAGTAGCAGCCCGGACTACTTTTCTCGTGTTATGATATGTTATCTATAAAATAATTCTGTAAAATACCTTGAAAAAGCATTCTTTAAACTGTAAAAATGCTGTATTATAAATAGCGATCTGTTTATGGTTTGCAACAGACAGTTGTGACGTCAAAGTCAAGTCAAAAATTGTGACGTAAGATCCGATTGATCAATTACAGTAAGTGTCCTACAATATTTTCAAATAAAAAGAAAATATCCTTTTTTTCGAAAAATATCAAAAATATTTCACATTACGATAACTCACCCGTGCAACATAGTGCATTTTTCACATCTTCAAAATGGCTACTTTTCTGATGAAAATCCTTGATATTTTTGTTGTAAATGTTCAAAACATAGGTTGTGGGTGCTCGTTAGAACCGCCTCGTTGAGGCGGTTCTAACGAGTACCCACAACCTATGTCTTGGAGCAGAAATAAGAAAAATAATGAATACCCCCGTAAACCCCAGTTTTCTCTATATAAAGTGGGGTTTAGGGGGGTCTTCATTTCACGGACTTGGTCACGTGATGATCTTGTGTGTTGAAAACATCAGAATTTTTACTTGTGCTTCCCACTCGCGAAAATTCTGATATTTTCAACACACTCGATGAAATATTTTTGGTCTTCATCTCAAAAAATTAAATGTCCTCTATATATCATTATTTTTTTCAGTTTTAGAATCGATCGTCTTCAGCTCACACAATGTTTGTTTGTTCCATGCATCACAAAAACAAGCCTATATAATATTTTTATAGTAAAACTGGGGTTTACAGGGGTAAATCTTATTTTTTTTTTATATCTGCTCCAAAATATAGAGTGTGTGTACTCGTCAGAACCGCCTTGATGAGGCGGATTTAACGAGTACCCACAATCTTTATTTTGAGCAGAAATAAGAAACACATCACGTTTTTTCATCTTAAAATGTTCATTTTTCGGCGGTAAATTTTGCAATGTATTTGTATAGGCGTGTTTTTGTTTTTAGCTCCACTGGCCGAAGGCCAGCGGGGCTATTATCATGGCCCTGTGTCCGTCGTGCGTCCGTGCGTCCGTGCGTTAACTTTTTCTTTAAACATCTTCTCCTCCTAAACTACTGGGCCAATTGTAACCAAACTTCACAGGAATGTTCCTTACATAGTCCTCTTCTAAATTCCTTCAAAGAATTTTGTTACACCCTAAAATGGCTACTTTTCTGATGAAAATCCTTGATATTTTTCTTATAAATGCTCAAAACATAGGTTGTGTGTGCTCGTTAGAACCGCCTCGTTGAGGCGGTTCTAACGAGTACCCACAACCTATGTCTTGGAGCAGAAATAAGAAAAATAATGAATACCCCCGTAAACCCCAGTTTTCTCTATATAAAGTGGGGTTTAGGGGGGTCTTCATTTCACGGACTTGTTCACGTGATGGAATCGATCATCTTCAGCTCACACAATGTTTGTTTGTTCCATGCATCACAAAAACAAGCCTATATAATATTTTTATAGTAAAACTGGGGTTTACAGGGGTAAATCTTATTTTTCTTGTATCTGCTCCAAAATATAGAGTGTGTGTACTCGTCAGAACCGCCTTGATGAGGCGGATTTAACGAGTACCCAAAATCTATACTTTGAGCAGAAATAAGAAAAATATCACGTTTCTCATCTTAAAATGTTCTTTTTTCGGCGGTAAATTTTGTAATGTATTTGTATAGGCGTGTTTTCGTAATGAAAGCATTATGAATTGTTTTACAATCGGCCAGTTTTGGGAGCAGACGGATTCCGCGCTTAGGCGATTCTAATGAGTAAGCACAACATACAGACCCCTTTAATTCATTTACTTCGAAAAGGCATCTTCAAACAACCTGTTTTAATGCTATAACTAACCATCCCTGGCTCGCACTCCTCTGTAGGACGAAATTGCATGGTTCCAAACGTGTCCAAGCCATTGAAGTGTATCATTATCACATAAATCACTGGCATTACGAAAACACGCCTATACAAATGCATTGTAAACTTTACCGCCGAAAAAATGAAAATTTTAAGATGCAAAATTGTGTTGTTTTTATTTTTTTATTTTATTTTTTTCTTATTTCTGCTGAAAATATAGATTGTGGGTACTCGTAAGAACCGCGTCATCGAGGCGGTTCTAACGAATACCCACAATCTACATTTCAGACGAGAAATAAGGAAAATAATGTTTACCCCTGTAAACCCCAGTTTTACCATATAAAAATGGGGTTCAATGGAGTCACAATTATATAGGCGTGTTTTCGTGAAGGGATACAGAAGTCTGTATTCAAATTTGTTTCGTTGTTTCTTGATGTCGTTTCATATTTTTGTTAGAAGCCCCTGTGGCGCAGTGGTTACGCTACTCGCCTTCTAAACCAGGCATCGCAGGATCGATCCTGGGCTTCAAGACCTTTGATGAGTCTTTAAACCGAGGTCCCGTCTCCGTATGACCTTAGCTGTTGGTGGGACGTAAAACTAAAATCACTCACTTCATATTTTGTTACATACAGGACAATCCTCCAGCTGCGAATACCACGATGAAAAATCAAGTGGCAACTGCTATCACCTCAAACAGGAAAATCTTTATCACCAAACTTTTATACAAGTCGGTGAAGGTAGTAAAGTGGAATACCATTCACATGGTATGTCGTCCTTTGTTTTCGCGATTATGCCTAAAATAAAATGGGCCCCGTCAAGCGATTTTGGTACTTATCGCCTATGCGAGCAGCGAAGGTTCAGGCGAGCCTGCGCATCCGCGCAGTCTCGCCAGAACCTTCGCTGCTCGCTCATACATGCAGTGAATCAAGAGGAACCTTCAGACAGAAAGTCATATCCCTGGCCCCTCTGAATGGCTGGGCATGGGCAGTTAAAATTTGTCATGACGGAATGCTCGAAGACACAAATTCGCTTGGCGGGGCTCAAATAGCTGTGTTTCCGCTAACATACCGAAATTGGGTAGGGATCGGTAGGTCCCAAAACTTTTTTTATCTTTTAGTCAAAATATTATTTGAGCCCCGCCAAGCGAATTTGTGTCTTCGAGCATTCGGTCATGACAAATTTTAACTGCGCATGCCCAGCCATTCAGAGGGGCGAGGGATATGGCTTTCTGTCTTAAGGTTCCTCTTGATTCACTGCTTTAATTAGCGAGCAGCGAAGGTTCTGGCGAGACTGCGCGGATGCGCAGGCTCGCCTGAACCTTCGCTGCTCGCAAAGGCGATAAGTACCAAAATCGCTTGACGGGGCCCATTTAATGGAAAACAAAAACCAAAAAATAATAAAAAGGCTAAATGTTAACTACATGTATATTACCTGAAAACATTCACGTTTAAGAAATAGATCAGCTCTAACTGTGATTTGTTGTGTAATAAATCACAGTTTGGAGGTCAGTTGTAAAGTAGATCAAATCACAAGCGCGTAGCGCGCGTGATTTGTCTACTTACAACTGACCGACAAACTGTGATTTATTACTCAACAAATCACAGACTAGAGCTGATCTATTTCGATTCTAACACGCTGAAAATCGGCAATAATGTTGTTGTTTCCTTCAAAAGCTCATAACTTTTCGCCATTGTTAGAAGAAATCCAGCTAAAATTATCGACTGAAACACATGCATTTATATCCATTTCTTACGTTTTCGATGCGAGAAAATGACGTTACACCGTCTAACGTCAAGGAAATCGACTAGTGACGTCATAAATTTGCAGTTTTAATGACGTCACTCGTCACGCTCTTCCGAGCTGTGATTTGTTGCAGAATAAAACACAGGTATTTTCCATTGCCTATATAGGCGGGCTGTGTTAGAATACGAGGTTAAACGCATCAAGGATGCAAAAGAACAGGGTTTCAAGTATTAGTTTGGCTATTTTGACAGTTTTATTAATTTTTATCAAAAGTGCTAGAAAATATTAAGGTCGGTAGCTAAGAAAATATTTTTTTTATTTTTTTCTGGGAATAAAAATTATAGGGTCGGCACATACCATCATGGTCAGTCGGGTTAGCGGAAACACAGTTATTTTTTTTTTTTCTTAGTTCATGAAAAAAGTTCTGTTAAAAGAGGATTTAAAATCCTTTTGTGGATCGGAATAATCACCCTGCAAGCAATTACACTAACCAGTGTTATTTGTATGCCCCCGGTGTTCAAAGAATGATGGAAAGAGCATACTTTTACCCATGTTCGTCTCCGTGCACATCCGAGATGGTGTTAGCAATTTTCGTTTATGTTTTTCCGAGATGCCGTCAGAAACTGGCTTTAAAGTTTTTGATCAACGTCAATACTACTAGGCGGGGGTTTCCGTTTCCGTCGGACACATTTCTAGTTCTTCTTTGTACTCGGTATGTTCCCGTCATTACTCACTGTTGAGTCTGGGTTTCACTGCTGATCTTTCCATTAGGGTCTGTTGTTTCATGTTTGTGTTTCTTACCCTTTGGTGTCTCTCATCGGAGCTGTGGGTTAATTGTATCGATTCCTGATTATTGCCTCCACTTCTATTTTTCACAATATGGTTCAATGTATAATTAATTGTTTTGTTTGTTTTATATTGGAGTTTAACCGTCCAGTCAACAATATTTAGGTCATTTTTGAGCCGTTCAGTTTACCTATCCACACTTTTCCTGGGCAGGCTTTCCTGGGCAGGCTTCCTGGGGAACTGTCCTTTTGGCTTTCCGCTATTGGTGTTTCCATTAGGTCTGTTGTTTCATGTCTGTGCTTCTTTCCCTTTGGTGTCTCTGATGGGAGCTGTGGGTTGATTGTATCGATTCCTGATCATTGCTTTCACTTCTATTTTATACGTAAGCGGTTAACCAGTACAGTGCACATTCTTTCGCCACAAACTGGCAACTGCCCTTCCTGAATCTGCGGAAGGGAGAGAATGACCGTACAAAAGATCCACGAAAGAATTTTGCCGACCCCGGCAGGTATCGAAACCGCGTCCTCCTGATCACAAGTCAGACGCGCATCTGACTGAGCTACCGAGACCGACGTATTAGTAATTGACTATCCTGTATTGTTCGGGGGTCATCCGTATTAACACTGAAGTTAAAACTCAATAATCATGTTTTCAATGGTGTCAATTAATTAAATTGCCATGAATCAAGTAATTTCGTATTGTCCAAGTTACAGCTCCGAGGTCAGCTGTATTGACCTCGGCCTTTGGCCTCGGGCCAACACAGCACACCTAGGATCTGTAACTGGGCCAATACGAAATTACTTGATTAATAACATTATATTATTATTTCTTGCACACCAGATACGGAAATCCTTAGTTTTGTCTCGGGATAGACATTCTGTTCTAACCTTGGTGCTCCTACCCTAAATATATCCTCGGGTGTTTGATAAATGCAGCGACCTCACATTTGCCGTAGTTAAGGTTGACGTCACAGCACGTTACGTGCCGTCACTAAACATCGCTTTAGTGTCATCACAATATGGCGGACGTCGGCAACCGAAGTGACTGCAGTATTAAAAATTCACGCTCAGAAATGGAACGTATGCAAGAAAAAGAATCCTACATGGGTGTGAGGGGTGAATAGAAAAGTCCGTCTCTCGGGATCACTGTCCGGCACCACTCGGCAAGCCTCGTGATGCCGGACAGTGATCCTCGGGACGGACTTTTCCCTCCACCCTCACACCCATGCAAGATTCTTTAATCCTGGATATTGATGAAACTTCCCAGTTATTGTTCCCATAACCTGAATATGATCATATTCTATCAAGGTCATACTCGACTGATTTTACCTGAGTTATGGTCCGTTGTCACTTCTAACCATTTTATCAACTGAAGTTCTTGTCTTTTATAAATCTTTCCAGTTATTCCCATGACCTGAAGATGATCATATTTCATCGAGTGTATGCTCGACTAATTCTTACTAGGGTCATGGCCCTTTTTAAGTTTTACCCATTTTATCGACATAAGTTCTTGTCTCCGCAACTCCTCCTAAGTTTTCAATGGATTTTAATGAAACTTTCCAGTTATTGTTCCCATAACCAAAAGATGATCACAATATTATCAAGGTCATGCTCGTCATATTTTCGACAGAATTATGGCCCTTTGTCACTTTTAGTCGTTTTATCAACTGAAGTTCTTGTCTCCGCCACAGTTACGAAGTTTTCAAGGGATTTTGATTAAACTTTCCAGTTATTGTTCCCATGACCTGAAGATGATCATTTTTCATCGAGGTCATGCTCGACTGATTTTACCACAGTTACGGTCCTTCTTCACGTTTAGCCATTTTATCAACAGAAGTTCTTGTCTCCGCTAATTCTCCTACAGTTTTCAAGGGATTTTGAAAAAAAAAAAAATCATTTATGTTTCCCATGGACTGATGGTGTTCATATTACGTCGATGTCATGTTCGACTAATTCTTACCAGACTTATGGGTTTGTTGTATTTAGCCATTTTACCAACAGAAATTCTTGTTTCCGCAACTCACAAATAACATGGTTTACGGCATATATAGCTCAGACATATTCCACATACTGACATTTCAAAAGTTGGGGAACACTTGGCCTGCGGCCTTTCATTATGAAAAGCATGCAATATGTATCGTCCATCTGTTTTCTGATATTCTGGGACTACCCTATGGCAGATATATTAAAATATCCTTTTTCCAATTGTTGTCTCCCTTTGTAAAAGCTTTACATACACTCGGAGTCCGACAAATACGTTCCTCCACGGAGGATCTGTAGTGGACTGTTCCAAATCTGAATTTCGCCAAGTCCATCATTGGTAATGGGGTGTATATTCAGATTCGTGTTGTGTTATACGGGTTTACACTGCTCGTGTCCGTATTTGTAGCAACCTGAAGGTTTGAAAGGGTTTATTTGCATCTAGCTAACGCACTCGACCACGACGTTATAGAAATGAATTAGAAAGGAATGGCAGAATATCAACACAACAGAAACTGTACGTCATCTTGTAACGTCGCTGATCATTTGCGGATACGAGGACTGTCCAAATATGAATGCAACTAAGCACATCAAAATGATTCTGTGATATATTTCGATGAAAAATTTATTTAGTCCCCGCAAAGTATTCCCCTTTAACAGATATACAAACTTTCAGTCTTCTGTTCCAATCATTGTATGCATTGTGGTAGTCTTTTCGAGGTATACTATGAAGGCACTGGAATATTGCAGAACCGAGGTGTTTGCGCTGTACAAATTTTCGACCAGAAAGGTATTTTTCAGCCGCGGGAACAACAAAAAAGTCACACGGGGCAAGGTCAGGGGAATACGGGGAAGAGGGATTTCAACAACCTTTTCCTGCTTCAGATAGTCTTGCACAATGAACGCCTTGTGCGATGACGCATTGTCATGTAGCAATCTGACATTGGCAAAACCAGTTGCGGGTCTTCGTTCTTTGAAATATTTCTTCAATTTTCGAAGAACTTTATTCTTGTAAAACTTCGCATTTACAGATTTGCCTTTAGGCACAGCAACCTGAATAGCAGGGCCTTGATTTGAAAAGAATATGGTATACATTACCTTCTTGACGCTCATGGTCCGCTTTGCAATGCATGGTCTTTTGCAATACTTTGTTGCCCATATTTTGTTCTGAATCTTTCGTTTTCGCTCAAAAAAAAGTGAACCCATGTCTCGTCACCTGTGACGACATTAGCGAAAGACCGTGCAGTGTAATTTGAAAACTTTTTAAGCAACTTCTTGGCGCACTGAACGCGTGTCTTTTTCTGCTCATCTGTCAACAGATGGGGAATCCATCTAGCACAAATCTTTCTCATTTGCAAATCCCGTTTCAGAATTGTATGAGCTGCTAATAATGAGATGCCTACCTCACTAGCTATTTGCCTAATGGTGTATCGTGCATCGGTAGCAACTATTTCTGTCACTCTAGCAACCATCTTGGCAGATGTATCTCTTTCGGCCGACGATCATGTGGTACATCTTCTGTTGAACCTAGCCCACAGCTGAATTTCTTACACCAACGAAAAACTGTCGGAAAAGACATTTCATTATGCCCATAAACCGAACATATTTCATCAAAAATGTCTTTGCACCATATACCAAGAATACAATGAATCTTAATATAGGACCGTATTTCAACGGAGTACTCTGACCTTCTTCCATCCACGTTTTGTATTAGTATACAATGGTAGATAGTGTTTATCGAACGATATACATGGCTAAAGTGTACGGATTTTAACAGTTTTGTTATCAACGTATAGGTAAAATGTTTTTCTACGCTGTGATATTTATTTCAAGGTGATTTTCGCATTAGTGCGTAAGAAAACGTTCTACTTGCATTCATATTTGAACAGTCCTCGTATTTGGATTTATTGGGTTGACATGGGACAATAGACTTTGTATAAATTAGATTTGGTATAACAGCAAATTGTTTGCAACCGTGAATCCGACGTTCGCGCGTTCGTTATGATCGAGAGTATGTGGGTTCGAATCCGGCCACTGGGCAAGACAGGTAATGCCACTGCCCCACTCCACCCAGGTGTAAATGGGCAGCAGTGGTGTAAAAGTCACTTCTTCTCTCTCGCGAGCAACGCACGGAATGAGTGTTCGAGAGCGATTCAAATACGCTTGAGGCTTTCTTTCCACTGACCGTTCCAAGGCGGTTCTTCTGTGGCGGTTTATTTATGTTGTTGTTTGTTACTTACTGTGTGTTTCACTTGTGTCTTTTTATTTTGTATGGCCATATGACCATTTTGTGGGAAAGTGACTGTCCTTATGGCCTTCCTTTGTTTAGGTTTCCATTATGGTCTGGTCGCTTAATGTTTGTGTTTCTTTCCCTTTGGTGTCTTTGATGGATGGAGTAAGTTAATTGTATCGATTCCTGATCTTTGTTTTACTTCTACTTTACATTGCAATCGACCTGATATAAATTATTGTATCACACTAAATAAGTTTCGAATGTCGTTATTCACTAATTTACCATTTTGTGACAGGTAACAGCACAGAGAAGGAACAGGGGTGTCACTACGGCGGAGCTAATTACAAGAAGAACCAATGAAGGCATACTGTTCTGTAACATATCTGGATATTGAATAAGTCATAAATAATTGGTGAAAAGACAGTGGTGCCAACAATAATGATTGGTCATTTGAGCCAGACCAGACATCGCTCAGGCCAGTTTGTGCCACCCTCAGTTTTTCATACAGTGACAGTTTTGTGGCTTTCAGAAAAAAAATCTAGTCTTGTTCATATCGAACGATCATATACGTCTCTCTTTTTCTGTGCCAGTTCATGGTTGCAAAACATTTTACGTAGTTAGTGATTTTTATCTAAACGCATGCTTTTTCTATATTTTTGTATGCTTATGTTAAATATTTACTGCTATTAAACCATGAAATGAAATTGGGTTTGGACAATGTTGTTCCAGTTAACAGATCCTTGTAACATCACGAAAACGCGCCTATATAATGTTGACCCCCTTGAACCCCACTTTTATATTGTAAAACTGTGGTTTACAGGAGTCTACATTTCTTTTCTTATTTCTGCTCAAATCATAGATTGTGGGTACTCTAACGAATTCCAACAATCTATGTTTTGAGCAGAAATAAGAAAAATATCACAATTTTTTATCAGAGAATTTTCTCTTTTTTTTTTTTTTTTTGTGGAAAAAAAATTCAATATATTGTAATAGGCATGTTTTCGTAATGTACAATGTTGTTCCATTTAACAGGTGCTTGAAATGAACACCAACTTTTAGTGTGTGTATCGCTTATATCTTTCTGTTTTGGATAGCCAATTGGCCATTTTGTGGGAAAGTAACTGTCATTTGGCTTTCCGCTATTGATGTTTCCATTGGGGTCTAGTTATATCATGTTTGTGTTTATTTCCCTTTGGCGTCTCTGATGGGAGTTGTGGGTTAATTGTATCGATTCCTGATCAGTGCCTTATTTTCAGAACGGCATATATTATTTTTGCGGGTACTCGTCACTGTCCGCGCATTGAGGTGGTTCTAACAAGAACGTAAATCTATGTTTGGAGCAGATATAAGGAAATATAACAACGTTTCTTCAGCCATATTTCTGTTTAAGAGCTACATGTATGAAATAATGTACTATGTCAAGCGTTTTTGTTATTCTGTATTCACTATTTAGTATAATAGTCAGACAATTAGTACAGACCAGCTACCAGTAATAACCCGTATTTTTTTCGGCGGTAATAGGCTTTTTTTCTCGGAGAATAAGCGAGAAATTTCTCCGAGAAGAAAAACATCCTGCTCGTAATGCTCAGATTTGAGCGAGTAGCAGTAATAGGAGAAAATAAAAAATAAAAAAAAAAAAACATTTCGCGTTTCAAAGCGGTTAATTTCTCCGCGAAACGCCCCTAAATTTTTCCGCGAACATCGCTTTCCCTCGGAGAAAGACACTTAGTACAGGTGAAGTCGTTCACGGTGTTTATCCGCGAAATCTGCCTATACCTACATGTATATTGGTTCATAAGCATGTTTTTTATGCATTAAAATTTCGCAGTATGAATATGATGAATGTTTTCTGTGTTCCTTTTTACTGCTGTGTAAACGCCTCATAAATTGAAAACTGTTGATTTTCTATCGGTTCATCATGATGGGATTACTTTATTTTTTTCTCAAGTAAATACGTTAGAAAAATCAAACTCAGTGTATATAATAATTGGGATCCTGCTAGTACATGTATGTGTGGGCGCTGATCTCACTCTACATTTTTGTTAGCTCACCTATCACATAGTGATGAGGTGAGCTTTTGGGATCACTTTTTGTCCGTCGTGCGTCCGTGCGTGCGTCCGTGCGTGCGTGCGTCCGTAAACAATTTCAAATAAGTATATCTCTAATACCCCATGGCCAATCTTGATCAAATTTCATGTGAAGCATCATCAGGTAGGGGGAAAGGCTGCATACGGTTTTTGGGCTGATCAGATTGGAATTCTGGTTGCCATGGCAACATATAGCTCCCATAGATTTAGAATGGGAAAAATTTAAAAAATCTTCTTCTCTGAAACCACAGGACCCAGGGCTTAGATAATAAGCTTGTAACAATGTCAAGTGGTCACCTACATAATTCCTGCCAATCATGCCCCTGGGGTCCAAATTGGCCACACCCGGGGCCCCTTAGCTCCCATAGACTCATAATGGAAAAAAGCTTCAAAAATCTTCTTCTCTGAAACCATAGGGCACAGAGCTTAGATATTTAGCATGTAGCAACGGCAAGTGGTCACCTACATAATTCCTGCCAATCATGCACCTTGGGTCCAAACGGGCCACGCCCCGGGGCCCTTTAGCTCCTATAGACTCATAATAGAAAAAAGCTTCAAAAATCTTCTTCTCCGAAACCAAAAGGCCCAGAGCTGAGATATTTAGCATGTAGCAACGGCAAGTGGTCACCTACATAATTCCTGCCAATCATGCCCCTGGGGTCCAAATTGGCCACAGCCCGGGGCCCCTTAGCTCCCATAGACTCATAATGGAAAAAAGCTTCAAAAATCTTCTTCTCTTAAACCACAGGCCACAGAGCTTAGATATTTAGCATGTAGCAACGGCAAGTAGTCACCTACATAATTCCTGCCAATCATGTCCCTAGGGTTCAAACGGGCTACGCCCCAGGGCCCCTTAGCTCCCATAGACTCATAATGGAAAAAAAGCTTCAAAAATCTTCTTCTCTGAAACCACAGCGCCCAGAGCTTAAATATTTAGCACGTAGCAACGGCAAGTGGTCACTTACATAATTCCTGCCAATGGTGCCCCTAGGGTCCAAATGGGCCACGCCCCGGGGCCCCTTTGCTCCCATAGACTCATAATGGAAAAAAGCTTCAAAAATCTTCTTCTCTGAAACCACAGCTCCCAGAGCTTAGATATTTAGCACGTAGCAACGGCAAGTGGTCACCTACATAATTCCTGCCAATCATGCCCCTAGGGTTCAAATGGGCCACGCCCCGGGGCCCCTTAGCTCCCATAGACTCATAATGGAAAACAGCTTCAAAAATCTTCTTCTCTGAAACCACAGCGCCCAGAATTTAGATATTTAGCACGGCAAGTGGTCACTTACATAATTCCTGCCAATGGTGCCCCTAGGGTCCAAATGGGCCACGCCCCGGAGCTCCTTTGCTCCCATAGACTCATAATGGAAAAAAGCTTCAAAAATCTTCTTCTCTGAAACCACAGCTCCCAGAGCTTAGATATTTAGCAAGTAGCAACGGCAAGTGGTCACCTACATAATTCCTGCCAATGGGGCCCCTAAGCTCCCATAGACTCGTAATGGAAAAAAAGAACTTCCAAAATCTTCTTCTCTGAAACCATAGGGCCCAGACCTTAGATATTTAGCATGTAGCAATGGCAAGTGGTCACCTACATAATTCCTGCCAATCCTGCCCCTGGGGTCCAAATGGGCTACGCCCCGGGACCCCTTAGCTCCCTAAGACTCATAATGGGAAAAAGCTTCAAAAATCTTCTTCTCTGAAACCACAGGGCCCAGAGCTTAGATATTTAGCATGTAGCAGCAGCAAGTGGTCACATAGATAAATCCTGCCAATCATGCCCCTGGGGTACAAATGGGCCACACCCCGGGGCCCCTTAACTCCCATAGACTCATAATGGAAAAAGCTTCAAAAATCTTCTCCTCTGAAACCACAGGGCCCAGAGCTGAGGTATTTGGCATGTAGCAACGGCAAGTGGTCACCAACATAAATCCTGCCAATTATGCCCCTAGGGTCCAAATGGGCCACGTCCCGGGGCCCCTTAGCTCACATATACTCATAATGGAAAAAAAACTTAAAAAATCTTCTTCTCTGAAACCACAGGGCCCAGTGTTTAGATATGTTGCATGTAGCAACGGCAAGTGGTCACCTACATAAATCTAGCCAATCATGCCCCTGGGGTCCAAACGGGCCACGCCCTGTGACCCCCTGAGCTCCCATTGACTCATAATGGAGAATAGCTTCAAAAATCTTCTTCTCTGAAACTGTGAAGCACAGAGCTTAGATATTTAGTATCTAGCAACATAAAATAGTCACCTACATAAATCCTGCTAACCCTGCGCCTGGGATTCAATTGGGCCACACCCCGGGGCCCCTCAGCTCCTTTAGACTTATAATTGAAAAAAGCTGCAAAAATCTTCTTTTCCAAAGCCATAAGGCCCAGAGCTTAGATATTTAGTGTAGCAATGTCAAGTGGTCTCCTACACTAAAGATTTTCTGGTACACAGGTGAGCGATATAGGGCCATTGGGCCCTCTTGTTGATCTTTTTCTTACACTGTGAGTAATTAAACATCACTGATGCTTACACTTAAGCTCACATGTGGCCCGAGTGAGAGATCTAATGTTTAAGAGTAGGCCACGGAGGCCCGCTTGTGTTTCTTGCCTTTACAATTTAATTGTGCTCATACATGTACATTATGGTGATATTGCGCGGCAAGCATTCCAAGGCTGATTTCTTACTTGGAGCAGAACTACAAAATTCCCCAAGATACAGTTTGTACAGTCATGCAACCTGGGTATCTTGTTAAGTTTACTATACCCCGAGGTAACTGGCCGATTCTTAATCATCGGGTCATTAGGTCTCTCCGCTGTAGTTTGCCCCTCGCTCGAGTCACATATGAGACACCAAGATCTGCAACAGAAGGTGGTCTTACTCTAGTTTTAGCTCAATCATGATGAGCGGTCCGCTCGAAATTAGTTAAATTATCTTGAAAGTGCCGTAAATCCACTAAACACCCCGAGGATAACGGGCATCCTTGAGCTAATGGGAAAAGGCGCTGACACTCATTAGGACTCTCACCGTTGTTTGTTTGTTTGATTTTATGTTAAACGTCCCCGTCAACACTATAAAGGTCATTTTTGAGACGTTGCTTCCAATTTTGTGGGACTTTTACCCGATACTGAGATGAAATGACATCTCAAGCCCTGTCGCCCAATCAAAACATTACGGTTTATAAGCATGGACGGTCTGACTCGCATCACTTTGCCTGGGCAGGCTTAGATCCTCTAAGCGGTTTACCAGTACTCGTGTGCGGTCAGATTCAGCTCTGCGTGGAAGCATCATGCAGCCCATTTATTTCTTCAAGCCCCAGTGGGCGGGGGCGTCTCTCACCACTGTGGTTCGCCTCCGTTCAGTTCAAGTTTTGCAACGTTGCGAGCTGAGCGCGATCGGCTCGAAATAAATGAATTTGTCGTGACGGGCCGTGAATCCACCATACATCCCGAAGATAACGGGCCTCCGTGTTTTAATGGGTAAGAACGCTGACACTTAATCATTAGCCTCTCACCGCAGTATGCACCTCAAACACTTTCTCCGGTTTTAGCCCACCTCTTAATAACGACCAGCTTGTAATTAGAAAAATAATCTTGAAAGGACCGTAAAATCAAATCACCAATCGAACGGAGTACCAGACAAGGATGATGGAAGATGGAGTGCAAAGAGAGCATCATCAAGGAATGGACCGTGTTTCATGACACTCTTGGTGCAGCGGGGCAGACAGATGGAGAGATGTTATTGCAAAGTAATGCATCGTGCCCCAATAACCTCCATGATTAAGGAATTGAGATGGGATTACATGCAGTACTCCTGAATCAATATTGCTAGCCGAGGAGTACCGCTAGCTAGTCCTTCCACTGGGGTTCGAGCCTCGCTCAAGTTGTTTGCTCTGAGGTTATTTATGTAATATTGACGACGTTGCTTCCAATATTGTGGGAGTTTTACCCGATGACATCTCAAGCCCTGCGGCCGATCGAAACCAACAGGGTTTATATGAAGTGGCACCACTTTGCCTGGGCAGGATTACTTTCTAAGCGGTTTACCAGTACTCATGTGCGGTTATGTCGGATTTGCGCCTTACTGGTGAACAGGAGGAAACGGGTTAGATACCTGCTTGGGTCGGCAACATTCCTTTGTGGAAATTGATAAAGAAATATTTCCTCTGGTCAGTCCCTCCCTTCCGCAGATTCGAGAAGGGCAGTTGTCAGTTTCTGGTGAAAGAATGTGCACTCTGCTGGTCTCCCGCTTACGTATAAACCAGTTCAGGGTTAACTGACAGGCTAGGACCTGTAACTGGGCCAATACGAAATTACTTGATTAATAACATCATATTATTATTTCTTGCACACCAGATAAGAAAATCCGTAGTTTTGGCTCGGGATAGAAATTCTGCTCTAAACCTGGTTGCTGTTACCCTAAATCGAATATCCTCTCGTGTTTGTTAAATGCAGCGACCTCATATTTGCTGTAGTTAAGGTTGACGTCAAAGCACGTTTCGTGACGTCACTAAACATCGCTTTAGTGTCATCACAATATGGCGGACGTCGGCAACCGAAGTGACTGCAGTATCAAAATTTCACGCTCAGAAATGGAACGTATGCAAGAAAAAGGATCGGGATAGAAATTCTGCTCTAAACCTGGTGCTGTTACCCTAAATCGAATATCCTCTCGTGTTTGATAAATGCAGCGACCTCATATTTGCTGTAGTTAAGGTTGACGTCAAAGCACGTTACGTGACGTCACTAAACATCGCTTTAGTGTCATCACAATATGGCGGACGTCGGCAACCGAAGTGACTGCAGTATCAAAATTTCACGCTCAGAAATGGAACGTATGCAAGAAAAAGGATCCTACATGGATGTGAGGGGTGAATAGAAAAGTCCGTCCCTCGGGATCACTGTCCGGCATCACTCGGCAAGCCTCGTGATGCCGGACAGTGACCTTCGGGACGGATTTACCCTCCACCCTCACACCCATGTAAGATTCTCATATTGTTTGTAGGAATCTGTCGAGGTGGGCAGTTCCTTAGCAGTTTTTTGTATAAGCGGCATTGTGTGTTGATGCACGGGCTTTTCTGTTTGTGCATGTGTCTAAAGTAGAAGTAAAATAAAGATCAGGAATCGATACAATTAACTTAGTCATTCTCTTTTTTTGACTCTCGCTTTTCTGAGTAGTTTTTTTTTCTATTTATAGTCTTTGAACAAATTAAATATCAGGCGAACCGTTTGTTCAACAACAGTCTAGGTTTCGGACAATTCCGCTATATGCTGATTGTTCCCCGGCGTTGGTCGAAGAGGACTATAGTAATGACGTCAGTCTGTCCGTCCGTCGACGTAATCTTTTCACCGGAAATCCTCAAACATTTTTCAAGGGATTTTGATGAAACGTCCCAATTATTGTTCCCATGACCTGAAGATGATCATATTTTATCAAGGTCATGCTCGACTGATTTTACCAGAGTTATGGTCCTTGGTCACTTCTAACAATTTTATCAACTGAATTTCTTGTCTCCGCAACTCATCATACAGTTTTCAAGAGATTTTGATAAAACTTTCCAGTTATTGTTCCCATGACCTGAAGATGATCATATTTCATCGAGGTCATGCTCGACTAATTCTTACTAGGGTTATGGCCCTTTGTCAGTTTTAGCCATTTTATCGACATAAGTTCTTTTGTCTTCGCAATTCCTCCTAAGTTTTCAAGGGATTTTAATGAAACTTTCCAGTTATTATTCCCATGACCTCAAGATGGTCACATGTTATCAATATCATGCTCGACTGATTTGTGACAGAGATATGACCCTTTGTCACTTTTAGTCGTTTTATCAACTGAAGTTCTTGTCTCCGTAACAGTTCGTACAGTCTTCAAGGGACTTTGATTAAACTTTCCAGTTATTGTTCCCAATGACATGAAGATGATCATTTTTCATCGCGGTCATGCTCGACAGATTTTTACCACAGTTACGGTCCTTTTCCACGTTTAGCCATTTTATCAACAGAAGTTCTGGTCTCCGCAATTCCTCCTACAGTTTTCAAGGGAATTTGATAAATCTTTCCATTTATGGTTCCCATGACCTGAAGATGTTCATATTACGTCGAGGTCATGCTCGACTAATTCCTACCAGAGTTATGGGCTTTTGTTGTATTAAGCCATATAACCAACAGAAATTCTTGTTTCTGCAACTCCCAAAACATGGTTTGCGGCATATATAGCACTGACATTTCAAAAGTCGTGGGATACTTGGTCTGCGGCCTTTCATTATAAAAAGCATGCAATATGTATCGTTCATATGTTTTCTAAAATTCTGGGACTACCCTATTGCAAATATATTGGAATGTCCCTTTCCCATATGTTGTCTCCTTTTGTAAAAAGCTTTATGCATGAAGATTTAACATACACTCGGACCAAATATACTGTATGTCTATTAGGTCCGAAAAATACGTTCCTCCACCGTGGATCTGTTCCAAATCTGATTTTCGCCAAGTACATCATTGAAAATGGGGTGTATATTCAGATTCGTGTTGTCTTATTGGGGTTTACACTGCTCGTGTCCGTATCTGTAGCAGCCTGAAGGTTTGAAAGGTTTTATTTGCATCTAGCTAACGCTCTGGATCACGACGTTATAGGAATGAATTAGGAAGGAAAGGCCGAATACCAACACAACAGAAACAGTATATCATATTGTAACGTCGCTTATCATTTGCGGGTATTTGGATTGGTTGGGTTGACACTGCTTACTGTTTATGGGGCAATAGACTTTGTATAAATTAGATTTGGTATAACTGCAAACTGTTTGCAACCGTGAATCCGACGTTCGCGCGTTCGACTTATGATCGAGAGGTTTTGGATTCGAATCCGGCCACCGGAGCAGAGTTGTGTCCTTGAACAAGACAGGTAATGCCACTGCCCCACTCCACCCAGGTGTAAACGGGTAGCAGTGGTGTGAACGTCTCTGTCTCTCTCTCTCGCGAGCTTGATAATACACGGAATTAGTGTTCGAGAACGATTCAGATAAGTTTGAACCTTTCATAGCAATCAAACTAAAATAAATTAGTTTAAACTAAATTAGTTTTGAATGTCGTTATTCACTTATTTACCATTTTGTGACAGGTAACAGCACAGAGAAGGAACAGGAGTGGCTGAACGAGGGAGCTAATTACAAGAAGAAACAATGAAGGCATACTCTTCTTAACATATTTGGATATTGAATGAGTCATAAATAATTGGTGAAAAGACTGGTGCTACAATAATGATAGCACTTGGTCATTTGGGCCAGACCAGACATTGCTTAGGCCAGATTGTGCCAACCCTCAGTTTTCCATTCAGCGATAGTATTGTGGCTTGCAGGAAAAAAATCTAGTTATAAATTGGTAAATTTCCACCTTGTTTAGGTCCTTTAGTGTCACCCTTGCCGAGTTTTTTTTCATCTGCACTTTCTTCTTCTTGTGAGCAACTTTCCTTACACACTTCCGGTTCGGACCTATAGCTCCCGTTCCGTTCGGTTGTTTCTCTGTTTCTTGAAGAGTGGTTAGACATTATCCCAGAATCAGGACTACCTGGTCCCTTGTCAGAAGCTGTTTTGCGATAATCGTTGTTCAAATGTGCATTCTTTGTGACCACAGATGAATCCGCGTCAGCGCCAATAAGATTTCTCTTTTCATCAGGTGTGTTCTTCTGAAAAAGAATAGTGTATAGGAAGAGATTCTGATTACCAAGGGAGAGAATTGGTGCCACGTGAAATCGATTTAAACCAAACCACCCCATTCAGTAAATATTTTAATAACTATTCCAAGGCAGATGGTCTGTTGTGGTTTTTACTACCATTTTAGTTTGTGTTTTTAGTGGGAAAGAAACTGTCCTTTTGGATTTCCGCTTGTGATGTTTTAATTGAAGCGCGGTTTTTTATGTATAAGAAATAGATCAGCTCTTGCTGTGATTTGTTGAGTAATAAATCACAGTTTGGAGGTCAGTTGTAAAGTAGACAAATCACGAACGCGTAGCGCGCGTGATTTGTCTACTTACAACTGACCGACAAACTGTGATTTATTACAGTACTCAACAAATCACAAACTAGAGCTGATCTATTTCGATTCTAACAGGCTGAAAATCGGCAACAATGCTGTTGTTTCCTTCAAAATCTCACAAACACATGCATTTATATCCTTTTCTTACGTTTTCGATGCGAGAAAATGACGTTACCCCCTAACGTCAAGGAAATCGACTAGTTACGTCATACATTTAAAGCTTTTAATGACGTCACTCGTCACGCTCTTCCTTTCCGAGATTTGTTGTAGAATAAAACATAGTTACTTTACATTGCATATATAGACGCGCTGTGTTAGAATTGTATTTCTTTCCCTATGTGTCTTGGATGGGAGGTATATATCAAATACATGGTTAGTGTCTTTAATAATAAAATATAATCGATGAGACTTAGACATTTTTTTAGGGGCGAGATTTAGCGAGCCCCTATAAAATTGTCGCGGCTCACCGTTTACATTTTTTTATTAAAGACACTTATCATATATTTAATTATACCGCAATTCAAAACAATCAAGGGGTTTTGCAATAACTGAGCAAATATAAGCAATAAGCAAAAAAGGCAGCAGACAGTGTGGCATGTTAAACTACATTTTGTGCCATGGCGCGCACACCTGGTATAACGTGACGCCAACGAGTGCAACGTTTCTGACGTCACCGCGCTGCAAAGACGTAGGAAACAACATGGACGCTCGAATAGCAGTTTCTCAGCGCTTTACATTCTGTATACACATCTGCAAATAAATAGTTAAGTTTAGCTTAAGAAATTATTTTCGAGGTTGAGACGCAACTGCAGTAGCAGTGCGCAGTTATTCCAATGGGCCGTTCAAACCAGGAAAGGCCGAGAAGGTAAGAATTTAGCTGAATTTTCTGAAAATCTGTTCAAATAAATATTGCAATGATTTTAACTTGCAGTTTCGTTGTTTTCCCACGTATAAAAGGTTACATGTTATTGTTTACACTTGTAAATTAGTGACCTGAAAAGTAAGCCCGGTCCTTTAACGATTACTAGACGTGTTATAGATAAGTAGCACGTATTATAGGTCACTACCGATTATAGCGTGCGGTTATTCGATCACCTTTATTTGGTTACTAGAATGCCTGATTGCGGTATAAAAGGTAATTCTATTGATTCCAGGTAACTGCCATCACTTCTAATTTTATTTACAATTTTATTTATAATAGTAAGTTGCAGTAACTTGGGAAAAGTCATGATATGAAGACAACATAAGAAAAGAAAGAGTCTGCTCTTAAAGGGAAAAAATGCAAAAGCAAATTATTTCCTTTCAGAGCGACCCCTGAAGTATGTTATAGAAAATGCTATGTATATGGATAGTTTCAATTTATAATTTCAATGCAAAATAATTTACTTTGTCCACGTGCGCATTATGCGTAATGGGTGCAACGCCTTTGTTATTGTCTTTCACGTGGATTTTACAGGGTAGCGTTGCCTTCCTATCTTGTTTTGTTAGGTGCGGGGCTATTTGAGATCTGTGTTGTTTGTAAGCTACATTTTTTTTTACTGGTTGTGCATAGTTTGCCACTGTTTGTGCGGAACAGTGAGCTGGGAAGTTTGCTATCTGTGATTTTTGAGACCTGTTTTATGTAGGTAATTTGCTAAATGATGCCACAATACTATGGCGTTTGAAAATTAGTAGCTTGCGTCGGGACAAAATATGAATCATACTACTATTTTCTGTCCAAAATGTTTTTTTTATTTTCTCTTGTCTCTCTAGTCAAATTGAGTATAACCATATTCATAAGACTATTGTCTTATTTTCCTTTTTGATTTCTCTGCGTGACTGAATGTTGTGTAATGATTTGGTGCAACGGATGTTGCTACATGTAAGTCCATGATATGTGACAGGTTTATGTTAACTATACTTACATTTATGTAAGATAAGGGCCATACCTAATGTTATGAGAACTTCTGACCCAATTCCACTGTGCTTTATGTGCACTTTATACGCCAAACAATATGATCAAACTTTTTTATTTTAGGCTAAAAGTTAAAATAACTTCGATTTTGGAATGTGTATCTAAACTTTAAGCAGGAATAAGAAAAATAAAGTATTCCCCTGTAAACCGCCTCTTTTCAAGAACACACATATTGTGGGTGCTTCTTAGTATCGTCGAATGGGTGGTCATAAAGAGTGCCCTGGGTCTATCTATATAACTAGGAATAAGAAATATAAAGTATACCCCTGTAATCCCCTCTTTTCAAGAACACACAGATTGTGGGTGCTCCTTGGAATTGTCTAATTGGGACAGGCGTAAAAAGTATCTACAGTCTATGATGTAGGAATAAGCAGGAATAAGAAAACTTGAGTATGTACCTGTAAACCCCCTCTTTTCCAGCACGTACGCAGGTAGGCTACTAAGGATCTTCCTTTTTCGGCGATCTGAAAGAGTACTCAGAGTCTATGTATTTTAGCAGGAATAAGAAACATAAAGTATAACACTGTAAATCCCCACTTTTCAAGCACACACAGGTTGCGAGTGCTCCTCGGAATCGTCTTATTGCGGTGGTTTTAATGAGTACCCATATACTATGTATTTTATGCAGGAATAAGAAAACTAAAGTGTACCCCCTGTAAAACCCCACTTTTATGCACACACAGATTGCGGGTGCTCCTTAAAATGGACTTATTTTGGCGGTCTCAAAGAGTACCCACAGTCTAAATAAGACAAATAAAGTATACCTCTCTTAAGCCCCTCTTTTCAAGGACGCACAGATTGCGGGTGCTACTTATAATCGTCTGAGGCGGTCTTAAAGTGTAACCACAGTCTATGTATTTAAGCAGGAATAAGAAAAATAAATTATACCCCTGCAAACCCTCTCATTTCAAACACAGATTGCGGATGTACCTTAGAATCATCTAATTGGGCAGTCTTAAAGAGTATCCAGAGTCTTAAGTATTTAATGCAACAAATAAAAAAAAACAAATAATATGTATCCCTGTAAATCCCTCTTTTCAAGCACACCTAGATTGTGGATGCTCCTTCGAATCGTCTTATTGGTGCCGTCTTAAGGAGTACCTACAGTATATGTATTTTATGCAAGAATAAGAAAACTAAAGTAACACCCTGTAAACCCCTCATATGCTCCATATGATCGTATAATTGAGGTGGACATAAAGAGTACCCACAGTCTATGTATTTAAGCAGGAATAAGAACAATAAACCATCACCCTGTAAACCCCCTCTTTTCAAACACACACAGATTGCGGATGCTACTCAGAATTGTCTAAGTGGGTGGTCTTAAGAGTACCCACAGTATATGTATTTTATGCAGGAATAAGTTAAACAAAGTATGTCCCGTTCAAGCACACACAGATTGCAGATGCCTAAAGAGTAACCACAGTCTGTATTTATGCAGGACTAAGACAAAATAAAGTATACCCCTAACACCCCCCCCCCTTCTTTTTGACGCACACAGATTGCGGATGCTCCTAAGAATCGTGTATTAGGGGCGGTCTTAAAGAGTACCCACAGTCTGTATTAAGCAGGAGTAAGAAAAATGAAGTATCACCCTGTAAACCCACTCTTTTCAAGAACACACAGATTGCAGGTGCTCCTTAGAATCTTCTAATTGTGGCGTACTTGAAGAGTACTTAGAGTCTATGTATTTTATGAAAAAATAAGTAAAATACAGTAAATCCCCGTAAACCTCATCTTTTCAAGCACCCACCCAGCTAACAAAAAACGTTTAGAAAACGTTGGCGCAACGTTGTATTTTGGTTGTTAAAACGTTTCGATTTAGAGTTTTGGCGACATTATATTGGGAAGTTTGCAAAACTTTTTTGTACAACGTTGCCAAAAAACCTTTCTGCTACCTTTCCAAAACCTGTCTACAACCTTCAAATAACCTGTTCGCAGCCTCAAAAACATCTCAATTATAATTCAGACGGTTGCTATACTTTTTTGGTATGTACGAACTCCTTTTAAAACCTTGCCCTGCTTTAAACTTCAATTCGTATGTACTCGACGCATAAATCAGTTTTAACAAGCTCTTCAAAATTCGTATGAACACTTTCTGCCATAATAAATAACTATTTAACAATCAAAGTATTATGAAACCATTTTTAGTTTGTAAAGCTATGGCAATATGTTTAATTTAAGAAAAAAAAAGATTGGGGTCAGTACCACCTGTTCAAGAGAGTTTGTCATGAGGATCGTTCATGAAATACATCCACCTCTCTCAAACTATCCTGCATGAGGATCGACAAAGTTCCGGTATATGGCAATAATAATAATAAAAAAAAAACAAAAAAAACATTGCAATCTGCTGAGTGTGTCAAAAGTGACCAAATTTCAAAATCGGTAAGACAGTTCTAGAGAAAATATTTTAGTTGAATGTCACTACATAGCCACTGCATCCACGTACACCATATATCCACAGATATCCGACATTCTGAAAAATACATATTTATGTAATATACGCGATATACAGTATGTAAATGACTAGTAAAGGTTAACCCCTATCCTGCTGAACTCGACAACTTCCATTGCAAACAGTGTAGGTGCAGATCAGATCACTCCTGATCAGTATCTACAGTTTGTCACGCAGTTTGTAATTGTCAATTAAACAAATACTTAATAACAAGTAACTTTGCAGTTGAGAGTCAGAAATAGGCTTGATTCAATTATTTTATTCTTTTAAATAAGGGTTCATTGGCATTTCTCCAACGTTTCAGAAATGTTGTCAAAACGTTTGGCTGTCTGATAAATAGCGAATACCAGGTTCGTGTCTTTTGATATCAAGTTTATCAGGCAAGGCTTCGAGAACGCTAAGCCTCGCGATTATACATGCGTTCTCGAAGCCGAGCCAGATAAACTTGATATAAAATGACACGAATCTGGTATTCTAATTATCAGTTTATCCCCTTGTATACTCTTAAATTAACAATTTACGATCAGTTATTGATGGTCCTTAGTGCGTTCCAGCATTCTAGCGGGCGATATATTTTGTATCAGCTGACCATACTTTCCTATGATATTTTTTTCAAGTATTTTTCCCCCATTTTTTCCAGTAACAATGACCCTTTTTGTAATTTTCCCAGTAGTCCGGTTCATTCATTAAAAGTGCAATGTCACGTTGACGTGATAAAGCTCACTTGTCCAGAGAGATAGCATATCTTTATCAGGTCACTGCGTTCCAATGCGATATATACAGGGGGTAACTGATAACAATGTAGACATGATTATGTTTTGTATCTGCGATTTGGGACAGTTATATTCACATATATAGGCTTTTTTCGTTCACGGAGATGTTGCACTGATGAGTTGGGAGGCCTTCATGCGGACTGAACAAATTATTTGTCTTAATCGCGACGGAAGTAAGGGCATTCGTTACCGCCGACCGTTCCAGTGCGGTTCTTCTGTTTGTTATGGTTTGTCTTTGGGTGTTTGTGTCGCTTATATTATTTTATTTTGGATAGCCTATTGGTAATTTTGCGGGAAAGTAACTGTCCTTTGGCTTTCCGCTATTGATGTTTCAATTAGGGTCTGTTGTTTAATGTTTGTGTTTCTTTCCCTTTGGTGTCTCTGATCGGAGCTGTGGATTAATTGTATCGATTCCTGATCATTGCCTCAACTTCTATTTTGTCAAAATCAATTTAATGGAACAGAATTAACATAATTTAAGAAAGCACGTTTCTGATTACACGTATCCATGCACACTTCTGTAGTCATGAAAACGGATGACAGTACCTATAATATATATGTCAAACAAATATGCGGTTATTCCATTCTAATTTAAAATATTCCAGTTACAAATGAAAAGTTTTCATGTTACTTGAATTGAGCAATATCTTGTACATGTCGTTTGTTTCGATACGAGGAAAATAACACGCTCAAACTACACACTTTTCATGCTTCTTTGGCATCATTGATTCCATTGTGGACTTTTGAAAATATCTGAGGGTCACTGATGAGGCTTAATTGGCCGAAACTAGCTAGTCTGGCCCAGAAAATATGTACACTCCATATTTTTCAGTTATATGGTGTATTCCTTGCTTCCAAAGGATTACCCTTTCTAGAACATATTCTTTGTCTCAGTGAATAAGAATGTGTTGGCGGAAAGACAGCATACGGAGTTGGCTCAGTTTCGTTTAAATGATTTTTGATATATTACAACTAAATATTGATAATTACAACATGTTTAATGCGCAATATTCAACAGGAAATCGTTTCAATATTAATCACTGACCTAGAAAAAATTTTACCGACAAAAATAGAGAAACTAGAATACGAAACTGTGCATGAAGAGTAGAATAAAAACAAAGATCAGGAATCGATACAATTAACTTACTCCACCCATCAAAGACACTAAAGGGAAAGAAACACAAACATGAAGTGACAAGACCAGAATGGAAACCTAAACAAAGGAAGGCCATAAGGACAGTTACTTTCACACAAAATGGCCAAATGGCCATCCAAAATAAAAAGACACAAGTGATACTCACAGTAAGTAACAAACAACAATATAAATAAACCGCAACAGAAGAACCGCCTTGGAACGGTCAGTGGAAAGAATTCCAGTGGGGGGCTTAAATCGATTTTACATGGCCATAATCCTCGCCCTTACCTCTGTCGCGGTATACACTAATTTTGTTAAGTTCGCATGAAGGCTTCCTTACTCATCAGTGTAACATCTCCGAGAACATACAAGTAACAAAACTACAGAGATGAAACAAGGTTGACGACTCGACAGCATACAACAACAGAATCGCTGAAGTAAAAGAAAACCAACAGTTAGACTCCGAGGGGCCCGACCAAAGACAGAGCATCAGGCGCAAACCAACATAAAGAATACTAAAATAAAATAAAATTCCATTTATGCTTTTACGCTGGAACCGTCATATAATCTTAAGCCCGACCCACCGGTGTACAATCAAAGAGAGAAGCAAAGTTGCCAACCGTGATTGGGTTAACCACCATGAAAGCCCACGTGAAATGATATTGTACCGAAATGCTGTTAAACGTTATCAAGAGGTTACTTCTCAGTAACGTTTAGCGATAATGAAACAAGGAAACATTGCAAAGAAGCCATTTACGCATTTTGAATTTGATAACAAATCAGATATGCATATGTTTTTTGTATGTTGACAATCAAACGTTACAACAACGTTTGGTTATGGTTGGTTTCAACATAACTGTTCCGCAACGTATTGCAAACGTCATAGTTACTTTTGTGCAAAGTTGCCTTGCAACAGAACCTAGATACAACAAAATGCTAACGTTGTGGTAACGTTTTATTTTACCTGGGCGCAGATTGTAGGTATCCCTTAGAACCTTCTAATTGGGGCGATCTTACATAGTAACCACTGTCTATGTATCAAGCAGGAATAAGAAAAATAAAGTATCACTCTGTAAACCCCCCACTTTTCAAGCGCACACCGATTGTGGGTGCTCCTTAGAATCGTCTTATTGAGGCGGTCTTAAAAGCATTTATTCTTGTAACAATAGGACACACCGTGTGTTCATAATTGTTTTATTGCCCCTGTGATATATTGCCAATAGCACACCAAAGGCGGCCCTTAGTAGGGTGATCAGTAGCTCTTGTTGAATCTCCTGACTGAGTCACTAAAGGGGAAAATCAATAATGTACGCTCTAGTCAAAAGTTAGTAAATTATTAATGTTTCCCAAGGAAGCCCCTTACCTGTTGAAGAAAGAGGACTTCTCTTCAGTCAGCACTGAGGGCTACATAATATTATGTAATGAAATGATAGTCCTCAATAATCAAGAATAAATGTCTTTAAAGAGTAACCACAGTCTATGTATTAAAGCAGGAATAAGAAAAATAAAGTATACCCCTGTAAATGTTCTAGAAAGGGTTATCCTTTGGAAGCAAGGAATACACCACAGAACTGGAAAATATGGTGTGTACATGTTGTCTGGGCCAGACTATCTAGTTTCGGTCATTTAGGCCTCATTAGTGACCCTCAAATATTTTCAAAATTCCACAATGGAATCAATGATTCCAAAGGACAAGAAAATATAAACTACCCTATGATGTAGGGCAGGGAGACTTTTTGCGGCCGCCACAGATTCCCAGACAACAGCTGTAGTGACGGAAAATGTTCTAGAAAGTGTTATCCTTTGGAAGCAAGGAATTCACCACAGAACTGGAAATAATGGAGTGTACATGTTTTCTGGGCCAGACTAGCTAGTAAACAGGCTCTTTTTCAAGCACACATAGATTGCAGGTGTTCCTTAGATTCGTCTATTTGGAACAGTCTTATGAGTATACACGGGGTTTGTACTGTATATAAGCAGGAATAAGTAAAATAAAGTATACCCCTGTAACCCGCCGCAATTTTCTATATAAAGGGGGTTTGACTCGCAGGGATGGGGTCATAATTTTTTTCCAGTGTAAGAAAGAACCAAAATTGAAAACACAATCAAACACATCGTTAATATGATGTACTGTGTTTGCCGGGTCTTGTCCGTCATCCGTTTCGGTTTCAAAACTTTGGGGTTGAGACACACTGATGAAGATTAAATATCAGAAAGGCCTCTGTGTCACTTAATTTGGTATAGTTACGCCTTAACAGAATCCATGTTTTAGCAAGTTATAATGTAATCAGTAACCTATTATCATCAGGCTTCATTGAAGCATATTAAATTTAAGAATTATCTCCAAAACGGGATGTAAACACAACTAGCCTAATTATCATGATTTAAAACACTGTCTACTTCATTGATAAAACATACAGCTTTTGTATAAAAGCTGTATTCATACGCAGTAATAATTGGCCGGAAGAAACCTAATAAAAAAGTTCTCCATACCACGGCTATATTGATTTCAAATAGATTTGAATAGGAGCATCGTACCACGACTATAAAGATGTAAAAATCATAGAATTCATTCAAAATCCGCCAATGTATTTTACTTTTTGTTTTGTCCTTATGTTCTTGGCATACTAATATATTCTCTGAAAAAAATGCTTTCAGTGTTTGAGCCGATGCAACAGAAATGAGCCGATGCAACAGAAAGGATCAAATGCTTGATTTCAGGTTAGATAAAAGCACTTTAAAAGACTTCTTATCTGGAAAGTAAAGCCATTTCAAGTTTATTTCGATTGTTTTGCGGTGATTCAATCTGTAATGTGGATGCAAATCGAAGTACTTGGGAGAAAAGCTACCTGACACATCTGCAAACAGAACTTTGCTTTGGCACTTATGAACCAAACACAATAATGATTCAGAGCCAGGGCTCTTACCACCGCATGCCATCCCAAACCTTTGAATTTCATATATACATGTACCTCTAACAACTTTCATTTTTATACGCCCGTTTGTAAAACGGGACGTATTATGTTTTAGCCCCTGGCCACCGTTCGTCGGTCTGTCCGTCCGTAAACGCTTCGTTTCCGGATAACTCCTCCTACGGTTTAAATCCGACCATGTCCGCCAAGCTGAAACTTCATACATAGTTAGACAATGATGTGGGGCAGCGCATATTGTTTCGAGGTTACGATCCACCAAATAACAATAGAGTTATGACCCTTTGAATTTTTTTGCAAACTTTTCGTTTCCGGATAACTCCTCCTACACATTTTACATTCGATCAAGCTGAAACTTCATTTTTTGTTAGACCATGATGTGTGACAGCGCATATTATTTCAAGATTACGGTCCAGAAATAAAAATAAAGTTATGCCCCTTTGTAAAATTATGTGAACTTATCGTTTCCGGATAGCTCCTCCTTAACTTTACATCCGATCAAACTGAAACTTCATACATAGTCAGACTATGATGTGGGGCAGTGCATATTATTTCGAGATTATGATCCACTAAATACTAAAAGAGTTATGCCCCTTTGAAATGTTTTGTAAACGTTTCGTAACCGGATAAATTTTCGAACATTTTACATCCGATCAAGCTGAAACTTCATATAAAGTTAGATCGTGATGTGAGGCAGAGGATATTGTTTCGAGGTTGCGGTCCACCAAATAATAATAGAGTTATGCCCCTTTGAAAAATTCTGTAAACATTTTGTTTCCGGATAACTCCTACATTTTACACCCGGTGAGCTAAAAAGAGGCAAATGAAAAGTGGAGTTTAATCTATTTATGTAATTGTCACAAACCCTGCCCTCTTTTGCTGTTTCCTTAATTGTGTTAGAGGGATGGAAAAAGACCATTACTGGACCGGGACTCGAACCCAGGGCCTCTCGCATAACGTGCGAACACTCCGCCGACTGATCTACCGAGCCACACGGTCCACCTGTTACATTTTCCCTTTGCTAAATGGGATTCGTTCCGACTATCTAAGTTCTATCCAGTCCGCCTGTGAGACTTATTTTTAATCCCCGCGAACTGGAGCGGGGATTATGGGAATGACATTGTCTGTCCGTCCGTACGCCCGTCTGCCCGCATTAACGAAATGACATTTAGGGGTGTGGGGCAAAAAAATTAGGAAATTTTCACACTTATGTAGTCATCCGTGAGTCCATCCATATTATTTCATAATTTTGGCAGACAGAATTTTCATGACGGGGGTCCGGTTTCCTGCTGAAACATGTACAGGTAACCATCAGATAAAAGCAGGTGTGGCTTGGTCTTGGTAGGCTGGCTACCTATAGGGGCCATAAAACTGATAAGGATTATAGGATATACTTTACTGCAATAAACAGCTGCTGTCCGTATATTTATCAAACAAATACCTTCAACAATTGGAGATAAATTATGCTTCATAACAGTTTTTTTTAATTATTATTATTATTTATTTATTAACATTTAAATAGAAAAAAAACTCGTTAGAGCAGCCTCATTGAACGTCTGTGTATGTAAATTTGTTAGTCCTTGTTAGTCCTAGTACTCGTTAGAAATAAAACTGCAGTTCTTATGAATGTGTGTGGTTACTCGTTAGAACCGCCTCATTGAGACCATTCATTACATTATAATGTGGGTGTACGTTAGAACCGCCTCATTGAACAGTTGTATAAGTAAAAAGGTAGTTCTAGTACTTATTAGAAATAGAACAAGTACCACACCCTATAGTATATTGCGGGGGTCTCGTTTGAATCGCCTCATTGAGGTCAAACAAATGTACACCCTCACTGACACTTGGTAGTATATTGTTGGTGCTCGTTAGAACTGCCTCATTGAGACAATTCTAACGAACACTCCAAATCTATATTTTACGGAAAGAAAAATAAACTGAGGTTAGCATGAGGTAAGCCTGGACATCTGATTTATTCATTCAGTCATTCAATCATTTGTTTAGCGGAGCTATTTATATTTTACTAAGACTGTCTGTGTAAAATTCATTTTACTTTTTATATTTTCCTTTTTTTATAAGAAGAAGAAAAACAAGAAGATCAATGGAAAAAGAGCTTTCTATTATATCAAAATAAAAAGCAATTCTTTCATTCAAACATTTTGCTTTTTATCTTTATATTTATTTATTTATTTATTTTCTAAAGTGTCAACTGATAATTATTCTTTAAATTTGAAGCTTTAATTTTTTTTTATTATTATTTTAGAACTAAATTTACTATTTAATTACCCTTTATAAAATATGTTTGTATTTTGTTTCTTTGTAATTTAAAAATAAAAATAAATTAATTAATTAATCATTACCAAATTATTATATCACAGGTATGTTTTTGTCTATTTAAACCAATTATGGAGTGTGTCTGCTGTTACATAATTGACATAACAAGGTTAGCTTCAAATAGAGCAGAGCTGTCAATCACTTACGAGTATGCTGTCATAATAGCTCTCCATTTACAGTCAATCAGATAAACAGTGGACTGCATGATGCTTCCACGCAGAGCTGAAACCGACCTGCACATGAGTACTGGTAAACCACTAAGAGTATCGAAGCCTGCCCAGGCAAAGCCGATCGAGTCGGTCCGTCCATGCTTATAAGCCCTATTGGTTTCATTGGGTGGCAGGTCTTGAGATGTCATTTCATCTCAATGTCGGGTAAAAGTCCCCCAAAATTGCAAGCGGCGTCCCCAAAATGACATTTACAGTGTTGACGGGGACGTTCAACCTCAAATCAAACAAAACAGATAAACAAAATTGATGTTAACCCTTCAGAGGTCAGACAAAGAATGACCCAGGTTTTCCTGTGTTCCCTTATATAGTCCAGTCCTGTCTTTACGTGGCAAACATTGCTCTTACATGGCTTGCCGCTTAATAGAATTTGCCGCTTTAGTAGTCGATATGCCGACGCCTAGCCACCTAAATGTCCGTTCGTGAGAAAGTCTGTCTGTCCATCCGTCTGTCCGTCTGTCTGCCCGTAACACTTTATTGTCCACTCCGTATCTCCTGAACCCTTTGATTGATTTTCATTAAACTTTGATCGAATATTATTCTCAGCGAGCTGATGTGCAGAACCCATAATGAACCATGCCGACTCAAAGTCAAGGTCACATTTGAAGGTCAAGAGTTTGAAACTTGAATTTTGTGTCCGTTCCATATCTCATTTATCCCTGCAAGGATTCTCATTAAAACTTTGTTAATTATTCCCCTTAGTGAGCTGATGTGCAGAACCTATAAACGAACCATACCGACTCGAGGTCAAGGTCACATTTGAAGTTCACGAGTTTAAAACTCTGAATTTTGTGCCCGTTCCATTTCTCCTTTCTCCTTTACCCCTCAATGGATTTTCATTAAACTTTGGACAATTAGCTCCCCAATGAGCTCACGTGCAGAGCCCCTAAATGAATCATGCCGACTCCAGGTCAAGGTCATATTTGAAGGTCACGAACTTGAAACTTAGAATTTTGTGTCCGTTCCATATCTCCTTTACCCATTCAAAGGATTTTCATTAAACTTTGGTCAAAGATCACCCTCAGTGAGCTGATGCGCAGAACCAATAAATAAACCACGAGTTTGGAACTTTGAATTTTGTGTACGTTCAATATCTCCTTTACCCTTCAAATAATTTTCAGTAAACTCTGATCAAATATCCCCCTCAGCAAGCTGATTTGCAGGACCCAAATGTAAACCATGCTGACTCAAGGTTAGGGTCACAGGTGAAGGCCACGAGTTTGAAACTTTGACTTGTGTACCCGTTCCATATCTCCTTTACCCCTGGAAGGATTTTCATTAAAGTTTTGTTAAATATCCCCCTCAGGTGGCTGTTGTGCAGAACCCATAAATAAACCATGCCAATTCAAGGTCAATGTCAAAGGTGAAGGTCACGAGTTTGAAACTTTTTTGTGTCACTTCATATCTCCTTTACCCCTGGAAGGATTTTCATTTAACTTTGGTCATATATCCCGATGTGCAGAACCCATAAATAAACGATGCCAACTCAAGTCCCTCAGACTGCTTTCTTGTTCATACTCTTTCATGCCATCAGACGCGGTGCTGGACCCTAACTGGCCACCAGATGTCACGGGGTGGGGAAAAAGACCTTTGCTCGACCGCGACTCGAACCCAGAGCCTCTCGCATACCGTGCGAACACTCTCTACAGACTGAACTACCTTGCCACACGGTCGACCTGTTACATCCAAAATATGTTTATTATTCAACAAAATAAGTTAACATTTTAGCTCACCAGAGCTGAAGGCTCCGGGGGAGCTTCTATGATAGGCAGTTGTCCGTCGTCGTTGTCGGCGGCGTCGCTGTCTGTCATATGACGTAAACACTTTCAAACGACATCTCCTCTGTAGCCAGCGGGCCGATTCAGCCCAAACTTTATCTGTAGCATCCTTGGGCTGGGGGATTGAAAGTTGTGTTTTTAATGAAAATCGGCTAATTAGTTTGGTTTCCATAGACTTATAATGGGGAAATAGAATCAAAGTACTGAAAGTACTGAGGAAAGTTGATTAATGAGGAATAATTATTATGATAACAATGTCAGTCGTAGATCAAGCAGTTATCTAGATATTTTGTTGACAAGGTCCTAGAGGGTTAAAAAAATTCGACGAAGAAAAAAATGATTCATCGATTTTTGTTTAGTTTAAAGACAAGAGAAAGGGAGAAAATATATTGAATAGAAAGTAGGGAGATGAAAGTGAGGGACAGAGGAGAAAGAGGAAAATGAATGGGAGTGTATAAACAGAAGAAATGACAACCCCTGCACCCCCTCTACCGTTACCTGCTGCAAGGACAGCAGGCCTTGCCGAACTGTAAGTCAATATCAGCTGGACTTCCCAGTGACACATTATACACATAACCTTTGCCTCAACCAACTACCCCCAAAGGAAGAAAGAAAGGAAGAAAAATAAAAGTGTCTGCTAATTCCTTCATAAAACCATAACTCAGTACAATCTATGCTTGTCTCATCTGCTAATAATATTACAAAGAAGCTCTCCTAGCGAGCAAAGGACGTCTTAGCAACGTCGCATCAACGTCGCGTTGATACGACGATGCACATACGTTGTGCAGCCGCTTGAATCTATGTTCGTTCGGGCATTAGGACATAAAAAGGAGAATAACTTGAAGAAAAAAAGAGATCATTTTTAAACCATTTGATTCCTGATCAGACGCCGCGTTTAGCGAACTTCGAATTAAAATACGTTTATTCCATCCTGTACGGCGTCCTAAAAATATTAACCCATAAATGCCAATTGTTTCAATACTCAGTTAAGACAGATTAGAGGTCACAGAATGTAGCGTCTGATCGGTGTCTATACTATTTGATAAAAGTAGGGAACTCGATTTAAATCTCACAGCTTGAAACACATATTTTGTAATTAGAGCTCTCGAAAGCAGATGAATAACTGTGTTAAAGGGCTGTTTAGTCACAGAGAAGCGAGCTAACCCTTTTTACCCTGGAGACCGGTGCAGACGCCGAGGTAGAACACACAGTATATATGCAAATCTTGCAGATCCTGATAAGACGGCACGTAGCAAGCACGTCTCGCCAGAATCTACGTGTACATGTTTACTGTTTGCCATCATGTCAGTGAACTAATCAAGAATCCCTTTCTATAAGAATATATTTAAAGTGAGAAGAATAAATTTTCAAACCATCATCGGAAAGCGCGTAGTTCAGAATTCGTCTTTCTGTGCCAATTTGTATCCAATCTATATAAGGTCTCGAAAAATGAAATATTTTAAAAGACGTTACATGTCTGCAAAATTAATTTTCAAGAGTTCCTTTGGACTATTTTAAGCAGCGAACGAATAGCGGAAGTGGAGTAAAGCGGTCCAGTACCGGAAGTAGAAATGTGTTGACATAGAAACTTTATTTCAAAAATCAACTTTCAAAAATGACATTTACTGCCAAGCCTTTGCAGATATTTTGACAAAATGTTATAGAAATGTTCTTTGAGTAAACTTTTTTAAACCATCTGCTTTTATGCCACATGAGGGTCCACCAGGGTGTGCCGGGGCCATGCCCCACGTCCTCAATTTCATAGAAGGCCATATATCTTTGAAACCATTCACATCCCCATCCCAAACCATATATATTTTTGTTCCTTGTTATAAGACGCATTCAGTGACACCAACCTGGAAAGTCCCCCCTGGGTTTGTTGGGGCCATGCCCCACCCCCTCAACTTCATAACAGGCCCAATATTTCAGAAGCCATTCAGATCCGCATCCCAAAACCATATATATTATGGGTCCTTATGATAAAACACATTCAGTGATACCAACCTGCGGTGCGCTTGGGCCATGTCCAGCCCCTCCACTTTAAATAAGGTCAAATATATGAGAAACTGTTCAGAGCCCAAACCCTAAACCATATACAGTCATGTTCCTTATGATAAGACGTATTCAATGACAGCCACATGTAGAATTGCCTCTGGAGGTAATTTTAACAATACCCGTAACATATGTTTCTAACAAGAAATAAGAAACATTGTCCCTTAATCCATTACTGCCCAATGAACTCCTACCTAATACTGTGGATAGAGCCAATTCCATTTGTCGTTTTACATTAAATGCTGATTTTTATTCATGCAAACAGTTATTACACGTTGCATTCTGCTTCATATAATCTGTGCCTGCACAATTTACCAATGTCCCTTTTGGGACGCTAAGCACAAACGGGTTAATTCACCTTTAAAGATTCAGTTTGGTGGGTCAGTGTTAAATGCAACTAGATTACTGAAATTTATTTGATAAAATTAATATATCTGGGAAGCTTTTTTTAACAAGTATGGATCTCCAATATTTAAGAGGCTATGCACAATAAAATTTGCAACATGATCGAGAGGTTGTGCGTTCGAATCCGGCACACGGTATCGAGGTGTGTCCTTGGGCAAGACACGTAATGACCAGGTGTAAATGGGTAGCAGTGGTGTAATGGTCACTGCCTCTCTCTCGCGCGCGTGAAAACATCCTGAATGAGTGTTCGAGAGCGATTAAATAAGCTTGAAGCTTGAAGCTTCCATCGCAATCGAACTAAATAAATTAGTATAAACTAAAATTTGCAACAGACTACTGCATGTAATACCGCAAAACCTTCAAAATCACTCAAATTGTATTTTTTTTGGAGGGGGGGGGGGTTGCAGCCCTTTCAAGATTATTTCACTCATATCGAGCCGAGCGTTAATCAGAGGTGGTCGGCAACCGGAGTGCCCGGAGAAAAACCACCTGACCTTCCGTTGCAAAACTGGACGTCTCATATGTTACCACTCAAATTGTATTAAACACTCAATAAGAAGGCTAGCACATACTGCTCATTAATGTTAATACCTTGCATTTTGAGAGGTGCCAGGCAAAAGCGTCCTTGGCTACTGATGCTTACAAGGCTTTGTTTTACTTCTACTTTGCACATTCTTTTATTGGGTGCAATTTTAGGTTATTTTCAAAAGTGCTAAATGCAAACAACTCCACCCTCCTTCTTACAACACCTACCCCCCCCCCCCCCCCTCCCCAATCAACAAGCTAGTTAGTACTACTACATGTAAAGTACATAATTTCACTCCACCTATGCTCACCTATGAGTCGAGCTCTCTAGAAGGTGAACCAGCTAAATGGTTTGACTAAACACTCAGCTCACACTGATCGTTATCAGCAATTTTCTTTGGATTTTTCCTGAACATATCAACATTCTGGTTTGCATTGAAAATTGGAGGAAAAGAAATGCTAATAATTAGATGCGCAAAATTAATTTGCAACATGGAAACACATCCATGTAAATTTTGAATAACAATCAACACTGGATATTCTGACCGGCTTTATCTTTTACCCATATATTACAATAGAATCTCCCACCTCATGAGTTTGGAGTAGTCCATTACCATTTATAGAGTTGTCAGGTTTGTTTTGTTTGCAGTAAGTTTTACAATTATGTATGCATTTTCAGCAAACAGTGTAGACTCAGATCATATGCCGCATATTGTTTGTTTTGTTTTGTTTGATTTGAGGTTTAACGTCCCCGTCAACACTGTAAAGGTCATTTTGGAGACGTTGCTTCCAATTTTGTGGGACTTTTACCCGACACTGAGATGAAATGACATCTCAAGCCCTGTCGCCCAATGAAACAAATAGGGTTTATTAGCATGGACGGTCCGCCTCGCACCGCGGTTCCTGGACAGGCTTAGATCCTCTAAGCGGTTTACCAGTACTAGTGTGCGGGCCGGATTCAGCTCTGCTTGGAAGCATCGTGCAGCCCATATGTTTCTTCAAGCCCCTATGGGCGGGGGATGCCGCATATTGTGGCAACTGATCTGGGTCTGCACTGTTTGCCAATGTCCCAAAATACGGCCGCTAGGCATATATAGGTTAATGCCTAAGTATCATTAAAATTGAGAAGGGTTTTTTTCACAAAAAAGGGTATGAGGTACTCAATTGATAAAGAATGAAAAAGAGTATTTATCATATGACGTCGCGTCTGAGAGTGTAATAACGCCATGTAATATTTTCGATAATCCACTAGTGGATTAAATATGCAAATTAGTTAGATACGTCCCGTAACGTTACATGTACAACGCCCTTAACGACGTCGCGTTTACTTACGGCGGAATATTGACATATTTGTAAAACAATCGTAAATAAAATGCGTTTTAAAAATCATATGATAAATAGAATCTTGCATTCGTGTTCATGTATTATTAAATTTATTAAACTCGTTGAAGAAAAGGGATAAAATGCTCGGCAAAGCCTCGCATTTTTTCCCTTTTCCTCAACTCGTTTAATAAATTCAATAATACATGAGCACTCATGTAAGATCCTCTATATATAGATCTTGATGAAACTTCTCATTATTAGCCGTCTCATCTGGGTCTACATTGTTTGCAAAATCCTTAATCTAGTCTACAGGGTTGAAAGTATTACATACTCAGTAAGTTGACTTTATAGAGGATCTTACATGAGTGCTCATGTATTATTGAATTTATTAAACGAGTTGAGGAAAACGGATAAAATGCGAGGCTTTGCCGAGCATTTTATCCATTTTCCTCAACGAGTTTAATAAATTCAATAATACACGAGCACGAATGCAAGATTCTATTTATCATATGACAGTTCAACGCATTTTATTCGCAATTGTTTACAAAAATGTCAATATTCCGCCATAAGTAAACGCGACGTCGTTAAGGACGTCGTACATGTGACGTTACGGGACGTATCTAGCTACTTTGCATATTTAATCCACTAGTGGATTATCGAAAATATTACATGACGTTATTACACTCTCAGACGCGACGTCATATGTTAAATTGATATAAAATGACACATGTACTCTTGAAAGATGTTTTCTGGTTGTTTTAATTTTTGAGCAAAAGATAGACTGTGCGTGTGCGAAAGATACACCTTACTGAGGTCATTTCATCTCAATGTCACGTAAAAGTCCCTCAAAATTGGAAGCAACGTCACCAGAATTACCTAAATAGTGTTTACCGGGACGTTAAACCTCAATTCAAGCAAAACAAACACCTTACTGAGGCAATTCGGCAGTTCTAATGTGTTTATCCATTCTATGTATTTTAGCATTGATAAAAGAATTACCGTTACTGTGACGGTAATGGTCTTAAGTATTCTGACAGACAGGCCGAAGCAGACAGTGCAGGCCCAGACCAATGTCTACATTGTTTGCCATCCAGCTGCACATTTTGCTGGATCATGAAACAAATTTGTTAAAATTACCGGAGATTTACAACAAATTCTCAAGGTGTCCGAATTTGTTTAGGATTTTGAAGGTAATGTTTACCCATTTGCCATATAAACTCGGGTTTACAGGAGTAATGATTGTGAGGACTTGTAATAAATATTACATTTTTGCAGGGATATATTTGGCCCAATATATTGATGGGCCAAGTTTCATTTACATGAAAAAAAACAAAATTTTGATGGGCCTTTTGTAATTTTCATGGGCCTTTCGGAAACATAGATGGGCCCAAGATTCCTTAATACACACCTTACAGCAAAATCAACATCAAATTTGAATAGTTTATATATGGGGCCCAAACAAAAATTAAATCAGATTCAGTCTATAACTAATAGTTTTCTCATAAAATGGCACGGGCCCATTACAGAAATATCCCTGTTTTTGTTGCCATTGGTATGACAATAATGAATCAAAATAAAAAAAACATTGATAGCAATGATGTAATAAGCCCTGAGGATATCATGAAAAGTGGGTATTGCATAGTTATTCATTAATTTTCTTTTTAATGCTGAAAACATAGATTTTGGATGCTTGTTAGAATGAGCCCTTACTTACAATCTATATTTGGACAAAAAGACCAATCGAAGTTTTGTCATTGTAATAGCCATGAAAAATACCAATAGTTAACATATATTTTTACCATAATTGAGCACAAGATGCTCAAGTTGAACGTTTGTGATCGATGTGAGTGACTCCAAAATAATTTCACAGAGATGTTCCTATAATGACCCAAACGGGCCTCTGTGGCCCAGTGGACTCTCAATGTCATTAGCCCTCTCTCCGCTGTAGGATTGAGTCTGTCTAATGTCACACGTGAGATGGCATGTTCTGCAACTAGGTCAGGTTGGTTTCCTCCGGTTTATCCGGTTTTCGCTCACCTTTGATTAACGATCAAGTTAATAAAAGTGAAATATTGTTGAAAGAGCCCTAAAACAACCCCCCCCCCAACCCCCTCAATAAAAAATCCTCCAACTGCTCTGCTGCTCTGCTGAACAAAATGGTCGCCAGAGTAAAACAAAAAAAAATAATATCTCTTCCTAGGCCAATGGCCCGATTTCACAATGATTATACTGAAATAGTCCTAATATGACCCTTTACCAAAATTGCTAAAACTCATCCATTCCGCTAAACAAAATAGCCACCAGAGTTAAAAACAGAAAAAAATTGGTCCCCATCTTAAACCAGTGACTTCAGTACAAAAACATGCTTATTCAAATATATTGAAAATTTTACCAACAAAAAATGAAAATTTTCAAACCAACAATTCTGATATTTTTCATCTGTGTAGCGGTTCTAGTGAGTACCCACAATCTATGTTTTAGTAAAGATAAGAAAACTAAAGTGCGTCCTTGCAAACCGCAGTTTTACTGTACGAAAGATTTACTGTATACGTCGTTGTGTGACGGCTTCACTATGTTAACACGCTTAAGCAGGAGCTTGGTGGTACTAAGACCTATGAACTTCAGCCTTTAGCTGAAGAGAGATATATAGAGATGAATATATTTGTCATTCAGCCACCAAGTTTGGTGTGTGTGTTACAGAAGGCCAAGACATTAAAGACCTTACAAAGCACGGTTTATTGCAAATTCTAGCTCTTGCACTACCACTGAACTTTCTAAATTATTAACTTCCTGTCTTACTGCTATTAAAACACATGTGATTAAATATTGTGATAAAGTCTTTGAAAGATCAGGAAGAAATCTGTTTTGGTCTATAAAAAAATCGAATGAGGTTTTAAATAAATTGAAATCCAGACGTTTTCGTGCTTCAAGTCTGTCTACTTACGATTGTTCCACTCTTTACACTACACTTCCTCATAATCTTATGAAAGAAAAGCTTAATGATTTAATTGAATGGGATTTTCACAGAGAAGATTCTCTCTATCTTGCATGTTATGTCAGAAATGCATTTTTCACTTCTAAAGAGCATATCAATTATACACTTTGGTCATGTCAGAACGTGTGTGATGCCCTCACCTTTCTACTTGATAATATTTATATTAGATTCGGTACTAAGTTATTTAGACAAATTGTGGGTATTCCAATGGGTACGAATTGCGAACCTCTTGTGGCTGATCTGTTCTTGTATTGTTATGAAAGAGACTTCATGTTGTCGCTTTCCATCGCTAACCATTCTGAAATTATTGAAGCTTTTACCTCTACTTCTAGATATTTAGATGATTTATTAAATATTGACAATACTTACTTTGATGGTTTGATCAGTCAGATTTATCCCCTAGAACTTCAGTTAAACAAGGCAAATTCCTCTGATACCGAGGCCCCCGTTTTGGATTTACATTTATCTATTCTAGATGGATTTGTTTCTTGCAAAATCTATGATAAGCGTGATGATTTTGATTTCGAGATTGTTAATTTTTTTTTTGGACGGTGATGTTCCTCGTGCGACATCGTACGGACTTTATATTTCGCAGTTAATTCGATTCGCTAGAGTGTCTAGTCATGTATCCGACTTCAACACACGTAATAAATTATTAACCGCTAAACTTCTTAATCAGGGGTATCGGTATCATAAAATACGTAAAACCTTTTCTAAGTTTTATAGACGTCATTCTGATTTGGTTTCAAAATTCAATGTTGGACTTAAAACACTTCTGCAACAAGGCCTATCGGAACCCGAATTCTATGGTGACTTAGTATATAAATTTAGAAAAATGCATGCCTGTATTGACTTTAGTACCCAATTTCGTAAAATCGTTCGTCGATATATAAATATTGGGTACAATATAAATGTTATAAAACAGACTGCATTCGTGGTGGATAACCCGATCACGGTTAGCAACTTTGCTTCCCTCTTTGATTGCACACCGGTGGGTCGGGTCTAAGATTATATGACGGTTCCAGCGTAAAAACATAAACGGAATTTTATTTTAGTATTCTTTATGTTGGTTGGCGCCTGATGCTTCGTCTTTGGTCGGGCCCCTCGGAGTCTAACTGATGGTTTTCTTTTGCTCCAGCAATTCTGTTGTTGAATGCTGTCGAGTCCTCAACCCTTTTTCATCTCTTTTGTTTTTTTATTTGTATGTTCTCGGAGATGTTACACTGATGAGTTAGGAAGCCTTCATGCGGACTAAACAAAATTAGTGTATACCGCGACAGAGGTAAGGGCGAGGATTATGGCCATGTAAAGTCGATTTAAGCCCCCCAGTGAAATTCTTTCCACTGACCATTCCAAGGCGGCTCTTCTGTGGCGGTTTATTTATGTTGATGTTTGTTACTTACTGTGTGTATCACGTGTCTTTCTATTTTGGATGGCCATTTGGCCATTTTGTGTGAAAGTAACTGTCCTTATGGCATTCCTTTGTTTAGGTTTCCATTATGGTCTGGTCGCTTCATGTTTGTGTTTCTTTCCCTTTGGTGTTTTTGATGGGTAGTGTAAGTTAATTGTATCGATTCCTGATCTTTGTTTTACATCTACTTTTCTCGGGGTCAAAATTATTTAGGCGCGTCCAAACCTGCTTCAAGTACAGCATGCCTTGCCAAGCTGTAAGCCAACATCAGTTGGATGCCCCAATGACGCAAGATACACTTCATCTTTGCCTCACCCAACCACCCTGCTTCCCTATGATCGAATTATAGATTGTGTACTCTACAACACGGTTCTAAACATGACGCTTACGAGCACCATTAAATGGTTGATTTGAAACAGAGACAAAACTTGTAAACCATGAGCTCCATTTCATGTTTTTATGAAGTGTACATAGGTAAACATTGCATGGATTTGTGAACGTAAACTACACTACTTCATTTTCAGGACTTGAAAATTTGTCCTTGCAGAAGTTGTTTTTGGACTGTTGTGTTGCATGTAAATGCATATAATTTTCAATGTTCCTTTCTAGGGTTAGAAGTGAGTTGACGTTTGCATCGTGTTCCCTTCTGTGGGGTTCAATATGATTGCCGTTTATTATATTTCTTTCTGTCTTTCTTTTCATCAGGCTTCCTTGCACTAATGAGTTAGGAGGCCTTCATGCGGACTGAATAAATTATTTGTCTAAATCGCTACGGAAGTAAGGGTAAGGCTTTTTGCCACGTAAAATCGATTTAAGCCCCCCCCCCAGTAGAATTCGTTTTCGCTGACCGTTCCAATGCGGTTCTTTTGTCGCGGTTTATTTTTAGCTCGCTTTACGAAAGTAAGGGGGAGCTATTGTCATACCCCCAGGCGTCCGTTGTCAGCGTCGGCGTCAGCGTCGGCGTCCGCATTTGGTTTAAGTTTACTTGCAGGCTCTTATATGTGATGTTTTACAAGTTTATTTTGAATATATAATTAACAATTGGTAAAAAAAAAACAATATTTAACATTATCATTGTACTTATTTTTCAGGTTTTTTTTGCTTAAATTGGACTTTTTGAGAAGTTGATATTTTCCTCTGTATTACCTCCCTTATTTCCCTGTGTTAAAGTTTACCTGCAAGCTGCGTGAGTTCAAATCCTGGGGGAGGCATGTTTATTTATTATTTTTTTTTTTTAACATAGCAGATCTGGGGCTCAAGGTCAATGCACTGTGACTATTTTTAGAAAAACATTTTCATCGCTCTAGCGCCTTCATTTATTGATGGATTTTAATATAACTTCACCCAAATGTTGGGTATTACGATATCTCGAGTGACTTTGACTTTCAGGGTCCGGGGCTTAAGGTCAATGTCACTACTTTCAGTGTCACGGGGTCAAGGTCACTGTGGCTATTTTTAGAATTAAACATTTGGCATCGCTCTTGCACCTTAATTTATTGATCGATTATAATATAACTTCACACAAATGTTGGGTATGATGATATCTCTAGCAAGTTCGACTTTCAGGGTCTGGGGCTGAAGGTCAAGGTCACTGCGGCTATTTTTCGAAAAAACTTTGTGATCGCTCTAGTGCCTACATTTATGGATGGATTTTAATATAACTTCACAATTATGTTGGGTATGATGATATCTCGAGTGACTTTGATTTTCAGGGTCCAGGTCTGAAGGTTAAGGTCAATGTGGCTTTTTTTAGCAAATCTTTTTCATCGCTCTTGCGCCTTTATTTATGGATGGCTTTTAATATAACTTCACACAAATATTGGGTATGATAATATCTCGAGTGACTTTGACTTTTAGGTTCCTGGGCTGAAGGTCAAGGTTACTGTGGTTATTTTTAGAAAAACTTTGTGATCGCTCTAGTGCCTACATTTATGGATGGATCCTAATACAACTTTATACAAATGTTGGGTATTATGATATCTCGAGCGAGTTCGACTTTCAGGGTCTGAGGCTGAAGGTCAAGGTCACTGTGGCTATTTTTAGAAAAACTTTGTCATCGCTCTTGCGCCTTCATTTATTGATGGATGTTAATTAATATAACTTGACATAAACGTTTGGTATGATGATATCTTGAGTGACTTTGACTTTCCGGTTCAGGGGCTGATGGTCAAGGTCACTGTGGCTATTTTTAGAAAAAAAACTTGATCATTGCTCTAGTGTCCACATTTATTAATGGATTTTAAGATATCTTCATACAAATGTTGGGTATGATGATATCTCGAGTCAGTTCAACTTTCAGGGCCTGGGGCTCAAAGTCAAGGTCACTGCAATAATTTTTAGAAAAACTTTGCCATCACTCTTAAGAACCTACAATTATTGATGGATTTAATGTAATTTTACACAAATGATAGGCTAGGCTTTTTTTTAATTTGTCTAGCACGAGGTATTTTTTTTTATTAAATATAGATTTCTTTTTCATTTTTTAACAGTGTCAAGGCTTGAAAACAGGATGATTAGGGGTATTTTTTGGTTCTCTTTCATTTGTTGCAGTCTGTTGGGCCTTTTTTTACGGAAGAAAAAAAAATTATAACTTGCCCTCATCCATCTTAGGCCCCCAAAAGCGAGCTATGTTGTCTTCTGACAACTCTTGTTGTTATGGTTTGTCTTTGGGTGTTTGTGTCGCTCATATTATTTTTTTTTTTTTTGGATAGCCTAGTGGCCATTTTGTGGGAAAGTAACTGTCCTTTTGGCTTTCCACTATTGATGTGTCCATTAGGTCTGTTATTTCATGTTTGTGTTTCTTTCCCTTTGGTGCCTCTGATGGGAGGTGTGGATTGATTGTATCGATTCCTGATCATTGCCTCCACTTCTATTCTTTATTACACTTTGATCCGGAAGATCTTTGAAATAAAAATCAAAAAAGAGTTCCTTTAAGAGCAATGGAAACATTCATAAGAAAGAAGATGGGTCATACTACGTAGTTTCGGCTAATAAAGCCTCATCAGTGACCCTGTAATGATCCGGCAAAGAAAGCCAGAGGAAACATACTGCAATTTCGCGAGTTTCGAATAGGCAGTCGATTCAAAGACTGATATAAATCAAAATGGGGTCCAAATAATTAAAAACATGTCTAGAATATGAGTCCAAACCAATAATTATTTCCGATTTCTCAGAATATTCACGCTGATCCCAAAGGACCAAAAGTAATATATAAACTGCACTATGGTTGATGTACGGGGAGACGTTTTACGGCCGCCACACGGCACAACACCAACTGCAGTGAAGGTAAATAAAAATCAAAAAAGAGTTCCTTTAAGAGCAATGGAAACATTCATAAGAAAGAAGATGGGTCATACTACGTAGTTTCGGCTAATAAAGCCTCATCAGTGACCCTGTAATGATACGGCAAAGAAAGCCAGAGGAAACATACTGCAATTTTGCGAATTTCGAATAGGCAGTCGATTCAAAGACTGATATTAATCAAAATGGGGTCCAAATAATTAAAAACATGTCTAGAATATGAGTCCAAACCAATAATTTTTTCCGATTTCACAGAATATTCACGGTGATCTCAAAGGACAAAAAGTAAAATATAAGCTGCACTATGGTTGATGTACGGGGAGACGTTTTACGGCCGCCACACGGCACAACACCAGCTGCAGTGAAGGCAAATAAAAATCAAAAAAGAGTTCCTTTAAGAGCAATGGAAACATTCATAAGAAAAAAGATGGGTCATACTACGTAGTTTCGGCTAATAAAGCCTCATCCGTGACCCTGTAATGATCCGGCAAAGAAAGCCAGAGGAAACATACTGCAATTTTGCGAATTTCGAATAGGCAGTCGATTCAAAGACTGATATAAATCAAAATGGGGTCCAAATAATTAAAAACATGTCTAGAATATGAGTCCAAACCAATAATTATTTCCGATTTCTCAGAATATTCACGCTGATCTCAATGGACCAAAAGTAAAATATAAACTGCACTATGGTTGATGTACGGGGAGACGTTTTACGGCCGCCGCACGGCACAACACCAGCTGCAGTGAAGGCAAATAAAAATAAAAAAAAGAGTTCCTTTAAGAGCAATGGAAACATTCATAAGAAAGAAGATGGGTCGTACTACGTAGTTTCGGCTAATAAAGCCTCATCAGTGACCCTGTAATGATCCGGCAAAGAAAGCCAGAGGAAACATACTGCAATTTTGCGAATTTCGAATAGGCAGTCGATTCAAAGACTGATATAAATCAAAATAGGGTCCAAATAATTAAAAACATGTCTAGAATATGAGTCCAAACCAATAATTATTTACGATTTCTCAGAATATTCACGCTGATCTTAAAGGACCAAAAGTAAAATATAAATTGCACTATGGTTGATGTTCGGGGAGACGTTTTACGGCCGCCAAACGGCACAACACCAGCTGCAGTGAAGGCAAATAAAAATAAAAAAAGAGTTCCTTTAAGAAACATTCATAAGAAAGAAGATGGGTCATACTACGTAGTTTCGGCTAATAAAGCCTCATCAGTGACCCTGTAATGATCCGGCAAAGAAAGCCAGATGAAACATACTGCAATTTTGCGAATTTCGAATAGGCAGTCGATTCAAAGACTGATATAAATCAAAATGGGGTCCAAACAATTAAAAACATGTCTAGAATATGAGTCCAGACCAATAATTATTTCCGATTTCTCAGAATATTCACGCTGATCTCAAAGGACCAAAAGTAAAATATAAACTGCTCTATGGTTGATGTACGGGAAGACGTTTTACGGCCGCCACACGGCACAACACCAGCTGCAGTGAAGGCAAATAAAAATCAAAAAAGAGTTCCTTTAAGAGCAATGGAAACATTCATAAGAAAGAAGATGGGTCATACTACGTAGTTTCTCGTAAAAACTCGAAATTCGTAAAATAAGCATCAGGTCCAAAATTGTATTCTATTTCCCCACATGAGTTCTTTTGTAAGCAAGAACTTCTTAAAAAATCTGGAAAGCAAGAAGAATGATCTCTAGCAGTTTAAAGATACTGTACTTGTAACTGCAATAAGTCACAAAATCTAATAAGCACTGATTCCGGGGGTAGCCATTGTCTCGGGTCTTTTGTTTTGAATCCATTCTGTGACTTTCCATCTGCAGTGTTTGCTATGGTCATGGACCATACTTCTTAAAATGAGTGATTTGAAAAAATGTAGCGTTTTTGGACATTATAGCTCCTTACAGAAATCTACAGAACACTGTTGGTTTATCTTCACCTTTCAATCAAGGAGGATGAAAAAGTCTCGCCTGTATGGTTCCTTGACAAACAATATTTGTTTGGATGGTGTCATTGGATGTATGATGGCATGTTGGTATAAAATCATTACCACCCATGCAAATAGAAATAGCCAGTTTCATTCCTATATCAGGGTCAGCAAATGAGCGCTCAAGCTTTTCAAGCATCTTTGTCAAATTGTAGATATCCATGGAAGTGTTTCTGCTGTGGATTCACAAACACAGAATTCTTAAATGCCATGTTACTGTACCTGGGCCAGTACTTGCCAATTACAACCAAGTGCACAATAACGGCATCAATATCCCCAGATATTACTATGCTTACTACAGATTCAGTTTCTTTGAGGTCATTCCTAGCAGATATTAACCAATCTAACTGGGACATTTCAGCCTCACCTTTTCTTTGAAGAATTAAGGCTAACATTGGCTGAATTTCCACTGAATTGGTATTTTACAGGGGTGCAGAACCTCTTACAAACACATGGGTCATTGTTGTATCTGCAATTCAAATGTAGCTCACTGTCTATTACCACTTCTATATTCTGATCAAAAGATAGCTTGGCTATGTTTCCAGCAAGATATGTGCTGCTGAGCTTTTTACCTTCCATTGTTTGTGTCATAGCATTTTATTAAAAAAATTGTCACTGAGAGTTCGGTCATCAGTTTTTAAATGTGCAACTGAATCACAGGCTGCGGTTTGCCTCTGAGCTCTAGTTCCTGCTTTAAACTCGTCAGTCGCAAAACAGTACTTCTCCTCACATACCACTAGAGTTGAGACATTTGGAAAAAGACTTTACAATACTTTGTAAAGTTGAAATTGCAGCTTGTAAATATTCACGCCCAGTCTTTACACTTTTCACTTTGAATTTAAAACCTTCAAATTCTACTGTGGCAAATTTTACATATCTACTGATCTGATCAGGTATGTATGAATGATTTAATGTCATAATGTTGTCCAACCTTGTATCTGTAGCAATGGCATTCAAGAATTTCATAGGGAGTTAGTTTTGGCTCCAGCTGATAAGGCCGCTAACAATGTTGTCGTTGTTTGACGGCTTATCAATGTTAACACTCTCCAGCAAGAACTTGGTAGTACTAAGGCCTATGAACTTCTGCCTTTAGCTGTAGAGAGAGCTTTAGTTGATGACCACATTTGTCATTCAGCCACCAAGTTTGCTGTCTGTGTTACAGAAGGACAAAACAAGCTTTCTACGTTATATTGGTTGCCTAAACTTCATAAAAGACCATACAAAGCACGGTTTATTGCAAATTCAAGCTCTTGTACCACCACTGAACTCTCCAAATTATTAACTTCATGTTTTACTGCCATCAAAAAACATGTGATAAAATATTGCGACAAAGTCTTCAAAAAATCAGGTAGAAATCTGTTTTTGTCTATAAAAAATTTTAATGAAGTTTTAAATAAATTGAGATCCAGGCGTTTTCGTGCTTCAAGTCTGTCTACTGATTTTTCAACCATTTACACTACACTTCCTCATAATCTTATAAAATAAAAAAATAATGATTTACTTGAATGGACATTTCACAGGGAAGACTCCCATTATCTTGCATGTAATGTAAGAAATCCTTTTTCACTTCTGAAGAGCATAAAAACTATACGTTATGGTCATGTCAGAAAGTGTGTGAAGCTTTCACCATTCTACTTGGAAACATTTACATAAGATTTGGTACTAAGTTATTGAGACACGTTGTGGGTATTCCGATGTGTACTAATTGCGCACCACTTGTGGCAGATCTGTTTTTGTGTTGTTATGAGAGAAACTTCATGATGTCCCTTTCTGCTGAAAACCAGTCTGAAATCATTGAAGTTGATTTTGATTTTGAGATTGTAAATTTGCCTTTTTTGGCTGGTGATGTTCCTCGTGCGCCATCCTATGGCGTTTATATTTCGCAATTAATTCGATTTGCCAGAGTGTGTAGTCATGTTACTGACTTCAACACTCGTAATAAACTGTTAACGGCTAAACTCCTTAATCAGGGTTATCGGTACCATAAACTACGCTAAGTAGAAGTAAAACAAAGATCAGGAATTGATACAATTAACTTACTCCACCCATAAAAGACACCAAAGGGAAAGAAATACAAACATTAAGCGACCAGACCATAATGGAAACCTAAACAAAGGAAGGCCATAAGGACAGTTACTTTCCCACAAAATGGCCATATGGCCATCCAAAACCAAAAGACACAAGTGATACACACAGTAAGTAACAAACAACAACACAAATAAATCGCCACAGAAGAGCTGCCTTGGAACGGTCGGTGGAAGATTTCAACTGGGGGGCTTTAATCGATTTTACGTGGCCACAATCCTCGCCCTTACTTCCGTCGCGATTTAGACAAATAATTTGTTCAGTCCGCGTGAAGGCCTCCTAACTCATCAGTGCAACATCTCCGTGAACACAAAAATCAAAGAACCACAGAGGTGAGACAACGGTGAGGACTCGACAGCAAGAAACCACTGAAATGCTGGAGCAAAAGAAAACCAACAGTTAGACTCCGATGAGCCCGACCAGAGACAGAGCATCAGGCACCAACCAACATTATCTCTCTAATTTTCAATAAGCCTTTACGTTGGAGCCGTCATAGAATCTGAGGCCTGACCCTCCGGCGTGCAATTAAAGAGGGAAGCAAAGTTGCCAACCGTGATTTGGTTAACTACCATGCATGCAGTCTGTCGTATAATATCCATGTTGTACCCAATCTTTTTATATCGAAGAATGATTTTACGAAATTGGGTGCTGAAGTCATTGCGGTTATATATTTTTCTGAATTTATATACTAAGTCACCGTAAAATTCGGGTTCCGATAGACCTTGTTGCAGAAGAGATTTAAGTCCAATATTGAATTTTGAAATTAACTCAGAATGGCGTCTATAAAATTTTGAAAAGGCTTTGCGTAGTTTATGGTACCGATAACCCTGATTAAGGAGTTTAGCCGTTAAAAATTTATTACGAGTGTTGAAGTCAGTTACATGACTACACACTCTAGCAAATCGAATTAATTGCGAAATATAAACGCCATAGGATGGCGCACGAGGAACATCACCATCCAAAAAAGGAAAATTTACAATCTCAAAATCAAAGGCATCGCGTTTATCATAAATTTTGCACGAAACAAATCCATCTACAATAGATAGATGTAAATCCAAAAACGGGGCGTCGGTATCAGAAGAATTTGATTTATTTAACTGAAGTTCTAGGGGGTAAATCTGACTGATCAAACCATCAAAATAGGTATTATCAATATTTAATAAATCATCTAAATATCTAGAAGTAGAGCTAAAAGCTTCAATAATTTCAGATTGGTTATCAATGGAAAGCGACAAAATGAAGTCTCTTTCATAACAATACAAGAACAGATCAGCCACAAGAGGTGTGCAATTAGTACCCATCGGAATACCCACAATTTGTCTAAATAACTTAGCACCGAATCTAATATAAATATTGTCAAGTAGAAAGGTGAGGGCATCACACACTTTCTGACATGACCAAAGTGTATAATTCTTATGCTCTTTAGAAGTGAAAAATGCATTTCTGACATTACATGCAAGATAGAGAGAATCTTCTCTGTGAAAAGCCCATTCAATTAAATCATTAAGCTTTTCTTTTATAAGATTATGAGGAAGTGTAGTGTAAAGAGTGGAAAAATCGTAGGTAGACAGACTAGAAGCACGAAAATGTCTAGATTTCAATTTATTTAAAACCTCATTCGAATTTTTTATAGACCAAAACAGATTTCTTTCTGATCTTTCAAAGACTTTATATTTAATTACATGCGTTTTAATAGCAGTAAGACAGGAAGTTAATAATTTAGAAAGTTCAGTGGTAGAGCAAGAGCTAGAATTTGCAATAAACCGTGCTTTGTAAGGTTTTTTATGAAGTTTTGGTAACCAGTATAGCGTAGGAAGCTTGTCTTGGCCTTCGTTGACACACACAGCAAACTTGGTGGCTGAAAGACAAACATGTTTATCTACTATAGCTCTCTCTTCAGCTAAAGGCTGAAGTTCATAGGCCTTAGTACCACCAAGCTCCTGCTTAAGCGTGTTAACATAGTGGAGCCGTCACACAACGACGACGTTGTTAGCGGCCTTGTCTGCAGGGGCCAAAACAAACTTCTTATGAAATTCTTGAATACCTAGTTTAAGATGACGTAAAGACGTCTTGGGCTTAGGAGGTAATAAGTTAGTATTTTGAGACTAGAAAGAAATGCGTTTATTCACTAGTTTTAAAATGCTAAGTTTCCAGTCCTTAAGGGCTTTATGCTCAACATACTCTCGCTTACACCATCGATTACCGAATTCATTCAAGGAACCAGCGATTTCATCTCTACATTTACTGAAATCAATTTTAGAAGGAAACCGATATTTCGATCCTTTAGAAATTATATTCCTTATCCTAGAATCAGGAATAATTTTCAAATTGCCAGTAATTACATGACCAGCAGCAGGATAGCAATACTTTGAGTTTTTACAATCACATGAATCAGGAGTATTAGTATCAATATCAAGATCTGAAACAAGTTTATTGAAATTAAAAATGATAGATCTAACAGGTTTGTTATATTTATAGCAAATTATAGGTGTTTCAGTATTTTGAAAATAAGCAGGAATGGAAGAAAGCACCGATCTCTCACGGAAGATACTGGGCAAATCTATAAAATCCATACCCTTATTAATGAAGGATATTTTGAAGAAATGGCTTTATGATTAATTTCAGAATCAATGTAAGGACGGAGAGTATGCTGAGTATAGCCTCTAGATAAGAGAGCCGCATCATATAACTGATGAGAACTATCGTAGAACTTATTCGCCTCGGTGTCCAGAAGACGTAAAACAGAAACGGGTAATGAACTTAAAAATGAAAGCATAGAGTGGCGTCCATGATTTAATAATATAATTGACAGTCACTTCAGTCTAGTATTGTTTCGTTTAAACGCACGTGATTTACGTTTAAAGTTACCATTTTTCCTGGTGCCGTGAGATCTAGTTCTGCGTTTTCGACATTCCAGGAGTGAGAAAATATCAAAGTCCGGCATTCTGGAAATATTACCCTCATGATAAATGTTGTCATTAAATCCCAGTGGAAAAGGGGTCTGTAAAAATTTAATCCATTTCAGTTCAGCTTCATGTCTTTTGATTATTTTGAATCTAGATGTAGAATTTGCATCGTAATAAAGTTTTTCCACTGGTTGTATAACAATGTTATTTACAGAATGACCTGTACGTCGAAAGTGACGGTACAAGAAAGTGTCAGTTTTCTTAGGCTTACTCATTCTACGATAATGCTCGTTCAATCTAGTTTTAAGCATGCGGTTAGTTTGACCGACGTACTGCATATAACAGTTTGCAGCACGTCAAGTAATTAGATAAATTAAATCTGTAGACTGTCATGTCAAATCAGACATGTTAACTACAGAGAAGCGTCTACCGTTTACAGATGAAAAAAAGCCTTTTATAAATTTTATAGACGTCTTTCTGATTTAATTTCAAAATTCAATATTGGACTTAATTATCTTCTGCAACAAGATCGGAATCCGAATTTTATGGTGACATAGTATATAAATTCAGAAAAAAATATAACAGAAATGACTTCAGCACCCATTTCGTAAAATCATTTTTCGATATAAAAAGATTGGGTACAACATAAATGTTATACGACATACTGCATATGCATGGTAGTTAATCCAATCACGGTTTTCAGCTTTGCTTCCCCCTTTAATTGCACGCCGGTGGGTCAGTCCTCAGATTCTATGATGGTTCCAGCGTAAAGGCTTACGGAGAATTAGAGCGATCTAATTCAATGTAACTTTGGTTGGTGCCTGAGACTCTGTCTCTGGTTGGGTCCATTGGAGCCTTACTGTTGGTTTTCTTTTGCTCCGGCATTTCAGTGGTTTTTTGCTGTCGAGTCCTCACCGTTGTTTCATCTCTGTGGTTGTTTGATTTTTTGTGTTCACGGACATGTTGCACTAATGAGTTAGGAGGCCTTCATGCGGACTGAACAAATTAATTGTCTAAATCGCGCCGGAAGCAAGGACGAGGATTGTGGCCACGTAAAATCGATTTTAGCGCCCGCCCCCCCCCCCCCAGTGGAATTCGTTTCCGCTGACCGTTCCAAGGCGGTTCTTCTGTCGCGGTTTATTTTTTTTTGTTATGATTTGTCTTTGGCGTTTGTGTCGCTTATATTATTTTATTTTGGATAGCTTATTGTCCATGTTGGAAAGTAACTGTCCTTTTGGTTTTCCGCTGTTGATGTTTCCATTGGGGTCTGTTGTTTCATGTTTGTGTTTCTTCCCCTTTCGTGTCTCTGATGGGAGCTGTGGGTTGATTGTGCCTCCACTTCTATTTTGGAGTCTGGCCGTGAGCAAGTTGCGCAAAGCCCGTGGTATATTTAGGGATTTTGTCACTTTACGTTTTTAACCGTCCGGTTTGACAAGTGCCTGACATGTGTTGTTTCCCGATGAAAACCAGTCAGCCAAATGAATTTGTTTTGCCAACGACTTCTGTCGCTCTGCTTACTTTAACTGCTTTTTCAGTCTTCAACACAGCATTATAGATTTAACCGAGCGTTTGATTGTGATTCCTTTACTTCTTTTCGCTCTATCAGTTCTGAAGCGTTTTAAGATCGCCACCTGTGAATCCAAACAGCTGCTCCTGACAAACATACCTTTGCATCAAATACTTACCTGTGTCATAGCTGTATTCACCTAAAATCGACAAAGGCAAAGCTGTGGGAGGGTTTGAGTAGACGTTAAATGGAACACTGTTCTCCTCCAATGATAAACCATTTCTACGAAGAATTATACTGACAGTAGGGAAAATATGATTTTAATCCACTTGTGTGAGATCCCAACCCAGGTTATCTGTGTCCTGTCGTCCTTCTTGACCCTGATTTAAAAGCTTCATTTAGGGAGTTAATTAAAGACATTCTTACAGTGGCTGAGTTAATGTTAGATCCTGAACGAAATCTCTTCATAGCCTCAAGATGATCTAATTCTCGTTTCGTGTCAAAGGCAAAATTACGATTACTGGTTGTATGGGTGTACTGAACACGGTCTCTTTCGTACGTCTGTGGAAATAACCAGCACTGAAATGAATGTGTAGGAGCTGGACACAATAGGGTGCATATGAACTGGCATTGTTCAAGAAGGAAAACAACTGCGTACAACAACAGGGTGTAGCCATCTGATACCCACCCCCACCCAACCTCTCTGCCAGTGAAATTGTATAACATGGTTGCAGTGATTCAGCATATCAAGGTGCAAAGCAAATGCAGCATTCTTTTTTATGCCTTGATCTATATACTGTTCTAACTTTGAGTTCCAATTCTCAGCAATCTGCAATGGGGAGAAATATTCCTTGTCACTCAAACAACGTTCTAGTTCATCCTGATCCAATGTTTGTGAGAAGGCAACAAGAAAATCTAGCTGAAATGACAGGGCAAGACGTTTTATGTGTCTGGTTACCACTATGTGTAATGATGAAACCAGTCTGATCCTCCGACTTCCCATCATCTCTCGTTATTCTAACCAGCTGCACTAAGCCTGCATCCTTAGAGGCACTAAATAGAATAGTAATCTTTGACTGTCTAAGGTGAAGCAATGGAAACTCAGGCAAAAATGCGTTATATTTCATATTCGAGGCCCTAAGTTGTATTAGACATTTACCTATCTTGTTATCTGGGCCGCATAGGATTTTGTCACCTTTTTTATTTGGGTCCTGTAGGAAACCAAGTGTTAAGAGAATATCATCCAGGGTGTCTTTGATTTTAGAAATATCATCATCCCTGCCGACTTCCGGAGGTGGATGTCTACAGAGGAGAGGGGGGACTACAAATTTTCAGAACCCAAATGACTTAAGCAGACCTACTAGATCAAGTGTTCTTGGACCCTTTTCACCCTTAAGAGATAAGTTCCCCAAGGATTTATCTAATTCTGAAAATTCGTTGTTATAATTCTGTTCGTTTTCAATTTGAATACGGTCCATTTGGTTTTCTATGACACTTTCTCTCTCTTCTGATTCAAGTTCATCAGCTGCATCTTTGTCACTTAACTCATGCAATGTATCTATTTGATTCTCGTTAGATATAGACAGCTCGGTTTCTTCTTCCTTTACCATTTTCACAACTCCAATAATATTTTCAATGTCGATGTTGTCTTCATTCTCGCCAGACTTATCTTCGGAATCCGGCTGAAATCACATAGAGAATTTTACATGAGTGTTCATGTATTATTGAATTTATTAAACGAGTTGATGAAAAGGGATAAAATGCGAGGCTATGCCGAGAAATTTATCCCTTTTCCTCAACGAGTTTAATAAATTCAATAATACATGAGCACAAATGCAATATTCTATTTATCATATGACATTTTAAACGCATTTCATTCGCGATTGTTTTATGAAAAAATGCCACTATTCCGCCATTAGTAAACGCGACGTCGCTGAGGACGTCGTACATGTAACGTTACGGGGCGTATCTAACTAATTTGCATATTTAAACCACTTATGCATTATCGAATTTACTACATGACGTTATTACACTCTCAAACGCGACGTCATATGATAAAAAGGAATAATGATACAATCTACATACTAATATACCTTTCGACCTACATTACACTGAATAACCATCACGTGAATTAGTCCGTGTAATGAACACCCCTGCAAACCCCACTATATAGGAAAATAGGAATTTACGGGGATATACATTATTTTTCTTATTTTACTTGAAAACATTGATTGGTGGTGCTCGTCAGAACCGCCTTAATGAGGTGGTTCTAACGAGCACACACAATCTATCTCCACTCCATCTCAAATTGTTCAAAAGTTATGACCAATGTTAATTTTTCTTTTACAGGTCATATGTCAAGTCAACTTTTTGTATGAGTTGAAAGCCCTTTTCTCAAGGAACATTCATGCCAAATATGCCGGCCACGGTAGCTCATTCGGATGCGCGTCTGACTGTTGATCGGGAGGACGCGGATTCGATACCTGCCGAGGTCGGCATCATTCTTTCATAGAGATTGATCATGAAATCTTTTCTTCTATCATTCTTTCCCTTACGCCGATTCAAGAAGCGCAGTTGTCAGAAAGATGGTAAATGGCTTAGGTATAAGCCTGTCTAGGAAAAGTGTGGATAAGTAAACTGACCGGCGCAAAAATGACCTAAATAGTGTTGACTGAGCCGGTAAACTCCAGTACAAACAAACAACCAAACAAACATGCCAGATATGCAGGCCCCATCTCAAACTGTTCATAAGTTATGACCATTGTTAACCCTTGACCTGCTGAATACTTAAAATGTCACACCCACTACCAATACTCAACAAATCAGATAACTTGATGCAAATTATTGCAACAAAATCACTATCTGAATGACAAACAATGTAGATCCTGATTAGATGGCTTCTTCCATCTGATATGATTCTGCCTTGTTTAAAAGATAAGACATGTCCAGGCTCAGCAGGACAAGGGTTAAATTTGTCCACATACAAGCCAACAAATAAACAGACAGGGCAAAAACAATATGTCTCCACTGTCTTTAACGGGGACATAAATTTGCATCTTTATGCATTTTTATTAGAAAAAAAAAACGCAACCATATATTTTTCAGCTACCTTAATCTGCACTGTACAAGGATAGGAATGTTAGCTTAAGTTACCAAATTTTGAACATCTGCTTCTTCTAGAATCTTGTCTAAAGCATCCTTAATAGCGTATTCCGTTCCACTTCCTACATACGCGGAAATTTCATCTAAAAAAACAAGAGACCATGAGTTTAGAAAAATGGGAAAGCACACTTTTAGGTGGTGGCATAGGAAACTTAATGTGTCTGTGTGAAGCTAAATCTGTTCATGTATTTAAACCATCCATATTAAACCACAAAGGGTTTTCAATTCATGCAATGACGCTTGCATCTGAGAACATGAATCAAAAATCGATTATGCTTTAAGACAATGAGTACATGTATGTGCATTTTTACACAGCTTGGGGGCAATAATTCAAAATGTATAATGCAAGAATTATGGCTCTTGCACTCTGCATGTTGTCTAATGTTGATTGTAAAGCTTCGTGAAGATTTCTTGAACGGGTTTTAAGTTATGGAGCGGACAGGATATTATGAGGGGTGCAGTTTTAAGGTAAATAATTCAAAAAAGTATAAATGCAAGAGTTTGGGCTCTTGCGCTCTGCACATTATCATATGTTGATTGATATTTATATGAAGTTTCGTGAAGATATCTTAAACAGGATCCAAGTTACAGAGTGGACATGGTTTTGTGACGGACAGACGCCCGGGGTAAAAACAATATGTCTCTCCGCTAGTGGGTCTGTGGGAAGACATAATGACTTACCGGTCATATTTTTCCATAGCTGATTATATCCCCATAACATCAACTGTCGGAACTGTGTCTTGAACTTCTTCTCTTTATCAGTTAGTTGTAGAAAAACTGTCTAGATCTTGTTGTGACAGTGTTTGCGTCTGTTTACACTGACAATATGCTAGTGTCTGAGGACAATCAAACTCATGCCGCTGTTCTTCTACAATTCTGGCATCTTTTTGTAGACCCTGAACTGTCAATGGAAGTGTGCACAGGTTGGTCTGGACATTTGGTTTTTCAGAAAATCTCACTAGGTTATCAAGCATGCGAATTGGATGTCACTGTTGCAGATTGATGGGTCTTGTCAAGTTGCCGGCTGCTGTCTCATTATCTATTTCATGTTTCTTTAAAAAGGTGTTACAGTAAAGTAAGTCATTGTCTTCTTTGGTTTTTAATTTCTTCTTAGCAGCATCAAGACTTAGAGTCATTCCTGCAGCATACGTGGTATTGAATAAAAATAAAAAATGAGTTCCTTTAAGAGCAATGAAAACATTCATAAGAAAGAAGATGGGTCATACTACGTAGTTTCGGCTAATAAATCCTCATCAGTGACCCTGTAATGATCCGGCAAAGAAAGCCAGAGGAATCATACTGCAATTTTGCGAATTTCGAATAGGCAGTCGATTCAATCACTGATATAAATCAAAATGGGGTCCAAATAATGAAAAACCTGTCTAGAATATATGTCTAAACCAATATTTTTTTCTGATTACTCAGAATATTCACGCTGATCTCAAAGGACCAAAAGTAAAATATAAACTGCACTATGGTTGATGTACGGGGAGACTTTTTACGGCCGCCACACGGCACAACACCAGCTGCAGTGAAGGCAAATAAAAATAAACAAGAGGCCCAAGAGGGCCTGTCGCTCCACCGGCTAACTTCAGACAATTGTCATATTTATTACATTAACCAATTGTATACTAGTGGACTCTTCTATTGCTATATGTTGGACCAGTCCATTTGTCATATAAGGGGTGTCAGGCCTATTTTTTTTCTATTTTTGATGGAAAATTCTGCTAGCAAATAGTGCAGGCCCTGATCAGACATGGTGTTCTGTGGGGTCTGATCTGGGCCAGCACTGTTTGCCAAGGTACCCATTTAGGGTTTTCCCGCATGCAATGGGTAAAAAAGAAACAAGTGATCCACCCAAGGAATGTCCATTCTATATTTTTTTGGACCCCAGAGCCATGGTTGGCAGGATTTATGTGAGTGACCATTTGGCATTGCTCCGTTCTAAATATCTAAAGCTCTGGGCCTTATGGTTTCAGAGAAGAAGACTTTTTTTAAGTTTTTCCTATTATAAGTCTATGGGAACTAATATGCCTCTGGGCGTGACCAATTTTTTATCCCAGGGGCATTGTTGGCAGGATTTATTTGAGTGACCACTTGACGTTGCTGCATACTTAATATCTAAGCTCTGGGCACTGATGGTTTCAGAGAAGATTTTTGTCAGTTTTTCCCAGTATAAGTCTATGGGAGCTTAAGGGCCTCAGGGTGTGGCCAATGTGGACCCCAGGGGCATAGTTGGCAGGATTTATGCAGTTGAATACTTCAAGTTGCTACATACTAAGCTCTTGGCCTTATGGTTTCAGAGGAGAAAAGTTTCAAGATTTTGTCATTATTAGTCTATGGGAGCTACTAAGCACCGGGGCGTTGCCGATTTGGACTCAAGAGTCATAGTTCGCAGGACTTAGTAGATGACCACATAACTTTGCTTCATACTACTGTAAATGTCTTAGCTTTAGGCTTTATGGTTTCAGAGAAGAAGTTTTTCCGTTTATTGGTCTATGGAAGCTAATGAGCCAAAGGTGGTGGCCATGGCGGCCATGTTTTTTGTCTGATCAAAATTTCTTCAATGAATCTGACAATGGTAGACACAAGGAACATTCATGAAAATTAAGAACGAAATCCATTTAGCGGTTTTGGAGGAGAAGATTAAAAAAATAAAGATCCCTTTATGAGTCTATGGAAGCTAATTAGCCAATGGGCGTGTCCATGGTGGCCATGTTTTTTGTCTGATCAAAATTGCTTCAAGGAATCTGACAGAGGTCCACCCAAGGAACATTCATGCAAAGTAAGAATGAAATCCATTAAGTTGAGCGGTTTTGGAGGAGAAGGTTTTTAAAACTTTTCCCTATATAAGTCTTTGAAAGCTAATGAGCCAAGGGGCATGGCCATGGCAGTCATGTGGGGCATGGCCATGGTGGCCATATTTTTGGTCTGATCCGAATTTCTTCAAGGAATTTGACAGAGGTCCACCCAAGGAACATTCATGCAAAATAAGAATAAAATCCATTGAGCAGTTTTGGAGGAGAATATTTTTAAATATTTTTTTTTTGTTTCGATGCCATTTTATTCTGCATATAACAAAATTCTTTGAAGGAATTCAGAAGAGGACTATGTGAGAAACATTCCTGTGAAGTTTGGTTACAATCGACCAAGTAGTTAAGGAGGAAATGTTTAAAGAAAAAAGTTAACGCACGGATGCACAACCGCACAGACGCACAACAGACAAAGGGCCACAACATATAACAATAAATCCGCCGGTCTTTGGCCAGTGGAGCTAAAAAATGAACAGATTTATGTTTTTATTTCTTTATTTTTTCCTTTCCTCCGTCGGATTCGGTGTGCCTCCCTTTTCAACTAAGCCATTTTAACCCTCAGGGATCTGGAGAACTGTTGACACTGTAGTATAATTAGGTCTAATAAATCAATCTCCCTCAGTATTTTGAATTTATTTTGAAACATCAAGTCGTATAAATAGAGTTTGTGTTGAAAACATCAGTTCTATCACCAGTGTGATGGGCAAGTGAAATTTCTGATGTTTTGAATTTTAGCATGACAATTTGTAGGTGGACCTCTATAGATATGTTATAGTCAGCAAAATTGGAGGAGATTAATTCAGATACAGGAAGGTACTTTTAAATAAATAAATAAATAAACAAGAACTTTTGAAGAAGAGAAGACTTTTTTAACATTACACTACATGTTATATAGTGAAAATAAACCCCGCCCACTGCAGCCATGTTTTTTGTCGGATCAAAATTTCTTCAAGGAATCTGACAGAGGTCCACCCAAGGAACATGCATGCCATATAACTATGAAATAAAACAAGAACTTTTGCAGAAAATATTTTCAGCATTACACTATATGTTATATAGTGAAAATAAGCCTCGCCCATGGCGGCCATGTTTTTTTGTAAGATCAAATTTTTTTCAAGGAATCTGACAACAGTCCACCCAAGGACAATTCATGCAAATTACAATGAAATCCCACAAGTACTTTTGCAGAAGAAGATTTTTTAGCATTACATTATATGTTAAATAGTGAAAATAAGCCCCGCCCATGGCGGCCACGTTTTTTGTCGGATCAAAATTTCTTCAAGGAATCTAAAAGAGATCCACCCAAAGAACATTCATGCAAAATAAAAACAAGGCATTGCATGCGATACAAATCCCCTCGCACTAGACAACTTCGTGTGTGGAAAACACTGAAATGGCAAGCCCAACTTGCTTGAGATATTATCATATGCAACATTTGTGTAAAGTTTGCTTAAAAATCCTCCAATAAATGTACATTCTAGAGTGATGACGTTTCTCTAAAAAGAGCCATAGTGACCTTGACTTGAGGCCATGACCACGAAAGTAGATCTTGCTCAAGATATTATCATAAGCATCTTTTGTGTGAAGTTATATTAAAATCTGTTAATAAATGTAGGCGGTAGAGCGATGACAAAGTTTTTCAAAATATAGCCACAGTGACCTTGACTTTGAGGTCATGACCTTGAAAGTCGAAGTAAGTCGAGACATTATCATAAGAAACATTTGTGTGAAGTTCTATTACAATCCATCATTAAATGTAGGCGCTAGAGCGATGACAAAGTTTTTCTAAAAATAGCCACAGTGACCTTGACCTTGAAAGTCTAAATAGCTCGAGATATTGTCATAAGGAACATTTGTGTGAAGTTATATTGAAATTGGTGAAAAAATGTAAGCACTATAGCAATGACAAAGTTTTTCTAAAAATAGCCACAGTGACCTTGACCTTGAAAGTCAAACTCGCTCGAGGTATTGTCATAAGGAACATTTGTGTGAAGTTATATTGAAATGGGTGAAGAAATGTTAGCACTAGAGCCATGACAAAGTTTTTCTAAAAATAGCCACAGTGACCTTGACTTTAAAGTGGAACTCACTAGAGATATTGTTATAAGGAACATTTGTGTGAAGTAATATCGAAATTGGTGAAAAAAATGTAAGCGCTAGAGCAATGACAAAGTTTTTCTAAAAATAGCCACAGTGACCTTGACCGTGAAAGTCGATCTTGTTCGAGGTATTGTCATAAGCAACATTTGTGTGAAGTTATATTGAAATCAGTGAAGAAATGTAGGCGCTAAAGCGATGACAAAGTTTTCTAAAAATAGCCATAGTGACCTTGACCTTGAAAGTCGAAATGGTGAGATATTGTCATAAGGAACATTTGTGTGAAGTTATATTGAAATCGATGAAGAAATGTAAGCGCTAGAGGGATGACGAAGTTTTTCTAAAAATAGACACAGTGACCTTAACCTTGAAAGTGGAATTCGCTAGAGATATTGTCATAAGGAACATTTGTAGGAAGTTATATTGAAATTGGTGAAGAAATGTAAGCGCTAGAGCGATGACAAAGTTTTTCTAAAAAATAGCCACAGTGACCTTGACCTTGAGGCCTTGACCTTGACAGTCGAATCCGCTTGAGATATTGTCATAAGGAACATTTGTGTGAAGTTATATTGAAATCAGTGAAGAAATATAGGCGATAGAGCGATGACAAAGTTTTTTCTAAAAATAGCCACAGTGACCTTGACCTTGAGGCCATGAGTTGGAAAGTCGAACTCGCTGGAGATATTTTTATAAGGAACATTTGTGTGAAGTTATACTGAAATTGGTGAAGAAATGTAGGCGCTAGAGCGATGAAAAAGTTTTTATAAAATAGGCACAGTGACCTTGACCTTGAGGTCATGACCTTGAAAGTCCAACTCGCTCAAGGTATTGTCATAAGGAACATTTGTGTGAAGTTATATTGAAATCAGTGAAGACATGTAGGAGCTAGAGCGATGACAACGTTTTTCTAAAAATAGCCACTGTGACCTTGACCTCGAAGCCATGACCTTGAAAGTGGAACTCGCTCGAGATATTTTTATAAGGATCATTGGTGTGAAGTTATATTGAAATTGGTGAAGAAATGTAAGCGCTAGAGCGATGACAATGTTTTTCTAAAAATAGCCACAGTGACCTTGACCTTGAGGTCATGACCTTGAAAGTCAAACTCGCTCGAGATATTTTTATAAGGATCATTTGTTTGAAGTTATATTGAAATTGGGGGAGAAATGTAGGCGCTAGAGCCATGACAAAGTTTTTCAAAAATAGCCAGAGTGACCTTGACCTTGAGGTCATGACCTTGAAAGTCGATCTTGCTCCAGATATTGTCGTAAGGAATGTTCGTGTGAAGTTATATTAAAATCGGTCAAGAAATGTAGGCGCTAGAGCGATGACAAAAGTACGTACGTACGTACGTGGCGCTAGAGCCATGACAAAAGTATGTACGTACGTGGCGCTAGAGCGATGACCAAAGTACGTACGTACGTACGTACCTACGTACGTGACAAATGCTATATCCCCCCTCACAACTATGTTGTGTGAGGGGATAATGAAATCCAGCAGGTGGGTTTGGAGGAGAAGATTTTTAAAGATTTTTATTTTTTTGTGTGGTTTTGTTGCCATGACAACCAGAGTTCTGGGTGTAACAAAATTCTTTGAAGGAATTTAGAAGAGGACTAAGTAAGGAACATTGGCCCAGTAGTTTAGGAGGAGAAGTTGTTTTAGCATTACACTATATGTTAAATAGGGAAAATAAGCCCCGCCCATGGCGGCCATGTTTTTTGTCGGATCAAAATTTCTTCAAGGAATCTGAAAGAGGTCCACCCAAGGAACATTCATGCAAAATAAAAATGAAATCCAACAGGCGGTTTTGGAGAAGAAGATTTTTAAAGATTTTTAATTTTTTGTGTTGTTTTGTTGCCATGGCAACCAGAGTTCTGGGTGTAACAAAATTCTTTGAAGGAATTTAGAAGAAGACTAAGTAAGGAACATTCCTGTGAAGTTTGGTTACAATGGGCCCAATAGTTTAGGAGGAGAAGATGTTTTAGCATTTCATTATTACATGTTAAATAGGGAAAATAAGCCCCGCCCATGGCGGCCATGTTTTTTTGTCGGATCAAAATTTCTTCAAGGAATCTGAAAGAGGTCAACCCAAGGAACAGTCATGCAAAATAAAAATGAAATCCAACAGGTGGTTTTGGAGGAGAAGATTTTTAATTTTTTGTGGTTTTGTTGCCATGGCAACCAGAGTTCTGGGTGTAACAAAATTCTTTGAAGGAATTTAGAAGAGGACTATGTAAGGAACAATCCTGTGAAGTTTGGTTACAATTGACCCAGTAGTTTAGGAGGAGAAGATGTTTAAAGAAAAAGTTAACGCACGGACGCACGGACGCACGGACGCACTGACGCACGGACGCACGACGGACACAGGGCCATGACAATAGCCCCGCTGGCCTTCGGCCAGTGGAGCTAAAAATGAGTTCCTTTAAGAGCAATGAAAACATTCATAAGATAGAAGATGGGGTCATACTACGTAGTTTCGGCTAATAAAGCCTCATCAGTGACCCTGTAATGATCCGACAAAGAAAGCCAGAGGAAACATACTGCAATTTTGCGAATTTCGAATAGGCAGTCGATTCAATCACTGATTTAAATCAAAATTGGGTCCAAATAATGAAAAACCTGTCTAGAATATGAGTCTAAACCAATATTTTTTTCTGATTACTCAGAATATTCACGCTGATCTCAAAGGACCAAAAGTAAAATATAAACTGCACTATGTTTGATGTACGGGGAGACTTTTTACAGCCGCCACACGGCACAACACCAGCTGCAGTGAAGGCAAATAAAAATCAAAAATGGGTTCCTTTAAGAGCAATGAAAACATTCATAAGAAAGAAGATGGGTCATACTACGTAGTTTCGGCTAATAAAGCCTCATCTGTGACCCTGTAATAATCCGGCAAAGAAAGCCAGAGGAAACATACTGCAATTTTGCGAATTTTGAAGACTGAATTTATGCTCTTAAATTCAATGAGCAATGCACCTGTATTTGAAAATGCTAATGAACTTCTTATTCGGTGTGTTAAGAAGAACATTGAATATCTGATACAATCTTTCTCATTTTCGACTTAGCAATTGCTCAGGACATCTAGATCTGTTGATACTCCTTGAACTTATGAATTGCTGTATTACTATTTGACTTTCCCCAGGAACATCCAGAAACCATTCTTGTAGTATATGAAATGTTTTGGTTTGTAATGGTTTTGAACCCGATTCTACAAAACAAGCTGGGCATGCATCTTATGTATCATCTTCGCAGTCACTGGTGTTTTCAGTGAAAATCTTGGTTCCATCCCATTGAAAAACAAGAAAATTGATGTTTGAAGTTCAATGCCATCACGAAAGGCAAACCTTGTTACATGTTGGTTTACGGCGTCCCGCAAATCCCCATGCTGACAAGACAATCGAGCGTGATCTCTGACAGGTGTGCGGGCAGCTGTGGGGGTAAGGCACAAGAAAGATATCAAATGAATGACATAAATTATTTACAGTATCTATATACAACAATACTAACACAACACATTACATTTATTTTCTTCTATAGCCCACTTACGACGTCCGCCCCGAAGGCAAAACAATGTTCTGTGCTCGGAACGGGGTGACGTGAATGTCTACAGTAGCAAATAACAAAACAACAATAAAATAAGAAAGAAAAACACAAAAAGCGACTGGCCAGATAATACGTTCACTTAGGGTGAACCCCTTCTCGCGCACTGCTGTAAACTAGTTTGTCGACCTTGTTGTCCACCACAAGTTGATTTATATTATTTATCGATTGAATACGAACTTGAAGTCCCGGTAACTTCTTCGTTTGAATCGACTCCAGGTGGTTTTCACGACCTGTTTAATATGGTTGAATCGACTCTAGTTTGTTTCCCGGAAAACAACCTGTCTTATATGGTCTCGACGGTCTGTTATTGGGTCTGTCCGCCCTTGCTGGACACTAAACCGACAACGTCGCACCAGTACCTGCTTCTATCTGGCAGGGAGCAGCAGGTCACCACACATCGTTGTGCCTGCAAATTACGATAATCGACTGAAATACAGTTCACAAAACGTACATGCTATATCATGATCCCCACTCCCGGAGAAGGAAGAATATGTGCATACATATACCGTTATTGCGCATGCGCCGACCAGACACCCAGCCTGATCAGTGCATCAAATTATCAGCACCCAGCGCTTGCAACAATAATACTCAAAGTTTATGTTTCCTTACTAAGCACTACAGAAATCAATTAATGCTCACTACTACTGAGCATAATACCCATCAAATTCGTGCTCACTACATTATCACAGGTAAGAGGCAATTGAACAGACCACGCCTTTGCACTACCTGGTTAGCCGCCAATTACAGGAAACATAATAAACTCTATTTCATATCCTTCTCCGCGACACGGCTCACAAATATAGCTATTCACAAATTCATTATATTTACCACAGCTAGAAACTACAAACAGGAAGATTTTCATCTATTCTCCACAACATTTGTTAGTGTCTCATAAGGGCCAACATTGTTTGCCGTAAATTCTTTCTGTATTTGGTAGGCGCCTCGTCACAACCGTCCTCGTGACGCCGATGACGCAGCTGACGTCATCCACGCCGCTCAGGCCGTTATAACGTGTGGCGACCAAGCACTCTCACTTATCATTATCACATTCTTTTTATGTACATACAAGTAAAAACCGAGTTCTCAAACAAAAACGGCATCATTACAAAATGAACTCGTAATTCTTCTTGAACAAAATTATTTCTACTCAACATGAACATGCTTGTGAAATCAAATTCATCACGGTTCATCTTCACGGATCATTATCACGGATAAAACGACAGGCTCTTGTAAGAGTTTGCCCTGATGATGAAGATATGGTTAAACCCGTCTTAATTTTACGTCCCCTCTACACCTAATATCATATAGAGATGGGACCACGGTTTTCTAACCACTGCTTGTCAAAAGTTATGGATCAAACAAGTGACCCGGCGTTCATTAATTATATTCTACAAAAGGCGTCTAAAAGCCTAAATGAACCTAGAATGACCGGGTGTCTCGCCAACATCTAGGGTCAGAATGAGACAGGACCTCGCTTAAAAGACTCATTCTACTGCTGGAGAAGCCTGGGATCGATCCTGCGACCTCTAGCTGGTAAAGCTAGTAGCCTAATCACTACTACACAGAGGCTTCAAAAGTGAATCCAGAACAGGCTTAGAGAGTTGGGGTATACTAGAAGTAAACCCCTCCAAAACCTACAAGCATGTTCATACAAAAAATAATACTAGTCATAAATTTAACATACCGTTCTATATTCATTCTCTGTCCCGCCACGATGTTGTGTGTATTTATTCGCACTTGACTTGCTGCTGAATAATGTTCTTTTTTTCAGGGTTTTTATATATATGAATACTACCGGAAAACCATGCATACTCGTGCTAGCTCGCTAAGACCGTGGCAAAGTGAAGATACCACCCACAATCATAGCCATATAGCACAATCGAGTAGATAATTGATCTACGTTAAAATAGTATTTCCTCTAGGGGAAAAATGAAACTTCTCTATAAATCAATGGTATAACCCCCGTCAAAACGAACACAAACAACATCGTGACTGGAATGAAAATTATATATGGCACAATTTGGCGGTTGGCGATTTTTAGGCAAAGTTTACAGAAATCAGCCTTATAGCGGCCAAATGTATGGTAAAAAATCACTAATGCATACATCGTATGATATGTGCATGACTTGTGCATGGAGCACCACATTTTGCCTACCGTATTTCACCTACAATATTTAACTCGCACCGCCTTGCCATATACCTACTAAAATAATTTAGATGTGCATAAGCACCAGCGAAGTTTCCTATTCCATCTCGTAACAAATCTGAATAAGATCCATCAGTTTTGCAATTGGCTAGGACGTCAGTATCCACAAAATAGACATTGTTGAGTAACACATTGTAGCGCTGTAATAAAAACAATGGACTGCACGACGGCCTATATCATGTACAAGTATATCAGCAAAGACAATCCCAGGCTTTATTTCAACACAAGCACCGATAGTATTTGTACTTACAGAATGTATTGTATCAAGTGCAAACACGTTAACTACTTTATCCTCGCGGTGTTCTTTGAACAACATATCAATTTCATTGTCAATAATCACTGGTTTATGTCTTTCTGGTCCAATTATTTCGATCTGGTTTATGCATCCCTAGCAGCCTCTATCCACACAAACTTCTCTTTAATATGTTGAGAAGAAGTCTGGAGCCATTTTTACTACAATCTTTCAACAACAAGTAGGAGTGAAATTTTTCATACTCGAGTTTGTTTACATCATCATACTGTAGATCTTGAATTTTTCTCTCCACTGACTTCGAGAAGTGATGTTCAAACCAACATAAACTCAAACATTTCTTTTCAGTGAACAAGGATTTGTGGTCAATTACTAGTGTCAGAATTCTTCTTTCACCCAGAACACATTTCGAGAAAAGAAGCTCAGCGTCTATAAACTTTGTTTTCGCTTTAAGCTTGTACAAACTAAGAGATGATCCAGTTGATCCTGGCTGAGGGTTAGACTTTGAATTTAAAAGCTCCTTCTCTACTTCATTAGTAATTTTCTGGCATCCCTCAGAGGATTCTGAGTAAGAAAATAAGTACCAAACAGGAACAGCATTTTGTCCGTTCACTGTCTGTATACCGCCTTTATATCCCTTGAATGTATCGCTTTACATTGACATCTCTTGGCACATTCTGGTCATTATCTTTCAGAAATTTATAGAATGCATCCTAAGGAGTGTAATTTTCATTCTCATCCCTTATAACTGTATAGCTTATCAAAATTCCAATGTATTTGACTATATCTTGATATAGTGGAAAAAACAAAAGAAAACAACATTATGGATTTGTCATTCACAAAGAGCCTTCCTATTAGTTAAATATGATTTGTTTTTCAAGTAGATCTCTGCATAAATGTTGTTGTTTTTTTTTTCATACCTAGAAGTAATTAGTAGAATTCGTTCAAGATTTAGAATAATTTTATACAATAGAAATGGATTTGGTATGTAAAGTAAGGTGGAAATGAGTCTTTAAATATCAGCATGGAATTCCCACCATGTCGGGTTTATTGCATACCTTGATTCTTTACACAGTCACAGAACTCCTTGGTAGAGTGTTAACCCAACAATAAATAAATCCTATCAATATTTACTGAGGAAACACATAATTGTGATCTATCATAATTAGTTGTTTTTCAGAAAGTAGGTCAGTGTGACCTTGGTCCTAGGGGTGATTGATTAAGGTCAAGAATGAAGTTAAACAGTGTAATAGTTCCCATGAAAAAGGTCACTGTGACCTAGTTTCGTGTATGGTTGGTATGATAATATACTGATGACATTTGACGATCATGCAGCTTAAAGACGCTGTAAATGAAGGACTGACCGAAAAGTCTGAATGTGATCTAGATTCTGGTAGAAGCAAAGAAACAGGACTGGCCGCATAAATTGACACTGTGTCGGTTTGCCCAAAAAGTTACTGTGACCTTTTTGTGTGAGCTCATCTGGAGTGATATGAATATGTAATGAAACAGTTTGATTGCCTTAAGATAGACACTTCGGTGTGTTCTGACTTAGTGAACTTGGGTACTACCTGGTAATCAAATTTGCTTAGCTAGTCTGGAATACGGTTCTGGCAAACATTTCGAATAGTTTTGACCATATATGGGTGAGGTGGCTATTTTGATCATTTGACCTGCACCATATGACCAAACTTTTATTTATTTTCAAAGGCTCCATTTCAACTCCCAACTCCCGGCAGTTTCAGAGAAAAAAAATTTTTGAATTATGGAACTCGAGTTACAATTGTCCAAGTTGACTGAATAGCCTTGACCTATGTAACCTAAAAATGTCCATGTATTCATTTGTTTTGATGGCATTATCTTAAATGGATTAAAAAACTCTATTTTCATTTTTTCTATGCCAAAGCTTAAGTCGGTAAATTTGTCATTGCCTTAAATTGGCGACCCAGTTCTGAAGATGATTTTATATGGTTTTTACCATACATAGGCATGGCGGCCATCTTGGTCGGGACCCAGACCCTACTTATAAATTTTAGTTCCCCATCCCACTGACGCTCCATACACAGCACGGTTTTGGAGAAGATCTTTGAAAACAGCGGATGGACGACGGACGTACGATTTACTTAGATTCGTACTATAAGCTCACCAAAGAATCTAAAGGCCCAGGTTAGCTAAAGAATAAACGGACATGTTGACGTGCCCATGGTGAAGGGAAGATTAAGTTTAAGTTTTTTTTTTTGTTTGTTTGATTTGAGATTTAGCGTCCCCATCAACACTATACAGGTCATTTTGGAGACATTGCTTCCAATTTTGTGGGACTTTTACCAGACATTGAGATGAAATGACATCAAAAGCCCTGCTGACCTTTAGGGTTTATAAGCATGGACGGTCCGACTTGCACCACTTTGCCTGTGCAGGCTTAGACCCTCTTAACGGTCTACCAGTACTCATGTGCGGTCGGTTTCAGCTCAGCGTGGAGAAGCATCATACACCCCAATGTATTTCTTCAAGACCCGATGGGCAGGGGCGGTAAGATTAAGTTTCACTTGTAAAAATGTTATTTAATCTATGATTTTGGACAAGTGCATCCATTTCATATGGATGTTGTTTAAATAAGTGGGAGCAGTGGGTGAGGAGAAATGTGAATCGATCTGTCAACATTTGAGTGACTCATAAATAGGATAGACAATACCATGGCCCATTCAAAAGACAGCAAATCAAGCAATTAAAGCTCATCTGTTGTTTTGTTGTTGTTTTTTGTGCCTGGTAGCAATCATCTTTCACAAACATGCACTAATTTTGAGCGTATCCTACTCCTGGTTGCATATGTTTACAGAAATGTAACATGGTTTTTGGACGTTTTTTTTAAATCCGTCCTTTGAAATAGCGATGTCCGGGCGGGCGGGCGTCGGCCGAGGTTTATCTTTCGGTAAACCTTTTTTTAATGCAATATATTACCTTTATTCTTCGGTGGATTGCTTTCATATCAGGACCGTTGCTTCATTGATAGTACCTCTCTCATATGCAACCCATTAATGGCACCAAGTACCAAAGTTTTGTTGAAAATTACCATTTTTTCAAACTTAAGTTTATTTAAGACGTTTGCTCAGTATTACCTCCCTTACACTTGCAAGCTTGATAGTGTAATTGATAGAGTGCTGGACTCTGAACCAGAGGATCATGGGTTCAATTTCAGGTGGAGGAATGTTTTGTTTTTTTTTTCTTTTTCTTTCTAAAAACACCTAAACGTTATTATTACTAGCAAGTTTGTAAAATTTCTTTCATTTTGTACAATGCAAAGGCTTGAAAATTTCTTTGGGTACTTTTCGGTTCTCTTTCAGATCCTGCAGTCTGTTTAACTCTTTTACATAATAAAATGGCTTTTGGACAGGTTTGTGGATGGTTTGCAATCATGCGTACATGTGCGCATGCATACATGCATGAATGCTCACACTTGGGCATGCTCACACTCAAGTATGCATGCACATACACATGCATGCACACACACACACACACACTTTCCTGCACGCATGCATGCGTACACTCATAATTGCATGACACACACATATGCATAAATGCACACACTGACGCATGCACGCTTGAAAGTTGTTTCAATATATCATAGTACGGCATTGGCCGGGGGTATACGTGCAACCATGCATGCACACATACACTCATGCATGCAAGCACTCACGCCCGCATGCATGCATTCACACAAGCATGTACGCAAACATGCACGCATATATTCATGCACAAGTGACTTATACATGCATGCATACATACCCACATGCACTCATGCATACATGCATGCATGCACGCATGCATACATGCTCATACTCACACATGCATGCACATACACAAACACATGCACACGTATATGCGTGCACACACATACGTGCACTCATGAATGCATGCCCTAATGCATGCATACATGTATGCATGCGTGCATGCATACATGCTCATACTCATGCATGCACATACACACTTGCATGCACACATGCATGCATGCATGCACACACATACGTGCACTCATGCATGCATGCATACATATATGCATGCGTGCATGCATACATGCTCATACTCATGCATGCATGCACATACACACTTGTATGAACACATGCATCCATGCATGTACACATGCATGCATGCACACCGATATGTGCACTCATGCATATATGCACTCATGCATGCATGCATGCATTCATGCTCATACTCATGCATGCATGCACATACACACTTGCATGCACACATGCACTCATACATGCTTGCATGCACACACATACATGCACTTATGCATGCATGAACACACATACATGCATGCACACGCATGTGAATTTTTGCGGTCGCAACACATTCGCAGACACCAGCTGCAGTCAGCGCTGTAGTGCTTTACACAAATATTAGGTATGTATTGCTGCATTCTGTTGAGCTCTTTTACAAAACAAAATGTCATTTTGGGGGGAAAAACCTGCATAGTTGAAATTATATTTTGGATAACCTGTTCAACTTAGGCCCCCATAGGCGAGCTATGTTGTCTTCTGCCAGCTCTTGCAGGTTGCAGCTTTGCTGACGTCAAAACGGTACTGAAAAAAAAACGTCCATAATGCCATGCGGCATTTTTCTTGTTTATAAGTGTTCATTATATGCGTGATGATAGCAAACCTATTTAGGTCACATTTGGGTGTAACCAGATGGCCAGGTGGATTTTCTGCAGGTTCTCCGGTTTTTACCCATTTGCCAATGGTGAGGACCGTAAAACACAAATGAAAATATCTGACTAATTGTTTTGAGTTTAACAACACGTCAATCCTTGTGGATCAATTTGTGTCGTTTCCCAGAGAAAGGGAGAAAAAGAGAAAGAAGAGATAGTAGATTAGATGAAATTGAGTGATAGAGGAGAAAGAGGAAAATGAATGGAAGTGAAAAAACAGAAGATATTAACATTCCGACCTCTACCATTACCTGCTGCAAGTGTGTCTGTTTGCATTGAGGTTTAATATCCCCATCAACACTATTTAGGTCATTTTGGAGACATTGCTTCAAATTTTGTGGGACTTTTTCCCGACTTTTAGGTGAAATGACACCTCAAGCCTTGCCGCCCATTGAAACCAAAAGGGTTATATGCACTGGATAGTATGACTCAAAACGCTTTGCCTGGGCAGGCTTAGTCCTTCAAAGCGGTTCACCACTACTCGTGTGTGGTCAATTTCAGCTATGGGTGGAAGTCATGCAGCCCTAATCTATTTATTCAAGCCCCGATTGGCGGGGGTGACCCTGCTGCACTGTCAGCATGCCTTGTCCAACTGTAAGACAATATCAGTTGAACGCCCCCGTGATGCAAGATACACATCACAGAAACGCCGGCCTTGGTAGCTCAGTCCGATGCGCGTCTGACTGGTGATCAGGAGGACGTGGGTCAAATACCTACGGGGGTCGGCAACATTCTTCCATGAAGATTGATAATGAAATCTTTTCTATAATCGTTCGCTCCCTTCTGCTGATTCAAGTAGGGCGAAAAATGTGCACTGTACTGGCTAACTGCTTACTTATAAGCCTGCCCAGGAAAAGTACGGATAGTTACACTGATCGGCTGAAAAATGACATAGTGTTGACTTGGCCGTTAAACTCCAATACCAACAAATAGACACAGAAACACCTATATAATTTTTCATGACTTTTTCGATATGATTCCTAGCACAGGCTGTGGGGGCTCGTTGAGGATTCTATGTTACACCTAAAACAGATTGTGGGTGCTTGTTAAAACCGCTTTGTTCTGAGGTTTAGGTAAGAATAATGTGAGATATGGCATGCCTTTTTCAAATTTAAAACTTACAATACATACCTGTACCTTTGTTTTTTTCCACTGTGTTTTCATGTTGGTACCCAGGATTTGGTAGAAGAAAGAATACACACGGAATCTGAGTTTGTATTGAAAACAAAACTAGTCATATCAACTCTCTGTAGCAAGTGTTGGGCATCATCTGATAGGACTTGTTAAAATGCTGTCTTATTAGGGAATTTGATCATTAAAAAAACGCAGCTAGCCATGCTCCTACAGTAGGCTTAATGACCTCATAAATTATCTCCAGCTGTGCTGAGAAACAAGGTAAAATAAATTCTCTGAAATTTGAGTAAAATTATACAGTGTGTATGAGAGTTAAAAATGAAATGTAAATTCAGGACAAAGTAAGTATAAACAGCTCTTCTCTGTCTGAATGAAAGTTTGTTTATTTTACTGCAAGATGGAGTATTATGGGAATCTGATTTATGTTAGTATTGATTGATACTGGCTGGAAAGGTCACTGTGAAATTTTTGCACACACTCAAAACCTTGTAAGCCGGACTGCGCTGGACAACTTAGACGAAATGATAGAGATAATGAGGAGCGCAGCAGAGTTCGCCCATGGACAACAAGTGAACAATGGGAATGAAGTGCCTGACCTCCGCCCAGGATAGATCGGTATGATAAACAGAGGCAGAAGATTGGAGTCGAGAAGCCACAGAACCTCCTTTCTGTTTATCCGGTGGGACCAGGATAACATATGAATCCTTGGCAGTTCGGTGCCCTGCCTGAGGTGGGGAGGGCGACCATCAAGACGCCCATGTTAGTTGTGTAAACTAATAAACCCAAATGGCCCTTTTCAGGGCCAACAATTATTTTGAAAGATTTTAATATGTCATGTTTTATGTTGAAATCCGTGCAATGAACATCCCTCCAAACCCTCAAGTTTGGAGAAAGAAAAATAGAATTATATGGAGTATACATGATTTTCCTTGTTTTTGCTTGAAATATAGGTAGTATGTACCCGTTTGAACCGCTTCAATGAGTTGTCAAAATTTACATCAGACGAAAATAGTGTTTTTTTTTTTACATGTGAAAGAACGCACTTTGTCACACAAGTGTATTATCGTAATGTGTGTAGTGATTGGCTGTTTTGTTTTAAGTAGGTCGATCCCTTTTCTTCGCTGAATGTAGGTCAAGCCTATGTCAATGGAATATATATATCATTCATGGTTACTGAATATTTTATAACCATGGATGAATACCCTAATTCCGGTATCTGCAGACTGTGTAACACTCCAACATAGTAAGAGTGTGGTAAGTGTTACACTACTCTAAGATATATTGGAGAGGAACACAACTGTCCTGATTCGGACGCAGGATATATTTAGGACGATAGCATCACAATCTGTTATGAATGTTACAACATCGACTTTGATATGTGATGTTTGAAAGAAAAAAAAAACATACCAACAGCCCTTTTAAGGGCTACAATTTATTTTTGAAAGAGTACCTTTGATTCTGTTAACTGGCCTCGGTTTCTCAGTCTGATGCGCGTCTGGCTGATGATCAGGAGGGCGTTATATTCTTTCGTGGATATTGATCATGTAATCTTTTTCTGAAGTCATTTTCTCCCTCCTGCTGATTTAAGAATGACAGTTGTCAGTTTCTGGCAAAAAATATGCACTGTACTGGTTAACAAATTCCGTATAAGACAGTCTATGATAAGTGTGGATAGGTAAACTGACCGGCTCAAAAATGACCTAAATAGTGTTGTCTGGGCCATTAAACTCCAATACAAACAAAACCTTTGAATATGTTAGATTATAGACGAGATTCCTAAGTCTAGATTTTGCTGTGATGTGTTATGTTTGTTTCGAACGAATGCAGACAAAACAAAACATCATTGCTACACTAAGACGAAGAATTCTCCAAGGATGATCATGGTTGGTTATGTACTTGGCCAATTTGATTGTTTTTTCGGTTAAAAGTAGGTCAATCCTCTCAGCCTGTATAAAAGCCATTCTGCTTTTGCCATTCTGCTTTACAGTTCTCTCGATATACCTTCAGGATGACATCTATGACGATTCCAGCGTAAAATATGTTCTAGAAAGGGTTATCCTTTGGAAGCAAGGAATACACCACAGAACTGGAGAATATGGACTGTACATGTTTTCTGGGCCAGACTTGTTAGTTTCGGTCAATTAGGCTTCATCAGTGACCCTCAAAATTTCAAAATTCCACAATGGAATCAATGATCCCAAAGGACAAGAAAATATAAACTACACTATTATGTAGAGCAGGGTGACCTTTTTACGGCCGACAACAGCTGTAGTGACGTTAAATATGTTCTAGAAAGGGTTATCCTTTGGAAGCAAGGAATACACCACATAACTGGAAAGTATGGAGTGTACATGTTTTCTGGTCCACACTAGCTAGTTTTGGTCAATTAGGCCTCATCAGTCACCCTATTTTTTTTTCAAAATTCCACAATGGCATCAATGATCTCAAAGGACAAGAAAATATAAACTACACTAAGATGTAGGGCAGGGAGACTTTTTTACGGTCGCCACACATTCCCAGACACCAGATGTAGTGACGTTAAATATTCTCTAGGAAGGGTTATTCTTTGGAAGCAAGGAATACATCACAGAACTCGAAAATTTGGAGGGTACATGTTTTCTTGGCTAGACTAGCTAGTTTCGGCCAATTAGGCCTCATCAGCGACCCTAAAAATTTTTCAAAATTCCACAATGGAATCAATGATCCCAAAGGACCAGAAAATATAAACTACACTATGATGTAGGGCAGGGAGACTTTCTAAGGCCGCCATACGTTCCCAGACACCAGCTGCAGTGCCTTTAAATATGTTCTAGAAAGGTTAATCATTTGGAAGCAAGGAATACACCACAGAACTGGAAAATATGGAGTGTACATGTTTTCTGGGCCAGACAGGCTAGTTTCGGCTAATTAGACCTCATCAGTGACCCTCAAAAATTTTCAAAATTCCACAATGGAATCAATGATCCCAAAGGACAAGACAACATAAACAACACTATGATGAAGGGTAGGGAGACTTATTACGGCCGCCATACATTCCCAGACAACAGCTGTATTGACGTTAAATATGTTCTAGAAAGGCTTATTGAGAATTAGAGAGATCTAATTCAATGTAATGTTGGTTGGTGCCTGATGCTCTGTCTCTGGTTGGGCCCATCGAAGTCTAACTGTTGGTTTTCTTTTGCTCCGGCATTTCAGTGGTTTCAGGCTGTCGAGTCCTCACCGTTGTTTCATCTCTGTGGTTGTTTGATTGTTTGTGTTCATGGAGATGTTGCACTGATGAGTTAGGAGGCCTGCATGCGGACTGAACAAATTATTTGTCTAAATCGCGACGGAAGTAAAGTCGAGGATTGTGGCCATGTAAAATCGATTTAAGCCCCCAGTTGAATTCGTTTCACGGACCGTTCTAGGGCGGTTCTGCCGTCGCGGTTTATTTTTTGCTATGGTTTGTCTTTGAGTGTTTGTATCACTTATTATTATCCCCACACTTTTCGAAGACAAAATGGGGATATTGTAATGGTCTTCGTCGTCCGTGCGTCCGTCCGTACGTACGTCCGTCCGTCCGTCCGTCCGTCTTACCGGATAACTCCTCCTAGACGGTTATTGATAGAAACTTTGAGCTGATAGATCTTTGGTCTGGGGATATGCGATGGCGTGCCATCGACTGCGCGATTCTAGTTTTGTTTTTGATAGCCAATTGGCCATATTGTGGGAAATTAACGGTCATTTTGGCTTTCCGATGTTTCAGTTAGTGTTTTTTGTTTCATGTTTGTGTTTCATTTCCTTTGGTGTCTCTAATGGGAGCTGTGGGTTTATTGTATCGATTTCGAATCATTGCCTTCACTTCCATTTTGGATTAAAAAGTTACGTGCCTTTTTCCACAGAAGGGAGCGTCCTTCGGTGGAAAAACAGCAAGCAAGCACAAAGACTGAGGAAGAATATTGGAAATATGTGGAGAGGCGTCAAAGCAGGCTGGCTTTCCACCAGTTTCTGGCCCGCAGAGGTGTTGGTTCGGTTACCATTTAGCCTATTGCTGTTGTTGAACCGTTCCGTGGCTAGTAACTGTTTCAGTTTCTAGCTACAAGAACGGTCCTTTTCAGGGCTTACTCGCTGATTCCGTTAAGGAATAACCTTTTTAATAATCAAACAAAGACTGGTAAACTTGTTACATTTTTATGTGTTTTAAAAATTCTTGATACAAACTGTATTTTCTAACTATCATATGTCTACAACTAATGCTTATGAAACTTTGTTTAATTCACAGTCAAATGTTTATTTTGTCTTTGGTTTCTTAAGTCCACGAGTGTGAGATGAAGATCGTTTTCTTTTTCTTGATTTCTTATCACTAGTCTTGGATTGTTTCTCCTCCGCATAAGTCTGTTTCTCCTCATCAGAAGACTGTTTCTCCTGGTGATTCTCAGATGATATTTCTTCAGAATTACCAGTAGGCAATGCATGTGGTATATCCACCCCATCATATGCCAACTACTTCTGGGAACATTCAGGTGCCCAGTGGTCTGGAAGTCCACAAACATAATACTGGCCATATGGTGGCTTGGAGCCTGATGTGCAATCTCGTGACCAGTGTGTAGTACATTTACAGCAACGCCCATAAGGTCTTTCAGGTTTTGATCTGCAAGGGATTTTTCCAATGCCCGTAGAAGGTGGATATCATGTTAGTTGTTTCACTAAGTTCTTTAAACTTGAGCAATGGTAGTAGATACTATCGGGATCAGTGTATTTCTTCATTCTTGGATCTCTATTTTGTACCATTTTGACTATTTTTTCTGAAGTTTCCTCTGAGGTAGCCAGAAGTGGATTGACGCTCTATTCAAGATCACTTTCATTTATATCGCCCTTGTCTCTAGGCTTCGAATGTAGAAACTCGATCACCTTTGGATTGTCAGCTACAGACTTTTTACAATTCTCAAGTGTGAGAACTGAATCTTCTAAGAGTTTGTACTTAGCACAAGTCCACCACAATTTCCAAAAGTTTCTTCTTTGTTTAATTCAATAGAAATTTCTTCAGGGGAAAACAGTGTGTAGATGCATAGTAGCAATCTTCTGTAAGGTTTGACTTTTATCACTTGTGTCAGAGGTATTTAAAACCACTTCTTCTCCATTTTCGTTGAAACAATGATGGCTTGTGTATCAATCTGGGCAATTTATATCGTCAAGGAATCCATATGTTTGATTAAATCGTCGATATCAGTTTTCATCGATTCCTCCTGACGATTTTCGGAGGATTCCATTTCCATGAGTTGTTCTGTTGAAGCTCTTTCACTATCCATCATTATGTTGAAAATGTAGCTGATCACCTCCTCGTTGTTAGCTACATGCAAACGCCATTGATCCAGTTTCACGGGTGTATCATCCAACATGTTTTGCATGAGCCAAGCAGTTCTTTTCATCTTAAGTCGAAAATACGTTTCATATCTTCACAGCCACATCTGGATACCATATTTTGTTTCCAAGAAATCTACATTTTCTGGTTCCAATCACAAAGTTTGTTCAAGTGCAAGTCTGTAGATATCAAATTTCAGAATATGATCTAAAGACACAGGTAGACTTCTTCTGGTGGTCTTAATCGTGATTAGTTTTAATCAAGAACCCAGTTAGAATATTTGGTTTGGCACTTCAATACGATCTTAGGTTCTTTTCTCAACTGTTCGTTTCCTAATATCACTTTATATCCGACTTTGCTATTTATATATTCTGACCAACAAACATCCCGATGGTAATATAATAAGATATGAATTGTCCCGACTACAGAATAATTGTTTGACTTGAGCTTTGGAATATCCATCATTCAGTATCAGATATCGCAAAAACGTTTCTCTAAATGGAAAACTAGATGACACATTACCATGCAGGAAGTGTTGATGAAAATTTTCAGACATATATAACACAAGTCCCGTGAGATTAAGTTAAAGAATGTGATCAACCACCTTTTTGCTTTCTTAAATGTTGGTTGATGTTGAAGATGAAAACAGTTAATACGCCTATGAAAGACAAATCGCCTGTTATCACACAAATTGGGAAGTTCATCTATGAGCAACAGTAAACGAACCATTTCTTTTTGACAAGTTATTTGAGAACCCGTGGCAATGACATTCTTCAGAATCTTCATTCTAATAGCAAACTTGCTCTCTTGAATGAGTGCTGTAAATTCTTGGCCTTTGCGACAGTTGTACATGTTATATGCAAAAATCATCTCTGTCACTTCCCAAGGAAGAATAGTTATGTTGGTCACGACATTTTTCAACTGAAAAGTTCAGTTCACCCAAACTTTTGTGCTCGGATGTGATTGAAGTAATCTATTTCAGTGCCGACCTGTGAGAAAACACTTTGCTTTTGAATGTTGATGATCCTAGTTGCCTTGACCTAGATTTCACATCAAATGTTAGATTGTCACTAGAGAAATGCGAAGAAGTCAATGTTTACTCCCCTTTTATACAGCCGGCTGAATCTAGCGCTGGATTTTGAACACTGTTATGCAAAAACAATCCACTGCTGGAGATGTTCATGATGTATATTGGCTTTGACGCAGAAATACATTGACCTTAAATAGTCTTTAAAACAACAAAACATCAGCTCCCTTGACCATTGTTCGCAATATTCCAAGCTCACGATCACAGACGTTCTTTATCGTGCACGTTTTATTGTCTGCCTTGGAACAAATAATCAATAACAAAAAAAACACTCTTTTTTATCAATAAATCCTTTGGTTGTTCTTCAACCAAAATCAGCATACAGTTTTCTGTGTAATGTTAATTATATATGTTATCTGTTTGTCTCATTTTGACACAAACACATATTTCATTAAAGTAAAAAAAGGAATGTCTTACAGTATTCCCTAGTGAAAAGACTTGAAATATAAAACCTTGTTGTCTTGGTATAGTTAATTGGCGAAAACGTGAAAACTCGGTATTGAGTGATTCCCTACACATTTACCTGAAAGAAACAACTTATTTCAATGGAACAAAAACGGCATCCACGCCCAAAAATGCTACATTGTTTATTTGGTATACAAAGAGATAAACTCCCATGTAATTGGAAATGTACTCCTTGCTCATTTCAATACAGCACTATACATGCTCATTTTAACTGAGCATATATAGTGCTGTAATGAAATGAGCATAATCCTTTTATTATTTTTACATGAATTACTGATAATCAGCTCATCAATTTTAATTCTACAGGCAAATAGTCTTGAATGATATTTAGATCAGCTTTTCTTATATTAAACGACCCAATCGGTCAGCTTGGGCCGACGGCGATACGACAGGAAGGCGTGACAACGTCGTATGGCCGTAGGACCACTGTTTGATGATGGTTGGAAATGTATTCTTACCTGTTCTAACATATTTTTGACAAATGCATTATTTATTTGAAAATATGGGGTATAAAAGTGTTCTCATTTATAGGCATGTTATATTTGACTGAACTGGCAAAGATTAAACATGCCTAAGAAAAAAAAGGAAAATAATAAGAACACCGCCCAGTTCGGATGACGAGATGACACCTATAAAAGACCTAAGCTAGTAGACTACTCTGATACAGAAGAGGAAGTTGAAGATATCCAACAGTACTACAAGATGAAACCAGTGAGACAAAGAGAGTCGAGGCGGTTTAGAACTGGAGCTAATGTATACAACGTGAACTGAAAAGACAACACCACTAGAATTTGTTCCACGGTTATCAAGAGACATCCTGAAGCACAGAATTCGAGTTAGTATCTTCCACCCTGAACTTAAACTTGGAGGCTTTGTACATTTCACAGATGTATTATCGTTGACTGGAGAAGCCCTGTCACAAGAAATTGAGAAAGTCTTACAGTCTAACGAAGACTTCAAAATCGATGATGGTCAAATGTGTATGGAAGTTATTCACACAAGACTGTCTGGAAGAGAGCGAAGAAAACCATTACACTATGGACTATTTTGATGCTCAAAATATGAGAAAGATGAAACAAAGTATCGTTAGCAAATGTTGGAAAATGTCATTCTGACAAAGACTATTCCCGGACGTGGAAGAAGACTGGAATCATATTCGTCGATCTGACAAGTCGTTACAGACGAGTGAAGCTAAACGGATATTAGATCGAGCCCAAGTTCCATACACCAAATCATCTGGAATAGATGAATACAAGAAACTACAAGCTGTCATAGCTCCTGACTACCTGATTTAAGTTCATTCTCAACATGCCAAAGATGGACATACCAAAGATGGACATCTCTCCACACCTGAATTCAACATGACAAGACAGAACAAAGTGATACATATCTACTATGATGGAGACAAACACTATGTCACTACAACAAGTATAACTAGATTTTTAGCGTGTGCCTACTTCTGTGAACTTTCTGACAAACGGTATAACCATCGCGGTGATCATATATACCTTATGGATGGGACAAATGTTACAATGAGATATTATGTGAAAAAGGAGTAACTTGTTTCTGTTAAGAGGGTAAGAGAAATTTGCACAATTCACAGTGTTTTGCAAATCATAAACGAATCCAACCTGGACAGAAAAAAACAATGTGTCAATTAGTCTATAATTGTGAAAATTGTATAACAAGAGTCATTGATAATAAGCAAGTCATGTTTCTTCAGGGAATAGAAAATGTAGATCCTGTAAACAAATTGTTGGTGTAAATCATCAGTGTTACATTCAACCTTATGTTTGTAAGACTGATAATGACATAGACTACAATTGCGATGTAAATTAAGAAGAAACAACTTCCGCCACGTTTTTATTTTTTTATTTTGAATCGCAAAATACTGGTGTTAATTTCTGTGTGGTACACAAAGCCTGTGATCAGTTTATCCATTTACCTATCAATGAAAAGTGTCAAAATTGTAGCAAGTTCCGAGCCAGGACGAGAAATGATCTTTGAAGACACTGGTACTTTACATCAATTTTAAACCTGGTTATTTCAACCCTATAATGACTGGTCAATCTGTATATCACGTAACTTGGGTTGATACGATGGAGACTTTATTCTACGCTATCTCTTAGAAAACGGAACATACAAACCTGATGTGATCATGAATGACATACCATCGTTACCATGAAAGCTTGGAAAATCAAGTTTATATATTCTTACCAGTTCGTTTCCCAGATACGTTTGGTTTTACAGAGAGGGGAAAAGGCTATTTTCCCCATGCGGCAAATACAGATACTAAACAGAACTACGAGGGTCCATACTTTCCTGCTAGGGTGTACAATCCTGGTCAGATGTACACCAAAGACAGAGACGATTTCATGAAATGGCACAAGTCTAAAGTAGAATCACATGCCACCTTTGACTTCAGACGAGAAATGGAGGACTATTGTCGGAGTGATGTTGATAGTTTGAGAAGAGGCTGTGCTTGCTTTAGACAACAGTTGATGGTAACTAGTGAACTTGACCATTTTAAAGAAGCATGTACAATCACCCAAACCTGTTCACAAATGTTGAGAAATAATCATATCCCAGAAAATTCTGTGGCTATTATTCCTCCTAAAGGCTATCCAAACCAAACGAAGTATTCGATCAAAGCTGTGCCATGGTTGCAAGTAGTGGCTAAGAAAACAAATGCCAACATCTAGCATGCACTGAATGGTGGTGAACGGAAGATTGGTGACTATTACTTTGATGGTTTTGATAAAGACAGCAATAAAGTCTACAAATTTCAAGGATGTTACTGGCATGGATGCCAAACATGTTATCCTGACAGACATATGATCAATACATACAACTGCCCGATGATGAAAACACGCTATTGTTCCACTTTGAGAAAGATTGAGTCTCTGAAGGCTGCTGGGTATGAGGTCATACAATGTTGGGAATGCGATTTTGACTAACAATGTAGAGACGACAAAGAATTCAAAACGTTAGTGGATGCAGGATATACTAACTTGGATCCCTTGAAACCAAGATGCTTTGTTTGAGGGGAGGACTAATGACACTAAATTGTACCATGAAATTAATGAATGTTCAGATGAAGAAACCAAGTGCATTGATGTTTGTTCTCGGTACCCATACGTTTGTAAATATGGTGTATTCCCACTACGCCATCCAGAGATCTTTACTCAAGGAGAAATTGATAAAGACACTATTGAGCAATACTGTGGTCTCATGAAATGTAAAGTTCTTCCGCCCAGAAACTTGTATCATCCAGTACTACCTTACAAATGTAATAGTAAACTTCTGTTTCCACTCTGTAGAACATGTGCCGAGAAGTCAGACAACTCTAAACTTTGTAACCATACTAAAGCAGAAGATAGAGAATTTGTGGGAACTTAGGTCAGTATCGAATTGTTTGACGCTTTGAAATTTGGTTATCAGCTTACTGCAATTTATGAGGTTTGGCATTACGTGCGATAAAGAAACGGGTCAAGGTGGAATCTTTGCTGGATATATTGATACATTCCTCAAAATAAAGCAAGAGGCAAGTGGGTACCCTGATAGGTGTAAGTCTGAGACAGCCAAACAGAAATTTAAACAAGACTACTTTGAGGCAGAGTGAATTAGATTAGACCATGTAGAAAAGAATAAGGAACGACGGGCTTCTGCAAAAACTGAGTTGAAACACCTGTGGAGAAAAATGGATCACAGAGACAATATGGCAAAAACTGAATACATCTCAGAACCAGCCACTTATTTTAAATTGGTAAATAATCCCATGAAAAAGGTGATATATGTCGATGTCTATGTTGAACAGTTTTTACATGTCAACTGGGAAGAGATGGACTCTATCATTAACCCACACAGTTGCAGTAATGTTGTGGTAGCATCTTTTGTCACAGCACAAGCCAGATTGAAATTTTACAGTGTTCTATCTAAACTTGATACTCGTGTACTCTACTTTGACATTGACTCGACAATCTATGCCACCAAACTATGGAATCCAACTATTGTGAACAATCGACTTGGTGAATGGACTGATGAGATGCCAAATTCTAAAATCACTAAATTTGTTGGTATGGGTCCAAAGAACTATGGTTACGAGTATGCTGAAATCAATGGAGACAGAAAAACAATTTGTAAAGTGAAAGGACTTACTTTGGACTTTAACACTTCTCAAATCATACATTTTAGAGATGTTGAACTAGGCTAAATATAAAGACAGAAATTTCCGTGAAACTGTGCAACATCAACATAAAATCAGAAAACACCCAAACAGAAAAGTGACAACTGAAAAACTTTCAAAGATTTATAGATTTACAAATGACAAACGTGTGATAGTGAAAAATGGTTACACTCTGCCATATGGCAATGAATAAAAAATGAACTGTCAGAAAATCTTAGTAGATAAGCTTTTGTTATGAAAGCTGTTTAACTTTTAATTTTTAACATCAATAAAAGTATATAAATATGCATGTTGTTTGTTGCTCTTTCTCATTACTCATCATGTCAACCATTCTGACACCAGTATGGCAAAACCATAAAGATATTAACAGTTTTATTTTCAAGCATCCTGCTAATATCTTTATATCGGGTCCAAGTAGATTTGGAAAAACAGATTTTGTAAGAAAAGTGATTGAAAACAAACACGAGTTGTTTGATATTCACTATCGTGTGGTGCTACAAAGAATGGCAACCACCTTATAACACATTGCAAGAACTTCAAGGAGCCAACATCACATTTCTCTCCGGGATCCCCAATGACGATGATTGCATTTTCAGCGACACAACATTAACTCATTTAATCGTCTTTGACGATATGTTAGGCGACAAAGATGGCTAATAAATCAAACTGTGGTTAACAAGGAAAGGGCATCATCGAAATGCAAGTGTGATATACATAACACAAAATTTATTTCAGCAAAGAAAAGATAGTCGAACTTTCAGTTTGAATGCACAATATCTCATTTTCTTTCAAAGTCCTCGAGATAAAATGCAAGTCAAGTTTTGGCAAAACAACTTCAGTCTCCATATATGATGTATGCTTTCAATGATTCCACATCCAAACCGCATGGATACTTACTGATCGATTTGAAACCAGACACCCCAGATCTGCTGAGATTTAGAACAGATATTTTTCAAAACTGGTTTACAAAACCAAACCATCAAGGACCAGGTGTTTATTTCCCAAACATATAAAAGAGAGTGTCTTCATTTGAAAATTGATCAGAAGACATTATTGTTTCGAAACAAACATCAGCGAACTTGATTAGGGCACTCTACAATTTGTGTAGAGAACCAAATACTTCGAAGCGCAAACAATTGCTCAATGAGGGATTACTTGAAATGACAAAATGTTGTTTTTTTTTTTTTTTGTTGTTGTTGTTTTTTTTTTTTGTGTGTGTGTGGGGGGGGGGTGGTGCTACAAGAAAAATCATTGAGGGTAACATATAATTACCCAAACAGACAAAGAAATTTATGGAAAAGCATAAAGATGATCTCAGAAAATTAAACGGTACGATGGTAAACAGTGATGTTAAACGTAACATCATTTTGAAACCTGGTGGATGTGGTTTCTTGGGTGGTGTTATTATCAGAACATTTAATTCGATGGGATGGTAATAAACTATTGCGCCGGTTTTCAAACAAAAAAGACTTCTGAATAGAAAACTTCTAATAAAAAGAAAAAGAAGAGAAAACCTTAAAACATAAATGAAAAGCTTATTACAGTGAGACGACGTAAACCTTATTCTCCTATTACATCATGGTAAAGTTTTGTGATACGATCACCCACTGCAAATGCTCACTCTGTAGCTCAAACACATCAAAAAACCATTTCACCAAATACTGCTAGATTTCAAGAACTCTATGCTTGGGAACCACATGTTTTTCAAAGTGCAAGACAGTTTGGATTTGAAGCTGCAATGCGTGAAAAAGCTATGCAGGGACAAAAAGTACCTCAGTATAATCAACCTTTTAGAATAAATAACAGAGGTTCAACCTTGAAACTTACTAGACGGAAAATGTAATATAAAAAACATGCTAAAATAACCTGTCCCCATAGTGTATCACGGCAATCATGACGGTCGTACGTAAAAGAAAAACTTTGAGAAAAAAAGAGAACTTCTTTAATTAAGAAATATGGTTCTTTCTTAGAAGGACTTTGTTAGTTACATTCTAGGCCCAAGGGCTATAATTTGAACAAACTTTGTAATTGTCCACTAGATGAAGCTTCATACCAAATATCAAAGACCTGGACCTTCTGGTTTCAGACAAGAAGATTTTTAACGGTTTTCCCTATATAAAGTAGAAGTAAAACAAAGATCAGGAATTGATACAATTAACTTACTCCATCCATAAAAGACACCAAAGGGAAAGAAATACAAACATTAAGCGACCAGACCATAATGGAAACCTAAACAAAGGAAGGCCATATGGACAGTTACTTTCCCACAAAATGGCCATATGGCCATCCAAAATTAAAAGACACAAGTGATACACACAGTAAGTAACAAACAACAACATAAATAAATCGCCACAGAAGAGCCGCCTTGGAACGGTCAGTGGAAGATTTCCACTGGGGGGCTTAAATCGATTTTACGTGGCCACAATCCTCGCCCTTACTTCCGTCGCGATTTAGACAAATAATTTGTTCAGTCCGCATGAAGGCCTCCTAACTCATCAGTGCAACATCTCCGTGAACACAGAAATCAAAGAACCACAGAGGTGAGACAACGGTGAGGACTCGACAGCAAGAAACCACTGAAATGCTGGAGCAAAAGAAAACCAACAGTTAGACTCCGATGAGCCCGACCAGAGACAGAGCATATGAAAAACCAAAGGGTCCCGAGGTGGGGGCATTTTTGGCCCCAGGGCTATAATTTGAACAATCTTGGTTGAGGTCCACTAGGTGAAGCTTCATACCAAATATCAAAGACCTGGGCCTTGTGGTTTGAGAGAAAAAGATTTTTAAAGGTTTTCCCTATATAAGCCTATGAAAAACCAAAAGGGTCCCAGGGTGGGGGCATTTTCGGCCCAAGGGTTATAATTTGTACAATCTTGAAAGAGGTCCACTAGATGAAGCTTCACACCAAATATCAAAGATCGGGGCCTTGCGGTGCCAGAGAGCTTATGTAAAACCAAAGGCCCCCGGAGCTGGGGCATTTTTTGCCCCAAGGCTATAATTTGAACAATCTTAGTAGAGGTCCACCAAGTAAAGCTTCACACCAAATATTAAAGACCTGGGCCGTGTGGTTTCAGAGAAGAAGATTTTTTAATGATTTTCCCTATATAAGCCTATGCAAAACCAAAGGCCTGCAGGCGGGGGCATTTTGGCCCCTAGGGCTATAATTTGAACAATCTTGGTAGAGGTCCACTAGATGAAGCTTCATCTGAAACCAGAAGTTTCGTCTGAAACCAGAAGGTCCTGATCTTTGTTTTACTTCTACTTTTCACACCAAATATCAAAGATCTGGGCCTTGCGATTTCAGAGAAGAAGATTTTTAAAGATTTTCCCTGTATAAGACCTATGTAAAAGGTCTCCCCGTACATACATTTAATGCTCTTATTTTTCCAATCCTCAGGGATTGTTTATCCATTTAAGCCCCCCAGTGGAAATCTTTTCACTGACAGTTCCAAGGCGGTTCTTCTGTGTCGATTTATTTATTGTTGTTTGTTACTTACTGTGTGTATCACTTGTGTCTTTTATTTTGGGATGGCCAGATGGCCATTTTGTGGGAAAGTAACTGTCCTTATGGTCTTCCTTTGTTTAGGTTTCCATTATGGTCTGGTCGCTTAATGTTTTTGTTTCTTTCCCTTTGGTGTCTTTGATGGGTGGAGTAAGTTAATTGTATCGATTCCTGATCTTTGTTTTACTTCTACTATGTAAAATCAAAGGCCCCCGGGGCGGGGGCATTTTTGGCACTAAGGCTATAATTTGAACAATCTTAGTAGAGGTCCACCAGGTAAAGCTTCACACCAAATATTAAAGACCTGGGCCTTGTGGTTTCAGAGAAGAAGATTTTTTAATGATTTTCCCTATATAAATATGTTCTATAAAAGGGTTATCCTTTGGAAGCAAGGAATACACCATAGAAGTGAAAATTTTGGAGTGTACATGTTTTCTGGGCCAGACTAGCTAGTTTCGGCCAATTAGGCCTCATCAGTGACCCTCAGATATTTTCAAAGCCTATAATGATTCTCCCTATATAAGCCTATGTAAAACCAAACGTCCCCCGGGGCGGGGGCATTTTGGCCCCCAGGGCTATAATTTGAACAATCTTGGTGCAGGTCCACTAGATGAAGCTTCATACAAAATATCGAAGAACTGGGCCTTGTGGTTTCAGAGAAGAAGATTTTTAAAGTTTTCGTTTAAAAAATCTATTTTAGCTCCTTTGACCTACATGTGCAATGGACCGGAACCCTTCGAACAAGTTTGAAAGGGGACCACCAAAGGATCATTCCTGTGAAGTTTGGTCAAAATCAGATCAGTTTTTAAGGAGGAGATGTCATTTTAAGAAAAAGTTTACGCACGCACGCACGCACACACGCACTGACGACGGACGACGGACGAAAAGTGATCACAAAAGCTCACCATGTCACTACGTGACAGGTGAGCTAAAAATAATCAAAGATTCTCCCAAAGAAGTTATCGATTGTGTAGGGGAATGTTGCTTAAACGTTATAAATGTACATCTAACTAAAGTTCAGAAATAACAGTTAAAATCTAGAAAACAACATATTTGCATATTCGGTACAAATCAGATACCTGTTGCAGCAAAAAAATACAATCATTAATCAGAAAGATGGGGCTATACTTGGGTTGTTAATCAAACCTTTGATTGGACCACTAATAGGATCTGTCCTTGGTGGTCTTCTTAATCATTATCATGGAAGGGCGTAAAATGGCTAGTGTCCTATACAAACTTTGGGAAGGTATGAAACGTTCGAAACAGGAACAAATTCAGAAACCTGGATTACCACCTGATCCTGAAGTATCGGCTACAGCTAATCTTCAAAAAGACTTGTCTTCTGTTTTGGCTTATAATGAAATTTCAGAATCAGAAAAGTCTCAGTTGTTTTGTGAAACTTTATATAAATTCAAGACGGCTCATAAGAAAGCATTAAAAGAACCTTCAGTTTCCTTCTCCCAACGGGTTCTGCAACCTAAGAAAATTGACCAACATATTAATGACAGTGTTCCTTCAACCATGAAATGAAAAGCGCAGCTTTTGCATTCCATTTTGCAAGAAAATATAAACACAGTTTGGGACGATGATGGTACAGTCAAAATGTATGGAAAACCTATTCCAGGTTCCGACATTATCGACTTGGTCAATGATGTGATCAGATATAGAAAGAGCATTGAGCCCACGGGCTGGCAAGCGTTTGCACAAGGGTTGAGAGAATTAAATATACCTCAAGATGTGGTAGGCAATAGAGAAAGATTGGAATGGATGCAAGAACATCGACCTCCTCCTGAACGATCACCAGAAGTTGTCTTTGTGACTCCTCCAAAAACCAAACGTCGTAAAATAGCCGCTTCAACTCCTTATAAAAACAGCGTAAATATGATCTGCCAGCAGTCAAAAACACGTAAGACGATTAGCGAGAAAACATATAAAAGAAGAAGAAATGATGGGTCCTTTCATACCTAAATGCCTTACATATGAACAATGAAGTTTGTAAAATTGTATTATGATCCTAAAAGTCCCGCTGCATATGCTGGAGAACAAACTTTATTCAAAGTGGCAAATAAAAAAAAACTTCTAAAAAAGTAAAACTTAAGGATGTCAGGGATTGATTTAGGAAACAAAAGACGTACACTTTGCATAATTATTCTATTCGAAGAAATTTCAAACGTCGAAATACTAGTTGCAGGAATCGATTATCAATGGCAAGCAGATTTAACAGATATGTCAAGTATGTCTAAGTTCATTTACAAACACCGATACTTACTGTGTGGCATTGATGTATTTTCCAAATTCGCCTGGGTTGTTCCCATCAAAGACAAGATGAGTAAAACTTTCCGGGCATTTGCAAAGCATTCAAAATGATCTCGAAAAAAAGTCCAAAAAGCCCCCAGTCTGATAAATGAACAAAATTTAAAAATAAAAAAAAAATAGAATTTTTTAAAGTCAAAACATATTCATTTTTACGACAGAAAATCCTGAAACTAAAGCCAGTTTGTCGGAATATTTCAAAGAAGTCGCAAGTGGAAATATTTTACTCATCATCGTACACTGAGATAAATCGATGTACTTTCAAAATTAGTTCATGGTTACAATCATGCATATCATCGAAGTATCAAATGTGCACCTGCATCCGTGACTATCAAAAACGACGTTGTAGTTTCAGAAAATTTATTTGGCAAGAAAAAAAATTCAAAGTCCAAAATTAAAATTCAGTGATTATGTTCGCATGAACAAAACAAAACGTGCTTCTCTGTAGTTAACATGTCTGATTTGACATGACAGTCTACAGATTTAATTTATCTAATTACATGACGCATTGCAAACTGTAATATGCAGTACGTCGGTCAAACTAGCCGCATGCTTAAAACTAGATTGAACGAGCATTATCGTAGAATGAGTAAGCCTAAGAAAACTGACACTTTCTTGTACCGTCACTTTCGACGTACAGGTCATTCTGTAAATAACATTGTTATACAACCAGTGGAAAAAATTTATTACGATGCAAATTCTACATCTAGATTCAAAATTATAAAAAGACATGAGGCCGAACTGAAATGGATTAAATGTTTACAGACCCCTTTTCCACTGGGATTTAATGACAACATTTATCATGAGGGTAATATTTTTAGAATGCCGGACTTTGATATTTTCTCGCTCCTGGAATGTCGAAAACGCAGAACTAGATCTCACGGCACCAGGAAAAATGGTAACTTTAAACGTAAATTACGTGCGTTTAAACGAAACAATACTAGACTTAAGTGACGGTCTATTATATTGTTAAATCATGGACGCCACTCTATGCTTTCATTTTTAAGTTCATTACCCGTTTCTGTTTTACGTCTTCTGGACACCGAGGCGAATAAATTCTACGATAGTTCTAATCAGTTATATGATGCGGCTCTCTTAACTAGAGGCTATACTCAGCATACTCTCCGTCCTTACATTGATTCTGAAATTATTCATAAACGCCATTTCTTCAAAATATCCTTCATTAATAAGGGTATGGATTTTATAGATTTGCCTAGTATCTTCCGTGAGAGCTCTGTGCTTTCTTCCATTCCTGCTTATTTTCAAAATACTGAAACACCTATAATTTGCTATAAATATAACAAACCTGTTAGATCTATCATTTTTAATTTTAATAAACTTGTTTCAGATCTTGATATTGATACTAATACTCCTGATTCATGTGAGTGTAAAAACTCAGTGTATTGCTATCCTGCTGCTGGTCATGTAATTACTGGCAATTTGAAAATTATTCCTGATTCTAGGATAAGGAATATAATTTCTAAAGGACCGAAATATCGGTTTCCTTCTAAAATTGATTTCAGTAAATGTAGAGATGAAATCGCTGCTTCCTTGAATGAATTCGGTAATCGATAGTGTAAGCGAGAGTATGTTGAGCATAAAGCTCTTAAGGACTGGAAACTAAGCATTTTAAAACTAGTGAATAAACGCATTTCTTTCTATTCTCAAAATACTAACTTATTACCTCCTAAGCCTAAGACGTCTGTACGTCATCTTAAGCTAGGTATTCAAGAATTTCATAAGAAGTTTGTTTTGGCCCCTGCAGACAAGGCCGCTAACAACGTCGTCGTTGTGTGACGGCTCCACTATGTTAACACGCTTAAGCAGGAGCTTGGTGGTACTAAGGCCTATGAAAAATCAGCCTTTAGCTGAAGAGAGAGTTATAGTAGATAAACATATTTGTCATTCAGCCACCAAGTTTGCTGTGTGTGTTACCGAAGGCCAAGACAAGCTTCCTACGCTATACTGGTTACCAAAACTTCATAAAAGACCTTACAAAGCACGGTTTATTGCAAATTCTAGCTCTTGCACTACCACTGAACTTTCTAAATTATTAACTTCCTGTCTTACTGCTATTAAAACGCATGTGATTAAATATTGTGAAAAAGTCGTTGAAAGATCAGGAAGAAATCTGTTTTGGTCTATAAAAAATTCGAATGAGGTTTTAAATAAATTGAAATCCAGACATTTTCGTGCTTCAAGTCTGTCTACTTACGATTTTTCCACTCTTTACACTACACTTCCTCATGATCTTATAAAAGAAAAGCTTAATGATTTAATTGAATGGGCTTTTCACAGAGAAGATTCTCTCTATTTTGCATGTAATGTCAGAAATGCATTTTGCACTTCTAAAGAGCATAAGAATTATACACGTTGGTCATGTCAGAAAGTGTGTGATGCCTCACCTTTCTACTTGACAATATTTATATTAGATTTAGTACTAAGTTATTTAGACAAATTGTGGGTACTCCGATGGGTACGAATTGCGCACCTCTTGTGGCTGATCTGTTCTTGTATTGTTATGAAAGAGACTTCATGTTGTCGCTTTCCATTGATAACCAATCTGAAATTATTGAAGCTTTTAACTCCACTTCTAGATATTTAGATGATTTATTAAATATTGATAATACCTATTTCGATGGTTTGATCAGTCAGATTAACCCCCCCCCCCCTAAATCAGTCAGTCAGATTAACCCCCCCCCACAGAACTTAAATTAAATAAAGCAAATTCTTCTGATACCGAGGTCCCGTTTTTGGATTTACATCTAACTATTGCAGATGGGTTTGTTTCGTGCAAAATTTATGATAAACATGATGACTTTGATTTTGAGATTGTAAATTTTCCTTTTTTGGATGGTGATGTTCCTCGTGCGCCATCCTATGGCGTTTATATTTGGCAATTAATTCGATTTGCAAGAGTGTGTAGTCATGTAACTGACTTTAACACTCGTAATAAATTATTAACGGCTAAACTCCTTAATCAGGGTTATCGGTACCATAAACTACGCAAAGCCTTTTCAAAATTTTATAGACGCCATTCTGATTTAATTTCAAAATTCAATATTGGACTTAAATCTCTTCTGCAACAAGGTCTATCGGAACCCGAATTTTATGGTGACTTAGTATATAAATTCAGAAAAATATATAACCGCAATGACTTCAGCACCCAATTTCGTAAAATCATTATTCGATATAAAAAGATTGGGTACAATATGGATACTGCATGCATGGTAGTTAACCCAATCACGGTTGGCAACTTTGCTTCCCTCTTTAATTGCACGCCGGTGGGTCAGGCCTCAGATTCTATGACGGCTCCAACGTAAAGGCTTATTGAGAATTAGAGAGATCTAATTCAAGGTAATGTTGGTTGGTGCCTGATGCTCTGTCTCTGGTCGGGCCCATCGGAGTCTAACTGTTGGTTTTCTTTTGCTCCAGCATTTCAGTGGTTTCTTACTGTTGAGTCCTCACCGTTGTCTCACCTCTGTGGTTCTTTGATTTTTAGTGTTCACGGAGATGTTGCACTGATGAGTTAGGGGGCCTTCATGCGGACTGAACAAATTATTTGTCTAAATCGCGACGGAAGTAAGGGCGAGGATTGTGGCCACGTAAAATCGATTTAAGCCCCCCAGTGGAAATCATTCCACTGACCGTTCCAAGGCGGTTCTTCTGTGGCGGTTTATTTATGGTTTTGTTTGTTACTTACTGTGTGTATCACTTGTGTCTTTTTATTTTAGATGGCCATATGGCCATTTTGTGGGAAAGTAACTGTCCTTATGGCCTTCCTTGGTTTAGGTTTCCATTATGGTCTGGTCGCTTAATGTTTGTGTTTCTTTCCATTTGGTGACTTTGATGGGTGGAGTAAGTTGATTGTATCGATTCCTGATCTTTGTTTTACTTCTACTTTAAAGAAAGAAGTAAACAAAGTTTGAAATCTCTAGGAAAATCTGCTCTGGGTGAATTAAGTCATGGTATAAAATCAAACCGCAAACCTAAAAAGAATCAGTCTAAGATTAAACGTCAATGTGTTCAGAAGGGTCTAAAAAAGAAAAAAATCACAAAAATCACCAAGGAGAATATCTCAAATTTTACAAAGATATTTTCGATCAATAATGATGCAACCAGGTTCTTGTGAGTGCAGTAAACATGAGTTAGAAATGCAATCCATTCCTCCGACAATGACAGCTATGCGAGACACACAGTGGACTGATTATCATCCTATCGCTTCTCTGGATAGTTATCAGGCACCCATCGAATTTGTGGTTCCACAACATACTGAACATTACACAGATTTATCTCAAACGTAACTATATCTGAAATGTAGAATTCTGAAACCAGATGGAAGTAATATTGAGGGTAAAAAAGTTGCTCCAGTCAACAACTACTTTCACACTATGTTCAGCAGCATCGATTTGTACCTGAATACTAAACTGGTCACAAGTAATATGGATACATATCCCAAAGGAGCCTACATGGAAAACTTATTTTCCTTTCGAGCAGATGTAAAAGACAATCAGTTAAAAGCTGGGGAATTTTGGTATGAAGAGGAACTTGGGGAATTTGAAGATTTTGATGATCAGCACTTAATAGACCGCAAGACAGCTGTAGCAGAAAGTAAATCTTTCGAACTCATGGGGCGACTACATTTAGATCTGGCCATGCAAGACAAATATCTTCCGAATGGCATCGACATCAAACTCAGACTCAACAGAGCTCCTCCTCAATTTTGTATCATGGCTGAGGAAGGTTACCCTGTAGTACTCAAAATCGATGTAGCCAAACTGTCAGTAAGAAATGTACAACTTCTACCAGCAATCACAAACGATTTGAATCGGAGCATTGCTCGACATAATGCCAAAATTCCCCATCAGAAGAGTTGAGGTGAAAAAATTTACTATTGGTACTGGACTAAGATCTAAAATTGAAGATCATCTGTTCCAGGGTTAACTTCCAAAACGGTTTTCATTGACACGGTTCCTAACGATACATTCAATGGCACGTTTCCCACAATCTCCTTCAACTTTCAACATTTCAATCTCAGTTTATTGGATGTCACACTCGACGGACATGATATTTATGGCAGGCTCTTTGAACTTAACTTCACTAGAAATGAATACTTTCGATCATACATGTCACTTTATCAGGCACTGGGTAGTCGAGAACAAGTTCAGAAAGTAACTGTCCTTATGGCCTTCCTTTGTTTAGGTTTCCATTATGGTCTGGTCGCTTAATGTTTGTGTTTCTTTCCCTTTGGTGTCTTTGATGGGTGGAGTAAGTTAATTGTATCGATTCCTGATCTTTGTTTTACTTCTACTTTGTAACATTGATTACGAGGATTACAAAGACGGGTAAACATTCTGGGGATATGATTTCACACCTGATCAGGCTGCTGACCAGAGCCACCTCCACCCTATAAAAACTGGAAGCCTGAGACTAGAACTTCAGTTTGCCAATTCACTCGCAACGACTATCAACGTGATCGTGTATGCTGAATTTGATAATCTGATAGAAATTAATCGACTCAAGAAATCACAGACTCACACGGGGTATTCGACTACCTTGAACGCCGACGGAAACCAAAAACGCCGATTGTTCCCTTTCGATTTGAAAGAGGGTGAGTCGATAAATTCCTGTTTTATTGCGACCCTATTAAGAAATCTGTTTTGACTTTTGCTGTTTTCTTCTGGCACTATCACAGCTGTTTCCTAAAGGTGTTTTTGCTTCGATAGATTACATGAAAGCGTCTTTACAGACAACTAAAATGAAAAATATGCAAATTTGCTAAAACAATAGTCTAATTACCAGAAATGCGACTGATTTATCCAAAGATGCCATTGTAGCTTGAAAAAAAATATAGTACTTGTTCAAAAATATACTTGTGTCACACGTTGCTCGGGCAGCAATAAGCATGGACTTGAGCGCACCATGCTGAAATAAGATAATCCTTACGACAGACGCATGAAACGCAGACCATGGCTACCAATGACGGATTTACAATTAATGCCTAAACCAGTACCTACTTGCATATCTCCTTAATTTGGAGGTTCAAAAAGCACGGTTATGAACAGTCTTGAATATTTCCAACGTATATAAACAACGCCGGTTAAAATAGCGTAAGAATAGTAAATGATTACTTTGTGCCTGGTATAGGGAGAATGAATTATTTCAACGATTTCCATTTCAGGAAATGTTTGGATAGTTCATGTTTCCTATACTTACATAAGTGTCTTAAGAAGATAACTGACCAATAGGAACAGTCAGAGAGCCTTTTCTTGGTTCTAATGTTGTTGTTGTTTTTTACAATAATAGTTTCACATTAATAAAAAAAAAAATTACAATTCACAGGGAATTTTCCAGATAAATTATTCACAGAGGATTTTCCAGATAGACCACAAATCGGCTGATAAATGTTCGAGGTTTCATGCAGGTATTCCAAAGTGTGACGTTTCATTCGATATTCTATTTAAAAGTCTATCTCTAGACCCAAACCATTTTTTCTTCGGATGTTTGAAGGGCAGGAAACTGAAGAAGCCGGATCCACAGTGGTGGTTCTTGTGCAAATATATGTAATTGTACATTGGAACTTCTAAAGGGTCCGGATTTGTTGGCGGTTTCGTTCAGAAAGTCTATATATATTAGATCAAAATCCATAAACCATGGTTTCAGATACTACTGTTTCAAATGCCATGACCTAGCGGGTTAGAGCGCTGTCTCTTAACCATATCGTCTCTCACTGCTGTGGATTCGAACCTCGCGCGGATCACATTTGAGACGCCAAGTTCTGCAACGGATTGTCAGGTCGTCTTCTCCGGGTTATCTGGGTTTCACCCACTTCTGATTAATGATGGGATGAACATAAGTGAAATTATCTTAATAGGGGGCGTACCCATATAATAATACCAGTAGTAGTAGTAGTAGTAGTAGTAGTAAGAAGAAGATGAAAAAGAAAAAGAAGAACCGTCATACAGATAAAAGTGGCGGATTTTACACGATATGAACGTGTATAGGAAATGTGAATGCAATCCGTCAAAACTGCTGACGGATAGACGTTGCTCCAACCTGTTCATGTTTAAAAACTGTTGTGCATCTGCAAGCCAGGTGGCTTGCACAATCGCACAAAATGCTTGATATTTCTTCATTTCTGTCATTCTTAGCAACATGTAGACATTCATATGACACTGTTTGTTCGAAACATTACGAAAACACGCCTATACATATACATTGTAAATTTTACCGCCGAAAACGAAAATTTTAAGATGAAAAATTGTGATATTTTTCTTATATCTGCTAAAAATATAGATTGCGGATACGCGGTTCTACGAGTAGTCACAATCTTTATTTTATACAAGAAATAAGAAAAACAAGGTTTACCATTGTAAACCCCAGTTTTTACTATATAAAAGTGGGGTTCAAGGGGGTCAATATTATAAAGGCATCTTTTCGTGATGATATTTGGACATGTTGCGCATTGGCGCAGTTTAATCCATTCAATCACATGCCATATTAAATCATCGAGATGCATCTGAAAGCAATCAGACTATACAGCTACACAGGTTGATATGATTCTTACCTGGTCGCAGGCGCCTTTCGCGGTGTATGCACCCCATATATGGCAAACAGAATCTTCCACATAACAACACTTGACAGGCGGGTTTCTCCTTTGTTTTATTTGTTGTAAGTTTTACAAATACACTGGCGGTTTAAGCAAACGGTGTAGACCACTCACCGATTTTTGCGGCGTCTCATCTTGATCTGCATTGCTATATTTCAAATATTGACCTCCTACTACATAGCTTAATCGCTGAGACAGCTGACAAAATCTTTACACTTACGTCATGAGTTTCTGCCACGTTCAGCTTTGAATTTCGCGAAAACCATGCATAGCTGCTATTATGTAAGATGCTTCAGTTAAAATCATCAAAATACCAGATATAGTAAATAATGATGAGACAGCTCCGAATGAGATGTTTCAACTATGCATACTCTACATAGGCATCTGTATAAACACCCTGTGTTACACGCGGATACTTTGTATTCATTCAGCTCCGTTATTATATTTATAATATGCCAATTAGAAGCCTCCGTGGTGTAGAGGATAAGCTACACGCCTCGCAAACCAGAGGTCGTTTGATCGATTCCGGGCTTCACAAGACATACGGGCGAATCTGAGGTCCTGTCTCCATAAGACCTTGTTGTTGGTGGGGGCGTAAAACTCAAAGGCACCCGCCTATCGGGGTTTGAAGAAATAGATGGGCTGCATGATGCTTCCACGCAGAACAGAAACCGACCGCACACGAGTACTGGTAAACTGCTTAGAGGATCTAAGCCTGCGCAGGCAAAGTCGTGCGAGTCGTACCGTCCGTGCTTATAAACCCTATTGGTTTCATTGGGTGACAGGGCTTGAGATGTCATTTCATCTCCATGTCGGGTAAAAGTCCCACACAATTGGAAGCAGCGTCTTCAAAATGACTAAAATAGTGTTGACGGGGACGTTAAACCTCAATTCAAACAAACAAATACCCTGGCAAAAGTAAATTTTGGACACCTGTTTGGCCATTCGTTCTTTTCTGCTGAAGGGGATGGGGTGAGGGAAACAAACTTTTCTTCTTATATTTTAACCAATTTATGACTATTGATTCTTCCACCTGGTAAGTTTGGAGTTGTCATTTCCAATTAGAAGGGTGTCAGGTGTGTTTTTTTGTTTATGGCAAATTTTACAAAAATGAATGTTCATTCAGCAAACCGTGTAGATCCAGATCAGACGCCGTATTCTGCGGCTTCTGATCTGGGTCTGCACTGTTTGCTAATTTCCCAGAAAAGGACCGCCAGGCATATATGGGTAAATTATATTGCCATTATTTCATGTGCGTCACTCTTTCCCGAAATCATTTTTCTATAAATTTCACATTGTTTGTCTAATAAGACCGATTCGTAATTTCGTAAGACCTAACCCTACCAACACGTACCGCACGCTGGAACAACGTCATATCAACGTCTTTATAATAATGTATAAACATATTTATCTGTCAAAATAATGAAACAAACTAGTACAGCTCTGGTACGATTTGTTTTGAAATATAATGTATAATCATATTTATCTGTCAAAATAATGAAATAAAAAGTATTCTGCATGGTCAAAAGGTGGCGAGAAGACTTGCAATCATGCCCGTAGTTGTTTTATGGGATTACGCTATCAAGAGACCAAAAGAAATTTACAAATATTGCCTATTTGATCGTAAAAGTATTTAAAATTAAGAAATCACAGATATATGACACCTAATAAGAAGTGACGGGTCATATGCGCTATTTAAAGTCATATGCGCGCTCACATGCGGTATTAAGACATACCGTCCTGTTAGTGTCTTTTGACGAAAGGCGAAAGGCAATCGTATCGATTCCATGTCATTTCCTTCTCTTCTACATTGAGAATACCCTCTAGGGTCGAGGTACACTGTGGTAAGGCTCCAGTGTCTTGATTAACTTTCAAATTAAACGAAAACAGAATGTAGTTTACTCTTTTTTTTTTCATTTTTCCACGCTTGTGGTTTTCAAAACAGTGGTAACCATTACTTTCTGCCGTCCGCATTGCGTGCTATCAGTGCAGGTCGTCACTGGTATCCTTATTCGAACACCCTCATCAAGAATTTCACATCTATAATTCTTAAATCCTGCTTTTTGCTAATTCTAAGAACGCATGGCAGGTACATAATGCATAAGTATTTTATGCTATTCAGGAAACGTTGAAACTTATGAATGAATTATTGCTGTAAAACTAAAAAAAAACTGTCGACTTGCATCAAACATCTATATTTTGCCGAATAAAATAGGTTACAATTCGTCATTGACAGAAGGATTTACGTCCGCAGTTCGTGGAAAGTATTGCGAGGCACTGCGAAACGGATTGCTATCAACATCTGCGGGCATCTATTTAATATATGCCCGTAAAACGCGATTTTATTCAACCCACCACGAATGTTTGTTTTATTTTTCAGTCGGCGTTTTCGGTATCCGTCTGCGTTCCAGGTAGTCGAATACCCCGTGTTAGATTACTGGAAAACAAAAGATGCATAGTGGATACTATAATAAAGCAGAACTGAGGGATTATTTACTATGGTCAGATTCTGTTTCATCTGGAAATGGCATGCTTCAAAAAGAATTTGAGAGATTGTCAGAAGATAATGAAACAATAGGACGACAAAAATGGATTAAAGATACCCTTATACGAGCCATGAGGATCAACTTGAGGAAAGCTATATTTGACTATGCTCGTCACCAGTGCCAAGGATGTAGAGCAAATCATCCCAGTCAGAAATACCATGACTTGTGTTTGTGGACAAAACCAAATGAATGGATAACAGACTATAGCATATATATCCATGCCATGAATAGTCTAAACATCTACGATGTCATCAAAAATGCTACTCGATGAAGTACCATCGGAACAAAGAAGAAAAGAATACAGTGCTATCACAGGACTGGACCATTTAACACCATCTGAAAAAGTCAAAGCCTATAAAAACTGGATGTTCCTGAAAAACAGTCATAACAGATACGGAAGAAAGCACACACTGGAGAGACTTTTGGAAACAGAAATTAATAGAAGTTACTCCATCGGAGACATCACCACCATCAGAAAACTGTATCTAAAATGGACACACACGAACTGAGGAAACTTCTGTGCTGTATGGCAGTAAATGGTGATGTATGTGCCAAAGATCTCTTACCAGAGAAGAAGCCTCTAGACACGAAAGCCTATATCATATACACGAACAATTCAGATGAACCATAAGAACATTGGATTGCCTTATACTTCAGAGGCAATCAAGCAATCTACTTTGATTTCTCTGGAATGCATCCAGAAGAAGACTAAACTCTACCTTTCATCAAGAGAAATTCCAGAAGTTGGATTCAAAATACAGAATCATTACAAAGTCCATGGAGTAAAAACTGTGGAATGTGGTGCATTTACATTATTCATCAACTTGAAAAAGGACTAGACTGGAAGGAAGCTATTCATGGTGAACTGTATGATACAGGAGAAGACTTATACCAAAATGACAGAGACATAGGCAGATGGTTCCGTGCTTATTATGGCAAAGTAATCTGGATAAAAAACGACATACAGACTCCAAACCTTCTTTACAAACATAGAATTCAAGTTTGCAAATGCTTACGAAATACACATTGTTTATCAAAGAAATATCCCATGTATTTTATGTTGTAAATTCGTCAAGATTTCAAATTGTAAACGATGACAGAGGGACAGCCATAATCCTCTGTTCATCGTAATCAAATTAGTTGGCGGGGCAAATAAAATTGTTAAAACTGTTCACCAATCTTTCTAATCTTTTCATCCCCTCTTCATTACGAAGAGGTTGTAGTATCTAAACTTGATATGGCTAGAAATATTCCCCCTGACGCTTCATAGTCAATATTCGTAGTACTCATGCAACAAAGTAGATCTTGAGAGAAAAGGTCTGTTGTGTTTCCACTAAGAAATTGCTACTATAGGCCTCAATATATTTGCCAAAACACTTGACGCCTGACAGTCAAGTTTCTATTGATGAAGAACTACAATCTTGAGAAACAAGATTTTATTTCTAATAGAAACTTGCTACTAGATAGCCTCAATATATGGACATGGCACTATGAAGTTGACAAACATAATGTCATCTTTAGGTATCCTCTGACCTCTTGAAAGTTGATCACATAATCTTTTCAACTACAAACACTAAAGACTACGTAATTGTCAAGCTTAGCCTATTCAAGTACAAACCGTCATCTTCCATCTACTGATCAACCAAAATCCCTTCCAGCCTAGACAAGCTTAGACAAGGGGTGAGTATCGGGGTACCGAGATCTGGGTAGCCGGGGCGGCACTCTGGGTACTGATCCAAGTAGTACCAGGATTGCCGCTCCGGGTACCGAGATCTCGGTACCCCGATACTCGCCCTTTATTACTCAAGTCCTCGAAGTTCTACTATTTATTTCTTATATTGTAAGGGGAATGGCTACACCTTGAGAGGAGGCAACTCCTGCAAAAGTATTTTTGTCTCCAATGTCAATAGGGGTCAGCTCTTTAAGGTAAGAATTAGGAGCAAATTCTTTCCTTTAAGAGTAGACCCCCTTTTTAGTGGGACCGGGCTTATAGAAAAGCGAACAGGACGTCCTGAAAGATATCTCCCTTTGAAAAATGGCGGAAAAATCTGCCAAGTGTTTCCAGTCCCCTTAATTTGATGCTCAGTACTGAATGTAGTGAAGGAAGCAAAATGTTAAGGCCTAAAAAGTATAGCCGTGTTTCCGCTAACAAGACCGACCCTACCTTGACAGTCCCCCCCCCCCCCGAATCTGCTATTTTATATCAATAAAAGAGCATTTTTTGTAGTTTTTGTTATTTAGTACCTTCCAAAATTCAGAGCTGACTTTTTTGCATTTTAAATGAATTATGGTATACAGTGAAAGTCTCAAAATGACAATTCAATAACAAAAAACATGTCCAAAAACAAAAACACATAAAAAAGACAGGCCCTACCCTGTTGTTTGTTTTTTTTTCGGGGAAAAATATAAAATAATAAAAAAATAGTTTCTCCTACCTACCGACCAAAAAACTGTTCAGCATCTAAATTTACAAACGTAGTGTACCTTGTGCCTTTGATGTTTATAGACGCAGCAACCAGTAACAAACAACACTCCACCGAAAACGATCGCCAGTATATAGCCTGTGTGAAACTTTGGGCAGTCCGAACCATCGCCACAGGGATTATAGCCGTTGCATGTTATGCTACTATCTATACATCTTCCATTCGCGCATGCGTATTCATCAGAACGACATTCACCTGAAAGAGGGATAAATTCTTTAAAAAACGTCATTGGTCTGTTCATCACGCTTACAAGTCCATGTAATGAACACACCGGTTTATATATTTTTGTTTGATTTTAGGTTTGGCGTCCCCGTCAACACTGTATAGGCCATTTTGGAGACGTTGCTTCCAATTTTATAGGATTTTTACCCTACATGGAGATGAAATGACATCTCAAAGCCCTGTCGCCAAATGAAACCATTAGGGTTTATAAGCATGGGCGGTCCGACTCGCACTGCTTTACCTGGGCAGGCTTTGATCCTCTAATGGGTTTACCAGTACTCGTGTGCGGACGGTTTCAGTTCTGCGTGGAAGCATCATGCGGCCCATCTATTTCTTCAAGCCCTAATGGGCGGGTCCTTCACCTGTTTATAGAAAAGTAGTGTTTACAATGGCATGCTTACTACTTATTATCATTCGCTTTATTCAAAACTTAGACTCTCTGCCTCGATGAGGTGGCTCTTATCAGCACAGGCATGTAAATTAGTAACAAAGTCAACTCAATACAGTCGAACTTCGATAACTCGAATACCTTTAGGGCAAATAAAATTTGTTCGAAATAAGAGTAGTTCGAATAACTGAGGTTTAATCATAGTTTCAGGTCGTGAAGTTTAATGGAGATCACTTTCCGCCCCCGCCCATCGGGGCTTGGAGAAATAGATTGGGCTGCATGATGCTTCCATGCAGAGCTGAATCCGACCACATACGACTACTAGTAAACCGCTTAGGACTAAGCCTGCCCAGGCAATGCGGTGTGAGTCATATCGTCCAATGCATATAAGCCTTCTGGTTTCATTGGGCGGCAGAGTTTGAGATGTCATTTCATCTCAATGTTGGGTAAAAGTGCCACAAAATTGGAAGCAACGTCTCCAAACTGACGTAAATAGTGTTGATGGGGAGGTTAAACCCCAATTCAAACAAACAAACAAACAAACAATGGACATCACTTTGGTATCTTTACGAGCTTCTATAAAATAAAGGTATGTTGTGTGTACTCATTAGAATCACCTCATTGAGACAATTCTAATGAGTACAAACAACATACCTTTCACCGAACAAATCAGGAAACTTCCATAAGGTATCCAAATATTTTGGATGTCTGGAGGTGAATACTGAAGAATGCCCTTGGGACTCCAGAAAAAAATAGAATTAGCCATGGTACACGAGCCATCCGTGTTCTACTTATCGAAGTTTCACTGTAAATAAAAAAAAATAAACATATGCATTTCGATGACATATCCGTATGACACAGTGCACTCTTACATATCTCAACAAGAGCTCCGCAAGCGGGGCATTCATTACGCAAACACGCCTATACAAATACATTGTCACCTTTATAGCCGAAAAAATGAAAATTTTATGATGAAAAATTGTGATCTTTTTCTTATTTCTGCTCAAAATATAGGTTGTGGGTACTCGTTAGAACCGCCTCATCGAGGCGGTTCTATCGAGTACTCACAATCTATATTTTAGAGCAGAAATAAGAAAAATAAGGTATACCCCCGGAAACCCCAGTTTTACTAAATAAAAGTGGGGTTCAAGGGGGTCAAAATAATCTAGGCGTGTTTTCGTGATGATACGCCCGTGGCAATTTGTAAGATAGTGCATATATATACTGACTGTTGTACACGTTTGGGTTTGTGGAATGTAAACAAGGAACAATATGTGCTCCATATAATCGTACCTGACACTATTAACCCATTTTGTACTGGAAATCCAAAAATGGGTACCCTGGCAGACAGTGCAGGCCCAGATCAGACGCCGCAGATGCAGCATCTGATCAGGGCCAACACTGTTTGCACAAAGTTCGGCCATTTGCCAAATAAAATTTGAAGAAAACACAACTTAACACCCCTACAGTTTGAAATGGACTCCTTCTATATATAGGGAGGAAGGTTCCATTTTGGTACATTTTGGTACAAATAAGGTTAATAACCCTACCTGTCTCCAACAAATTGTCATGGTCGGTAATTTTTGGCGGACCATAACCTCAAAATAATATAGGCATAACACTGACAATAAGTGGTGGATTGTAACCTTGAAATAATATGCGCTGCTCCACATCATAGTCTAACTGAACGTAAAATGTCAGCTTTATCAGATGTAAAATGTGGGAGGCATAATCTGGAAACAAAATATGTTTAGAAATATATGTGAAAGGGGAATAACACATGTAAAATTTGGCGGACTGTAACCTCAAAATAATATGCACTGTTCCACATCATGGTCTTACTATACGTAAAGTTTCAGCTTCATCAGATGTAAAATGTAAGGGGAGTTATCCAGAAACAGAATGTTTAGAAAAATCTGTGAAAGGGGTAAAACTGTTGAAATATTTGGCAGACGGTGCAAAATAATATGCACTGTTCCTTATCATTGTCTTACTGTATGTAAAATTTCAACATATCGGATCTAAAATGTAGGAGTTATCCAGAAACAAAATCTTTACAGAATTTTTCAAAGGGACATAACTCTGTTATTATTTGGTGGATCATAACCTCGAAACAATATGCGCTGCCCAATCATGGTCTAACTATATATGTAGTTTCAGCTATTCGGATCTAAAATGTGGGAGGAGTTATCCGGAAAAGTTACCAAAAACTTTCAAAGGGGCATTACTCTATTATTATTTGGAGACCATACCCTCGAAACAATATGCGCTGCCCCACATCATGGTCTAACTATGGATGAAGTTTCAGCATGATCGGAAGTAATCTGTAGGAGGAGTTATCCGGAAACGAAAAGTTAACAAAAAGTTTCAAAGGGGCATAACTCATTATTTGGTGGACCGCAACCTCGAAACAATATGCGCTGCCCCACATCATGCTCTAACTATGTATGAAGTTTCAGCTTGATCGGATGTAAACTGTAGGATGAGTTATCCGGAAAAGAAAAGTTTACAAAAAATTCAAAGGGGCATAACTATAATTTAATATTTGGTGGACCGTTACCTCGAAACAATATGCGCTGTCCACCATCATGGCCTAACTATGTATGAAGTTTCAGCTTGCAAACTGTAGGAGTTATCCGGAAACGAAAAATTAACAGACGGACGGACGGACGCCGGTTCTAACAAGTACTAACAGACTTAGTCTAGGAACAGAAATAGTGTGTATCCCTGTAGACCCCAGTTTTCTCGGATGCGCAGGCTGATGTGAGTCTTCGGTGCGCGCACATGTAAACTGTAGGAAATGCTGTACCCCGGCTCAATTGGAAGTGACCACTCAATCGCGCACGTATCATACTCGAAATGAACTTCATGTTTTAGTGATGAAAAGGACCTCTTTGGCGTTTGTAGGTTAAAATCACTCAATGCTATTGGAGCATACATGCTAGATTCAGTGGTCCATACTGACCCTCCCCACCAAGTATACATTACGATAACCCGCCCGTGCGACATAGTGCATTTTTCACATCGCCAAAATGGCTACTTTTCTGATAAAAATCCATGATACTTTTATTATTTATACTGCAAACATAGTTTGTGGGTGCCTCAATGAGGCGGTTCTAACGAGTACTCACAACCTATGTTTTGGAGCAGAAATTAGAGAAATAAGAAAAATAATGTTCACCCCCTTAAACCCCAGTTTTCTCTAAATAAAAAAGGGGGTTTAGGGGTGTGTTCATTTCACGGACTTACTCACGTGATGGAACGTACGGAAAACTTCATAGATTCCATTAAGTATCGCCAACTTTGCGTCGATGTTGATTTGTTTGATTGGAGGTTTACCGTCCCCGTCAACTCTGTATAGGTCCTTTTGGAGACGTTGCTTTCAATTTTACGGGACTTTTATCCGACATTGAGATTAAATGACATCTCAAGCCTGTCGCCCAATGAAACCAATAGGGTTTATAAGCACGAACGGTCCGACTCGCGCCGCTTTGCCTGGGCAGGGAATGTGTGGCGGTCGTAAAAAGCCTCCCTGTCCTACATCATAGTGGTATTTATATTTTCTTGTCCTTTGGGATCATGAATTCCATTATGGAATTTTGAACGGATATTTGAGGGTTACTGATGAGGCCTAATTGGCCGAAATTAGCTATTCTGGCCCAGAAAACGTGCACACTCCATATTTTTCAGTTCTTTTGTATTCCTTGTTTTGTTTGTTTGTTTGTATTGTGGTTTAACGCCCCAGTCAACACTATTTAGGTCATTTTTGAGCCGGTCAGTTTACTTATCCATACTTTTCCTTGGCAGGCTTACACGAGAGCGCTCAGCCAGTACAGTGCACAATCTTTCGCCAGAAACTGATGACTGCCCTTCTTGAATCAGTGGAAGGGAGAGAATGACGTAAAAAAGATTTCATGATCAACCTCCACGAAAGAATGTTGCCGACCCCGGCATGTATCGAACCCGCGTCCTCCCGGCCTGATCACCAGTCAGACGCGCATCCGACTGAGCTACCGAAGCCGGCGTATTCCTTGCTACTAAAGGATAACCCTTTTATAGAACATATTAAACATCACTACGGAGGTATTTCTGAAGGGCAGGGACACGATAGCTGTCAAAATACTGACTCATTGTACACAGGTGACCGGTAAAAATAACTTTATAATGACAAAATCGATATCGTTGCGATGGTAAACAATGCTGAAGAAAGGAATGGCTTGTCCGGTGGAGAGTATTCAGCAGGGAAGATAAATGTCGCGAGCGCTTATTCTGGTTATTGGCAATTAGACTGTTGCCGAAGATGATCAGTAGAAAACGCTGGGTTGTTAATGACGGCACCATTACTTCATATGTCAGTTACCATGTGTTAAATTACACGTGTCGATATATCAATTTACGAAATAAGGGGAATGGGAGAACCTGGCAGATTTTTTCGCCATTTTCCAAAGGGAGACAACTGTCGGGACGTCCTGTTCGCTTTTCTATAAACCCTGTCCCACTGAAAAAATGGTATACTCTTAAAGGAAAGAATTTGCTCCTCAGGAGTAAATCGTTTCCTTTAAGAGTTGAACCCTATTGACATGGAAGAAAAAAAAAATGCAGGAGTTGCCTCCCCTGTAGGTGTTCTCATTCCCCTTAAATAACCGCGGCAATGTATGATAAATGGAATTTATTCCTTAAATGTTTACCGTATCTGAAGCGTGTAATCACCATGTCAAAGCCAGTGTATTTTTCCTGTTCGCGACTTTGAAAGTAGACAGTCAAAAAGTTGCTCCGTGTGAAAAATACCCCCTTTGTCCTCCTCGGAGATATTCCACACAACTTTGCATCGATTCCTGAAAAAAAAAACCAAAAACATTACGAAAACACGCCTATACAAATACAGTGTAATCTTTTTCGCCGAAAAAAAAATGAAATTTTTAAGATGTAAAATTGTGATATTTTTCTTATTTCTGCTCAAAATATACATGTATATTGTGGGTATTCGATAGAACCGCCTCATCGAGGCGGTTCAAACAAGTACCCACAATCTACATATTAGAGCACAATCTATATATTAGAAAAATGTGATATTGTTCTTATTTCTGCTCAAAATATATTTAGTTGGTACTCGATGAGGCGGTTCTAACGGATACCAACAATCTATATATTAGAGCCAAAATAAGAAAAATAAGTTTTATTCCTGTAAACTCCAGGTTTACCATGTAAAAGTGGGGCTCAAGGGGGTCAAAATTATGTAGGCGTGTTTTCATGATGAAATATGTACAGCTGATTCTCGTGTTGAGGCGGTTCTAACGAGTACCCACAATCTATATATTAAAGCAATAAGGGAAATAATAAGTTTTATCCCTGTAAAACTCCAGGTTTACCAAATAAAAGTGGGGCTCTCTTGTGTGTGTGTGTGTGTGTGTGGGGGGGGGGGGTAACTTCTCTTGAGAGCTGATTGAAAGGTTTCCGATGTAAACAAACATGCATAATAATGTTCTTGCTTATGATTTCCGTTTGTTTGTTTGTTTGTATTGGAATTTAACGGCCCAGTCAACACTATTTTAGGTCATTTTTGAGCCGGTCAGTTTACCTATCCACACTTTTCGTGGGCAGCCTTATACGTAAGCAGTTAACCGGTTAACAGTGCACTTTATCGCCAGAAACTGACAACTGCCCTTCTTGAATCAGCGGAAGGGAGAGAATGACCGTATAAAAGATTTCATGATCAAATCTCCACGAAAGAATGTTTCCGTATTACATGTACAATGTGAGTGAGTGAGTGTTTGAGTTTTACGTCCAACCAACAGCTAAGATCATAGGGAGACGGGACCTCGGTTTAAAGACTCATCCGAAAGTCTGAAGAAGCCCGGGATAGATCCTGCGACACATGTACAATGTAACATTAACCAACAGAGCTAACACATCGATAATTTTGCATTTTCATATCGCGTTAACAAGTCCGTGTAAAGAACAGCCTTGCAAAGCCCACTTAAGGGGAATGGGAACACCTGACAGATTTTGTTCGCCATTTTTCAAAGGGAGACAACTTTCGGGACTACCTGATCGCTTTTCTATAAGCCCTGTCCCACTGAAAAAGGGGTCTACTCTTAAAGGAAAGAATTTGCTCCTCAAGAGCAAATTCTTTTCTTTAAGAGTTGACCCCTATTGACATGGGAGACAAAAATATTTTTGCAGGAGTTGCCTCCCCTAAAGGTGTATCCATTCCACTTAATATAACGAAAAGTGGTGTTCTCATGGGGTACATATTTAATTCTTTGCTCAAAAACATGAATTGCGGGTACTCGTTAGGACCGCCTCAATGGTGCGCAGAATATATGCGTGGAGCAGAAATGAGACGAAAAGATATGACACAAAGTGCCATATCAAGTGACGCGATTGTGATTGCATTGTACTGGTTTTGGAAGGAACGGACAATGATATTTCATTATTAAACCGTTCAGTTAATAAACTAGAATTATTTGACTGTGTCGACATGAACACTGAATTTGCATTATCAAATTCAGCAAGACCGAATGTCTTGTTTTGTTTCTTTTTAGCTCGCCTTACGAAAGTAAGGGGGAGCTATTGCAATTCCCCCGGGCGTCCGGCGTCGGCGTTAGCGTCTGCGTCGGCGTCGGCGTCCGCATTTGGTTAAAGTTTACCTGCAAGCTATTATATGTGAAGTTTTACAACTTTATTTTGAATATATAATTTATAATTGCTAAAAAAAAACAAATATTTAGCATTATCATTGTTCTTCAGTTTACAGGTTTTTTGGCTTAAATTGGACTTTTTGAGAAGTTAATATTTTCCTCTGTATTACCTCCCTTACTTCTCTGTGTTAAAATTTACCTGCAAGCTGCGTGAGTTCAAATCCCGGGGGAGGAACGTTTTTTTCTCTTTTTTTCTTGTCTTTTCTTTTTTCCTTCCTTTTTCTTTTTAAAAGCATAGCGGGGTTTTGGGGTCAAGGTCACTGTGGCTATTTTTAGAAAAAAAAAACATTGTCATCGCTCTAGCGCCTTCATTTATTGATGGATTTTAATATAACTTCACCCAAATGTTGGGTAAAATAATATCTCGAGTGACTTTGACTTTCAGGGTCCGGGGCTTACGGTCAAGGTCACTACTTTCAGGGTCACGGGGTCAAGGTCACTGTTTCTATTTTTAGAAAAAACATTGTCATCGTTCTTGCACCTTAATTTATTGATGGATTTTAATATAACTTCACACAGATGTTGGGTATTATGATATCACTAGCAAGTTCGACTTTCAGGTTCCGGGGCTGAAGGTCAATGTCACTGTGGCTATTTTTAGAAAAAACTTTGTGATCGCTCAAGTGCCTACATTTATGGATGGATTTTAATATAACTTCACAAAAATGTTGGCAATGATGATATCTTGAGCGAGTTTGACTTTCGGGGTCTGGGGCTGAAGGTCAAGATCACTGTGGCTATTTTTAGAAAAACTTTGTCATCGCTCTTGCGCCTTCATTTATTGATGGATTTTAATATACCTTGACACAAATGTTTGGTATGATGATATCTTGAGTGATTTTGACTTTCCGGATCAGGGGCTGAAGGTCAAGGTCACTGTGGCTATTTTTTAGAAAAACTTGATCATTGCTCTAGTGTCCAGATTTATTGATGGATTTTAAGATAACTTAATACAAATGTTGGGTATGAAATTCAACTTTCAAGGTCTGGGGCTAAAAGTCAAGGTCACTGTGGCTTTGTTTCGAAAAACTTTGTCATCACTCTTAAGCACCTACATTTATTGCTGGATATAATGTAATAATTTTACACAAATGCTAGGCTAGGCTTTTTATATTTTGTCTTGCTCGAGGGGATTTGTATCGTCTGTGATGCCTTGTTATTACTTGGTAGTTTGTAGAATTTTTTTTATCAAATATAGATTTCTTTTTCATTTTTTTTTTTTTTTTTTTTTTTTTTTTTGCAGTGGAAAGGCTTGAAAACAGGATGATTAGGGGTACATTTTGGTTCTCTTTCATTTGCTGCAGTCTATTGGGCTGTTTTACAGAAGAAAATTTTTTGATAACTTGCCCTCATCCATCTTAGGCCCCCAAAGGCGAGCTATCTTGTCTTCTGACAACTCTTGTTTGTTGAATTTGAGAGATTGGATATCTAAACTGGCAGTTTGATCATGTTTGTGGAAAACTGTGTTGAGTTTAAACAGTGTACAGTTTGACAGAATTGAAGTTGACAATGACTGATCAGTGGGCACAGCCTTGGGGGATATACTACTACCAATTATGTTTTAGCTGCAACATTGTCAAATGTTTCTTTTTCATTGTACAGTAGAACTTCGATGACTCGAACACCGCTGGCTCGTTAACCATGCCTGAGTCGAACCCTTTCTTGAGTCCCTAGGGAATTTCGCTACATAAGAAATGGTAAGGGGAAAATTACGGCTATTGTCGTTCCTTATCTTGCAAATGTATGCTGTGTGTACTCATTAGAATCGCCTCAACGAGGCGATTCTAATGAGTACACGCAGCATACATTTATGTTACAGAACACCGAAAGGAAGCCCCAAACTATCCCCTTTACGCCTCCTGGCAGTAACCCTCAGTGGCTCGAACAACCCCTGTCTCGAACAGAATTTCGTGGTCCCAAAGGTGTTCGAGCCATCGAAGTTCGACTGTATTTGTTTGTTTGATTTGAGGTTTAACGTCCCCGGCAACACGGTATAAGTCATTTTGGAGACATTTCTTCCAATTGTGTGGGATATTTACCAGACACCGAGATGAAATGACATCTCAAGCCCTGTCGCCCAATGAAACCAATAGAGTTTATAAGCATAGACGGTCCGACTCGCACCGCTTCGCCTTGGTAGGCTTAGATCATCTAAGCGGTTTACCAGTGCTCGTGTGCGGTCGGATTTCAGCTTCGCGTGGACGCATCATGCAATCCATCTATTTCTCCAAGCCCCGGCGGGCGGGGGCCGGGCGTGCGAAGATTTGAATAGCAGTCAAGTTTCTTTTGAAAATCAAAAGGTTCACTTACTAGTTCAAGAGCACACCCCCTTGTCACTGGTTGGTCAATGCCACCAAACATATTGTGTCACTATGATAATTGTTGAAATTTACATCAGCCACTGTACTGTCATAGCACCTTTACATGTACTGTCAGTAATGACTGACTTGTCTTCACAGTGCTTTGTGACAGCCATATTGAGGACAAGTACATTCTTGCCATCGAAGACATAGAGGTAAACCAAAATATTTTGATCTGACCATTTGGAAATCAAAATGTTGTAGTTGAAAGAAGCAGATGTTACAATAAAAACACTCCGACAAGCGCAATCAGCAAAGACACTGGACATCTTTATACTTAGCACCCTCCTTTTCAACACCAAGAACAACACGAATATATTAACGCTGCGCGTGTTTATACATTTTTATAATTATTATTATTATTATTATTATTATTATTATTATCAAATATATCATCGTTTTCTATTATTATTAATAATAATATTATGTTTGAACTTTTCTCCAAACCATATGAGCGAGTGATTATCCAATTTATTTTCAACACGTAGATAATTATAAAAATAATAATAATAAAAATAATAATTATCGTAGTACTTGTTGTAGAAGTTGGTTTGTTTGATTTGAGGTTTAACGTCCCCGTCAACACTGTATTTTGTGGGACTCTCAAGCACTGTCGCCCAATGAAACCAGTAGGGTTTATAAGCATGGACGGTCCGACTCGCACCGCTTTGCCTGGACAGGCTTAAATACTCTAAGCGGTTTACCAGTACTCGTGTGCGGTCGGTTTCAGCTCTGCGTGGAAGCATCATGCAGCCCATCTATGTCTTCAAGACCCGGCTGGCGGGGGCCGTATTGTTGTAGAAGTAGCAGTAGCTGTAGAAGTTTTGTTTTTGTTTGATTTGAAGTTTAACGTCTCCGTCAACACTTTAAAGGTCATTTTGGAGACGTTGCTTCCAATTTTGTGGGACTTTTACCCGACATTGAGATGAATGACATCTCAAGCCCTGTCGCCGAATGAAACCAATAGTGTTTATAAACATGGACGGGCCGACTCGCACCGCATTGCCTGGACAGGCTTAGGGCCTCTAAGCGGTTTACCAGTAGTCGTGTGCGGGTCGGTTTCAGCTCTGCGTGGAAGCATCATGCAGCCCATATACTTCTTCAAGCTGTCGAAGTAACAGTGGAAGTAGTAGTTATTGTTTGTTTGTTTGATTTAAGGTTTAACGTCCCCGTCAACACTGTAAAGGTCATTTTGGAGACGTTGCTTCCAATTTTGTGGGACTTTTACCAGATATTGAGATGACATGGCATCTCAAGCCCTGGCGCCCAATGAAACCATTAGGTTTTATTAGCATGGACGGTCCGCCTCGCACCGCGGTTCCTGGACAGGCTTAGATCCTCTAAGCGGTTTACCAGTACTAGTGTGCGGGCCGGATTCAGCTCTGCGTGGAAGCATCGTGCAGCCCATTTATTTCTTCAAGCCCCTATGGGCGGGGGCGAATGGAAGTAGTAGTTTTGTTTGTTTGATTTGAGGTTTAACGTCCCCGTCAACACTGTAAAGGTCATTTTGGAGACGTTGCTTCCAATTTTGTGGGACTTTTACCCGACATTGAGATGAAATGACATCTCAAGCCCTGACGCCCATAAACCAAAAGGGTTTATTAGCATGGACGGTCCGCCTCGCACCGCGGTTCCTGGACAGGCTTAGATCCTCTCAGCGGTTTACCAGTACTAGTGTACGGGCCGGATTCAGCTCTGCGTGGAAGCATCATGCAGCCCATATATTTCTTCAAGCCCCTATGGGCGGGGGCCGGGAAGTAGTAGTAAGTATAATTATTATAATCATTCTTTAATTATCGAAATTTTTATTATTGTTATTATTATAGTAGTAGTGGTGGTGGTGGTGGTGGCAGAAGTTATAAATGTAGAATATTTGTTTGATTTGAGATTTTACGTCCCCGTCAACACTATTTAGGTCATTTTAGAGACGTTGCGTCTAATTTTGTGACACTGAGATGAAATGACATCTCAATCCCTGCCGCCTAATGACACCAATTGGGTTTATATGCATGGACGGTCCGACTCGCGCCACTTTGCCTGAGTAGGCTAGAAGTAAGAGTTGTAGTATGAGTATAATTAATATTATATTTATTAGCCCCCGCCCATCGGGGCTTGGAGAAACAGGTTGGGCTGCATGGGGCTTCCACCCAGAGCTGAAACTGATCGGTAAACCGCTTAGAAGGACTAAGACTGCCCAGGCAAAGTGAGTGATTCAGACAATTCAGTGCATATAAGTATCATGGTTTCATTGGGCGCCACGGCTTGAGGTGGCATTTCATCTCAATGTCGGGTAAAAGTCCCACAAAATTGTAAGCAGCGTCTCCAAAATGAACTAATTAAATAGCGTTGACGGAGAAGTTAAACATCAATTCGAAGAAACAGTTTTTTTTTTATAATTGTTTTTATTATTAGTTTGTTTGTTTGTTTGAGATCCCCGACAACACTATTTAGGTCATTTTGGAGACGTTGCTTGAATTTGTGGGACTTTTACCCCGCATTGAGATGAAATGACACCGCAAGCCCTGCCCCCCCCCCCAGAAAAAAAGGCTTTATATTAAGGGACGGTCCGACTCGTACCATTTACACCGTCTATCATCTACACCGGAAATAGAATCCCAGTGAATCGAAAGTAATAGCTGCGGGAGAAGGGGTGCCTCTTGAAAATGGATTATTTTACTGCTTGTACGCATAAGGTTAAGATTACTGTTATCAAATATCAGTATAGGACATAATTTGCTGCTGCCATGAGAAGTGCTTTCTTATAAAATGCACAACTGTGCAATTACAGACCGAATATTCGACAGCTGGTACCGTAAACAAAATGGATTTGGCAAGTTCGTTGTTGTTTTGTTTAATGTTTATGCCTTTCTACTGAAGTTTTTTCACTTAATCAGAAAGAACAAAGATGGAAAAAATAATTTCCAAAGGAAACTCGCCTCAAATTGTACTTTCAACACAAATGTTTGCCTAAACGTAAATTACCTGTTGTACGGCGAATAGTAGTGTGATGTACGGCGTGTTGCAAATTAGCGTAAACGAAAGTGTACGGTGAATAGTTCCATGTTTATAGCTTATAACATTTCAAAAGTATACCGACCGGCCTTCCGATGCTTCTCTTACATCCACGAGGACTGTACTGCTCTGCATGTATGTCCTGTCAAAGTCGGGTGTTATATTTTGTCGAACATGCTGCTTCGAAATGTAAACAATGGCCGGCAAGAACTGGGGCTACATCAATAGATTCACCTGCCTGTCACAACATCTTTATCCAGTGTCATCAGAATTTGATAAACACACTTCAACAATTTTCACCCATTCTCTCGTCATAGCAAGAACCCATCACAATATAGTAATGTTAGTTAGGAACTGATGCCTATGTATAGTTTTAAGTCCATATTTTGCCACAGAGGCGTTATTGTGGGTTAAAAAGAAGTGCGCATTATGAAATCACGCCGATTCAAATAAACACGTGTGGAAGACTCGTAAGGGGTAGATGGCGGTTATGCACTTAAAATCCTTACGGTAACTTTCGGCCATGACTTACGAGTGATTACACTACATTTCGAGACTTAAAATGTCAACATTTAGAGATGAAATGACATCTAAAAAGTTTACGCCCTATGAATACAACAGAATAAAGATGCATGGCCAGTCCCACTCGCACTACTTTCTCTAGGTTCTGCGGTTCGATTAGTTGCAGCGGTAATAAAGTTACGGTGTCCAAACATGATACACTTGTATCATTTCCCGGGATAAATGCCCCAAAATGCACCGTCTATCGGATCGAGACGTTAACTGGAGCCCTCTACCCCGTGCAGGGAGAATCCTCCCCTATGTAAGTTAGAGATCTTTGCGTAATTACATGATGAGTTTAAACAATAGTTTATTAGTGCCTGATTACACTCTTCTGGGGTCCATGTCTGTTGATCTGAACATTGATATTTGCCATTTTGTCTATGGATTAATGATTTTGGATTAACGCTTTGGTACCACGACCTAAACTACCTAACTGTATACGATCACTAATAAACCATTGTTTAAACTAATCATGTAATGTAATCACTCAGATCCAATTCTTGTGACAAATGGAGTCCAGAAAGGTTGTGTGATAGCCCCATACCTGTTCAGCATGATGTTCGCTTCCATGCACAAAAATGTTTTCCAGGAGGGTGACAATGGTATACCGATTAAGTATCACTTTGATGGGAAGCTTTTCAATGCTACACTGGTATCATTTGCCGGGATAAATGCCCCAAAATGCACCGTCTATCGGATCGAGACGTTAACTGGAGCCCTCTACCCCTGTGCAGGGAGAATCCTACCCTATGCAAGTTAGAGATCGTTGAGTAATTACACGATGAGTTTAAACAATAGTTTATTAGTTAACTATATACGATCACTAATAAACCATTGTTTAAACTAATCATGTAATGTTATCACTCAGATCCAATTCCTGTGACAAATGGAGTCCAGCAAGGTTGTGTGATAGCCCCAACACTGTTCCGCATGCACAAAGATGTTTTCCAGGAGGGCGATAATGGTATACCGATTAGGTATCGTTTTGGTGGGAAGCTTTTCAATCTCGGAAGGTTGCAAGCCAAATCAAAGGTGTAAACAGAGGTGCCAGATGAGTTCCTCACTGGGGATGACATGGTTAAGGTGCATAATTACTGTGCAGGCTTTCATCCTGCAACTCTGGAGTATGTATAATGTACACCTGAGTGCAATGGTCAAATGTGTCCGATCGCAGTTCAACGGCCCAGTCAACACTATTTAGGTCATTTTTCCGAACAGTTTACCTATCCACACTTTTACTATGCAGGCTTATCCTTTCATTGATTCCATTGTTGAATTTTGAGAATATTTGAGGGTCACTGATGAGGCCTAATTGGCCGAAACTAGCTAGTCTGGACCAGAAAACGTGTACACTCCATAGTTTCCAGTTCTGTGGTGTATTCTGTGCTTCCAAAGGATAACCCTATCTAGAACATATTATATGTAAGCGGTTACTCTTCTTGAATCAGCCAAAAGGTGACAATGAGGGAGAGAATGGCCGGAAAGGATTCCATTATCAATCTCCACGACAGAGTGTTGCCGACCCCGGCACGTATCGAATCCACGTCCTCCTGATCACCAGTCAGACGCACATCCGACTGAGCTCCCGAGGCCGGCCAATCGCAGTAGATAGATAGATAGATAGATAGATAGATAGATAGATAGATAGATGAATAGATAGATAGATAGATAGATAGATAGATAGATAGATAGATAGATAGATAGATAGATAGATAGATAGATAGATAGATAGATAGATAGATAGATAGATAGATAGATTTCTCCATGATCCGTTGGCCGGGAAAGCATATATACCCTTAAAGGCCAACGGGAAAGCATATATACCCTTAAAAGTGCGGGAGAATGAAGTTGTCCATTATTGGCGTTTTAGCAATAAAGAATAAAATAAATGCTGCTATTCCTCTTTCGCAGAATAAGATTCATGCACAGGCAAAAAAGACGGGGAGTGGCAAACTCCGGACAAAATTTGAAAACTTGAGACTTGAGATCAAGACTGATATATATAAAAAAAATCAGCATCATGTGTTTGTGAATAACTCAGTAGGTGATGTAAAGGTAAATCCAAGAGGTTCTTCTGTCGCGGTTTATTTTTGTTATGGCTTGTCTTTGGGTGTTTGCGTCGCTTATATTATTTTTTGTGGATGGCCTGTTGGCCGTTTTGTGGGGTGGGGGAGTGGGTGGCTGTCCATTTGGCTTTCCGCTGTTGGTGTTTCCGTTGGGGTCTGTTGTTTCATGTTTGTGGTTCTTTCCCATTGGTGTCTCTGATGGGAGCTGTGGGTTAATTTATCGATTCCTGAATCCTGATCATTGCCTCCACCTCTATTTTTCTACAGATATATCAATAGTCAGAAGAGACACAGACAAGGTATCCCACCCATTAATAAAAGAGAAGGGAGCGGGGTTGCTGAATCAGACTCTGAAAGGGCGGGGGAACTAGTTGGTCAATTCAATGATGCGTTTAATAAAGCTGAGTTCACGGAGGTTCCATTGACAAGAAGATCGGCCCCATTTATGGATACTATTGTTGTGTGACTGTCATCGGCAGGAGTGATCAAGTTACTTAAATGCTTAAACCCCACTAAAACTTTAGGACCTGATGAGCTACATCCTAGATTCGTGAAGGAGCTAGCAAAAGAGTTAGATCCAGTTTTTGTCCACCTGTTTTAACAGTCTCTTGATACGGGTGAAATCTCCAAAGAATGGCACTTAGCGAACATTTGCCCACTCTTCAAAAAAGGAGATAGGGCTCTTAATCATAATTATCACCCTATGTCTCTGACTTGTGTTCTGTGTGTAAATTGCTTGAACATATAGTCTGCTCAAACATCATGGCCCACTTGGATGAACATAAACTTTTGTCAGAAAGATAACATGCATTAAGGAAAAGGCATAGTTGTGAAACTCAGTGGATAACAACTATTAATGATTGGGCAAAAATCTTGGACAAAGGGGGACAGGTAGACACATTTATTCTGGACTTCGAGAAAGCTTTTGACACCACACCACATGAACTACTTAAATCTAAGTTATTTGGTTATCTTATTGGGGGAAATACTCTCATATGGATAGATTCCTTTCTTTGCTACAGAAAACCGCTTTGTTGTTAATGGTGAATCTTCAAAGTGGGCACCAGTTTTGTCTGGAGTCCCACAAGGGCTGTTCTTGGTCCACTGTTATTCTCCCTGTACATCAATGATGTTTCCACTGACACTGACTTAGCAATAAGACTGTTCGCAGACGATTGTGTTTGCTACCAGGAAATTAGAGATCCAGATGATTCACTGAAACTTCAGAATGGTATAGATATATCAGGATGTTGGGCCCGAAAATGGGACATGAGATTTAACCCCGTTAAATGCAATATTATGCATATAACTAGGAAGAGAATAAATAAAATTGAGGCTTCTTACACCTCAGAGGGAACAGTCCTCGAAAACGTGGATTCCATTAAATACCTTGGTGTGACACTCACACACAGTTTGAGATTGAATACACATATTAGCAACATGTTTACTAAGGCAAACAGAACGCTTGGTTTCCTGAGGCGAAATCTTCATCAGTGTCCTCATGATGTAAAAGAGGTAGCTTATAAAGATCTTGTTCGCCCAATCTTGGAATATGGTAGTTGTATCTGGGACCCAAGCGGAGTGGTCCTTAATGAAGCAATTGAAAACGTTCAGAATAGAGCTGCTAGGTTTGTAACAAGCAAATACTGCTTTGAAACTAGGAGCATGACTGGACTATTAGGAAATTAAGATGGGAGGTTCTCGAGAAAAAGAGAAAACAGTAAGCTCAAACTTCTATACAAAGGTCTAAGAGGTGCTGCCAGCAATCCAACAGATGACCTTGTTCCCGAAGCTAGGCACTGGAGAAATCATCATTCATTGGAGTTTTAGACCCTTACTGCAAAAACTGACATTTATAAAGAATCATACTTCCCCCGAACTATTAGAAATTGGAATGTCCTTCCCAATTCGATTATATAAGCAGATGAAGATGCTGAGGATTGTGTATCTAAGTTTACCTCTTTAATGAGAGCTATGGACTAATTTCCCATCACAGGTCCTGGTGTATGAATGTCATTTGACGTGTCACCAGTAACATTGCTGATTCTGAATAAAGGAGTAGCCATTCCTATTCGCCGTACACGTTTTTGACTATATTCCGTACAACTATCTGTTGTAAACAACTAAACGCCGTACACATGGATTTTGAGTTATTAATAAATACGCTTAGTGCATGATAAAACCATGACCAGAGAAAGCTTTCATTTACTACCCATTATTAACGGAAACGGATAAAAGAAGGTTTAAGTGGAAATAAATCAAGAAATTATAAAATCTGAAACCGATTTTCGAAAATGCTGGTCTTCACTCAGTACCAAGCATCGATAAACTTGTGTTCTTGACTTTAAATCGAAACATACAGCTTCGAAAAATGCATAAAATGTTGCAGAAATCCCTCTGTTATTTCAAGGAAATCAATTTACCCTGCACTTGCAGAAAACAGATCAGGAATAAAGGCTACACTCACCGTGCTCCATGCCTACTTTCGCTTTGTATCGATTCGCCGGGATTCTATTTCCGGTGTCGATGATAGACGGTGATGTAGACCCTCTAAGCGGTTTACCTGTACTCACGTGCGGTCGGTTTCAGCTCTGCGTGGAAACATTATAAAGCTCATTTTATTTCTCAAAACCCCGATGGCCAGTGTTCCATGTAGTAGTCAGTGAGTTGTTTAATTTTAATCATTATCGTTTTCATTTGTTTGATTTGTTTGATTTCGGGTTTAACGTCCGCGTCAACACTATTTATGTCATTTTGGAAACGTTGCTTCCAAGTTTTCGGGACCTTTATCCGACATTAGGATGAAATAACATCTCAAGCCCTGTCGCTCAATGTATTTGTTTGTTTGGAGCTTAACGGCCCAGTCAACACTATTTTAGGTCATTTTTGAGCCGGTCAGTTTACCTATATGCACAGCTTTCCTGGGCAGGCTTATACGTAAGCGGTTAACCAGTAGAGTGCACATTGTTACGCCAGAAACTTACAACTGCCCTTCTTGAATCAGCGGAAGGGAGAGAATGACCGTAGAAAAGATTTCATGGTCATTTTTTTAATTAAGGTTTAACGTCCCCATCAACACTGTATAGGTCATTTTGGAGACGTTGCTTCAAATTTTGTGGGACTTTTACCCGACATTGAGATGAAATGGCATCTCAAGCCCTGCCGCCCAATGAAACCAATAGGGTTTATAAACATGGACGGGCCAACTCGCACCGCTTTGCCTGGGCAGGCTTAGATCCTCTAAGGATCGGTTTCAGCTCTGCGTGGAAGCATCGTGCAGCCCACTGTGGGCCACATATTTCTTAAAGCCCCAATGGGCGGGGGCCGATATTTCATGATCAATCTCCACGAAAGAATGTTGCCGACCCCGGCAGGTATCGAACCCGCGTCCTGTTGCTCAATGAAACCAAATGGTTCAATATGCATGGACAGTCCGACACAAACCTCTTTGCCTGGGCAGGCTTAGACCTTCTAAGCGGTTTACCAGTACTCATATGCGCTGTCGGTTTCAGCTCTGTGTGGAAGCACCATAGGGGCTTGAATCATAAAAAAAAATGAAAAAAAAAAAAAATGTTTTTTTTTTTTTTTTTTTTTTTTTTTTGAGGGGGGTGGGGTAGGGGGGGGGGGGGTACTATATTAGAGACAAGGGGGGAAACTTCGGCTCAATTTTATGAGGGGTTACCTCATTTAACCCAGTGTATCTTTTTCGCAAATGCAGTTTGTCACCTGCTTATTATGAATTATACAAGTTAAATATGTCCACTTTGCAACAATAAACCGCCTCTGTCTGTCACTTGCAGGAAACATGTTTTTCTCGCATGGATTACCTCAGCAACTCAAAATTCGGCAAAACCGTGTGCCAAAAATTTTCAGGTTTTCATCAATCACAAGCGAACTTGTGTTAAGGAGGAAACCTTTTTCGCTTTCAGCTGATGTCTTTCATTAAAATGAACCTCTCTTGACCAATTTGAATCCAAAATGATGTATTTGCAGCTCTAAATTTTGATTTTCCTACTTTCACTTCGTTTTCTGTAATAGATCAAGAAAACAATCGCCACGAAGCTTGGTTTTTCTGCTGATTCCGGGCTAATTTATCGATGAACTAACGACTGTTTAATTTTAGTGCATGGCAAATGAGCATTATCGCTATTTTTCTTCAATTTTCAACTAAACCCCAAGAGGGCCCCCGCCTATCGGGGCTTGAAGAAATAGATGCATGATGTTTCCTCGCAGAGCTGAAACCGAACGCACATGAGTACTGGTAAACCGTTTAGCGGATCTTAGCCTGCCCAGGCAAAGTGGTGCGAGTCGGACCTTCCATGCTTATAAACCCTATTGGTTTCATCGGCTGACAGGGCTTTAGATATCATTTCATCTCAATGTCGGGTAAAAGTCCCCCAAAATTGAAAACAACGTATCCAAAATGACATATACAGTGTTGATGGTGACGTTAAACCTCAAATCAACAACTAAACCCCCAAGAGCGGACACATACGGTGTATACTGCATATACTTCAGTTTTGAAGGATGAAAGAGTACACAGTAAGTAATTACGGTAGAGTTCTTTAACCTGCACAGGGAGCCTCCAGTTAACGTCCAGATCCGAAGGACGATGCACTTTATGACAATTATACCTGCAAATGATGTCAATGGAGCGTGTTCGGACACCGAAATTTTGTCACCGCTGCTGAGGATTGAACCTGGGACCTTTACCATCTGAGGCAAATGGACTAACCACTGAGCTAGGTGGCTAAATTTAGGAAGGCAGGGATGAGCCGCAGTTATCACCATACCGGATTCAGAAAAAGTGAAATTTATTCTTTGTTGAAATCGTGGACGTTTTGTGTTATTTTCAAAACAGTTTCACTCATGCTTGTGTAGACAGAAACAAAAAAATATCCAGCCTGTTAAAATGCCACCAAAACGTAAATGTTCAAAAGGAGGCGGCATGGAAGCAATTTGTTCCCTATTGCAACATATTCCTTTTTGTCGCGCCTGCTATTAGCATGGCGCGATATAGGCGCCCGGTTTTCCGTCCGTTCGTTCGTCCGTTCGTCCGTCCGTTCGTTTGTCAAGGCGTCAACATTTGCGACCACCCTAGCGTTCACCCTGAGGTTCAAGTTTATTTCTCAAGAACTATAAGAGCTTAATTAATGATACTTGGTACAAACTTGTATTTGGGGATGACATCTTACATGCAAGCAACCATATTTGACCTTGACCTACATTTCATGGTTCAATGACTTTGTAAAATATTGCGCCCACCTTAGCGTTCACTCTAATGGTCAAGTTTATTTCTCAAGAACTATAAGAGCTTTAATAATGATACGTGGTAAAAACTTGTATCTGTGGATGGTAGCTTAAATGCAAGCATCCATATTTAACCTTGACCTATATTTCATGGTTCACTGACTTTGTAAAATATTGCGACCGACCTAGCGTTCAACCTAATGGTCAAGTTTATTTTTCAAGATTTATAAGATCTTCATTAATGATATTTGGGTCAAACTTGAATCTGGGGATGGCAACTTAAATGCAAGCATCCATATTTGACCTTGACCTAAATTTCATGGTTCACTGACTTTATTGCGACCACCCTGGAGTTCACCCTAATGGTTAAGTTCATTTCTCAAGAATTATAAGAGCTTCATTAATGATACTTAGTACAAGCTTGCATTTGAGAATGGAATCTTTTGTGCAAGCATCTATGTTTGACCTTGACCTACATATCATGGTTCGATGACTTTGCGCCCACACAGGCGCGACATAGCCTTCGGCGGAATTCTTGTTATGTTTTGAAATTTTGATCCTGGGTCGCGAATGGCATGTAAATGACAATACGCAATATTTAGGTTGGGCACTTTGGGTTCTTTTCCAACAGGGATTTAAGGGGACAGAACTCCTACAGTGCAGCACACACACGCTCTCTCATCCGCGAGTTTCTGAAGTGGACGCTTCTATTTATGAATTCGGTCACATCCCTTGATATAGGGACTTTGGTAAAAATCATTGCTCATTCCTTCTGCTCAGCAAGTTTGTATTAATCTGAATAGGCACCACAACTCACCACAACACAGCAAGCAAAAAGGTCAGAATTAGCTAAAGCATATCAGCCTTGAAGGTTTTACTTATTTTTTTATTTATTTATTTTTTTTTTTTTTTGGGGGGGGGGGGAGGGGGGCGGGGTTGCGGAGCGGTCCTTTCGAGATCATTTCACTCATATCGAGCAGATCGTCAATCACATGTGGACGAAGACCGTAGTATCCGGAGAAAAGCCACCTGACCTTCCGTTGCAGAACTCGGCGTCTCACATATGATCCGAGCCAGGCTCGAACCTTCAGCGGTGAGACACCTATTACGAGCGTATTTAAGAATCGGCGCTCTTATCTACTACGCCACGGAGGCCCGTCTCAACCTTGAGATAATAGTGTCCTGAACCACGACCTGAATATCTTTAATTGGGGTAGAAAAGATGTATCTTTTTGTTAACTCAATTTAAGACGGCCACGCCCATCAGGGCTATTAGAAATAGGTGGGCCACATGATGTTTCCACGCAGAGGTGAAACCGATCGCACACGTGTCCTGGTAAACCGCTTATAATATAGAGGGTCTAAGCCTACTCATGAAATGTGGTACGAGAAACATTCCTAGAAGCTGAGAGAATTCCCCCTGGCAATTTGAAATTAAACATATTTTATTGCTTATAACAAGCATATGTGTTGGGCCCTAGAGAATCAAGACATCACGTAAACAAGTCCGTGAAATGAAGACCCCCCTAAACCCCACTTTATATAGAGAAAACTGGGGTTTACGGGGGTATTCATTATTTTTCTTATTTCTGCTCCAAGACATAGGTTGTGGGTACTCGTTAGAACCGCCTCAATGAGGCGGTTCTAACGAGCACACACAACCTATGTTATGAGCATTTATAAGAAAAATATCAAGGATTTTCATCAGAAAAGTAGCCATTTTGGAGATGTGAAAAATGCACTATATCGCACGGGTGAGTTATCGTAATGATCCAGTTCGAATCTACCATGGTTGATGAAGTTGATGAAACGACGATGTTAAGGCAATTAAACGTTCGCTGTAATTTTGATGAGGTCTTTTTCTGCACAGGGCCTAATTCTACCTCTCGTACTTTCCGATCCAAAAACCCACGTAACGTGAGGCCTTCGTCTCAGACTTCGTCTCAGCCTTTGATGCACATGCCATGGAAGCCCTGGGGGAACTTCAGAAGTAGGAAAACGGGCGCTAGAAGTAGATTGTCGGAACTAAGTAAGTGGAGGTACGAAGCCGGGCGTTAGAAGTCTGAAGAAAGAAGTCGGGAGTAATAAGTAGGAAGTTGCTATTTATAAGTCGAAGTTGGAAGTCGAAGGTTGTAAGTTAAAAATCATGGAAGTGATGAAGTTAGAAGTCCCATTAGGACTTCTTTATTTCAGTGGATTGAAGCAGCATTTAAATTGCAATTATTATAGATGAATATTGCAGGATGTAAGAAATTGGAAGTCCGAAGCCAGATGGAAAAAGTCTGAAATCAGAAATAAGATATTTGAAGTCAGACGTTCGAAATTAGAAGTTGGGAGTTAGAAATAAGAAATCAAAAAGCAGACCTTAGAAGTGATGAAGTAAGAAGTCCGGTTTACGTAATCGAAAATTCTAGAGGCGGGGATATTGCAGGTGCAAATATCTGCTTTGTTTTCTGTTTTTTTTTTTGTTTTTTTTCATATTTTTTTTTTTTTGTGTGTGTGTGTGTGTTTTTTGTGTGTGTTTTTTTCATGTCGTAGGGGTCAAATCAATTAACGACGAAATAAGGTCACCTTAATTTTGGCATGTCGAGTCGAATGCTAAACTTGGTTTTGGCATAGTACTAGCTAATTAAATTCTCAGGCTTTAAATTTGGTTTGCCTGAAGTTCTGAACGCAGATTAGTAGATTGTTAGGCCTACCGCAAAGTGAGATACCGAACTTAGAACATGAGTGCCGCCCTTTTTGTCATTTGAGGTTTAACGTCCACGTCAACACTGTAAAGGTCTTTTTGGAGACGTTGCTTCCAATTTTGTGGGATTTTTACCCGACATTGAGACGAAATGACATCTCAAGCCCTGTCGCCCAATGAAACCAATAGGGTTTATGAGCATGGACGGTCCGACTCGTGCGCACCGCTTTGCCTGGGCAGGCTTAGATCCTCTAAGTGGTTTACCAGTACTCGTGTGCGGGTCAGATTTAGCTCTGCGTGGAAGCATCATGCAACCCATATATTTCTTAAAGCCCCGATTGGCGGGGGCCGCAAAGTCAGCCAGTAAGTCAGTGATGGTCTTTCTGACTGGCTGACTTACTGACTGGTGAATTACTGTCTGCTATAAATGCAGCGAACCATACCTGTAAAAAACTATTAGTAAAGGGTTGCACAACGTCTACTACATTTTCTGTCCCTTGACAGAAAACATGTGTTTGGAAAACTAAAACTTGCTTCAAGCATGGGGACTCAAACTGCACACTGGAGCAGGCAAACTGAGCAAACTGCAAATGAAGAGATGGCATTGGATAGAGCGAAACAGCCGTTAAGCTACGCACTTGGGAAATGCAAAATGGTTGCACAAGAAAGGAGCAAGCGTAACAAACGTTAATTTGAACAAGCAAAGGGGTCTTTTAATATACATGTATGCAGTGACAAGTCATTTGACTCGAAAGCGAGAGGCTGTGGGTTTAATCCCTGCTACTACCAAGTGCTCTGTCCTTAAAAAAGACGCTTTATCGACATTTCTAAGTAACGAAATCTGCCTTCAATGTCTTATTTTGTTTGTTTGGTTTGAGGTTTAACGTCCACGTCAACACTGTAAAGTTCCTTTTGGAGACGTTGCTTCCAATTTTGTGGGACTTTTACCCGATATTGAGGTGAAATGACATCTCAAGCCCTGTCGACCAATGAAACCAATAGGGTTTATAAACATGGACGGTCCGAATCGCACCGCATTACCTTGGTATGCTTAGATCCTTTAAGCGGTTTACCAGTACTCGTGTGCGGTCGGCTTCAGCTCTGCGTGGAAGCATCATGCAGCTCATTTATTTCTTCAAGCCCCAATGGTCGGGGCCGTTTCAATGCCTTAAAATAGATGACTTTTATGAAACGTTTGATTATGAAGTGCTTAGATCTGTTGAAAAAAGTACTTTATTAGCCTGAGTGAATTGGGAAGTGAGAAATGGGGCCTTGTAAATACATAGGGCATTTAAAAGTTTTGGTGCTGTTGAGTAAAGCGGCGTTTCTCGACCAGGCTATTAAAAGGTTATAAAACGTTTTGCCCGCTATTTTTAAATACTAACATTTCAGGCATTTTTCCGGCTTAGATAAGAACTGTGTTTGTTTTTGTTTGATTTGAGGTCTAACGTCCCCGTCAATACTGTAAAGGTCATTTTGGAGACGTTGCTTCCGATTTGGTGGGACTTTTACCCAACATTGAGATGAAATGACATCTCAAGCCCTGTCGCCCAATGAAACCAATAGGGTTTATAAGCATGGACGGTCCGACTTGTACCGCTTTGCCTGGGTAGGCTTAAGCGGTTTACCAGCACTCGTGTGCAGGTCGGTTTAAGCTCTGCGTGGAAGCATCATGCAGCCCATCTATTTCTTCAAGCCCCGATGGGCGGGGGCCTTTCAGATAAGAACTGGATAATAGAATTCACGATGGGATTGAGGCTGAAACAAAGAATTCTCAAGCAAGTTTTCAGTTCAGTTAAGTATCATGTGGGGTTTTGTCGAGCTTGAGACTTTAAGTCATTGAAAACGAGCCCGAAGTCACAACCGCATTATTAATTATTTTTCTCACCCAAAAACTTTTATGAATTTATTTGTTTGATTTGATGTTTAAAGTGCCCATCAACAGGTCATTTTGGAAACGTTGCTTCCATTTAATGGGACTTTTACCCGACATTGAGATGAATTTACATCGGGTTTATAAGCATGAACGCATGACTCGCACCGTTTTGCCTGGTCAGGCATATATTCTCTGAGCGGTTTACCAGAACTCGCGTGCGGTCGGTTTCAGCTCTGTATCACGCAGCCTATTTCTTTTAGCCCCGATGGGCGGGGTCGAAAACTTCAAAAAAATGCGTTGTGAATGGATAAACTATTTGCAAAGACTGCCCAAATATACAGAAATTAATAAGCGATAAAGCACATTTACAATAGTAACACAACAAAAAACTTAGTCATTTAATGTTCATGCCTCTTGAAGAAAATCGTCATCATTTTTTCCAGTGACCAGCCAAAGTTTGTGTCTAAAGCATCCATATACATGTAAAGTGCTACACATGAAATAAAAAACCGTGCATGTACATTTCATGACCTGCTTTCCTTGACACTTGACAGCAGTTTGATGACAAATTGAATGTCCATTTCATTAAAAGTTGATAAGGACATGTCATTTTGACAGTTAAAAATGGCCAGGTAAAGTTGGCAGAACAGCAGAACCAGCAGAAGAAATGGTCAAGTTGGCAGAACAGCAGAACCAGCAGAAGAAATGGTCAAGTTGGCAGAACAGCAGAACCAGCAGAAGAAATGGTCAAGTTGGCAGAACCAGCAGAAGAAATGGTCAAGTTCGCCCAGAACGGATTGGTCAAGTTAGCAGAACAGCAGAACGAGCAGAACGGATTGGTCAAGATAGCAGAACAGCAGAACAGCAGAACGAAATGGCCAAGTTAGCAGAACAGCAGAACGAGCAGAACGGATTGGTCAAGATAGCAGAACAGCAGAACAGCAGAACGAGCAGAACGAACTGGTCAAATAAACATTAGAGCAGAACGAGTAGAAAATGGTCATATTAGCAAAACAACTAAACCAACAGAAGAAATGGTCAAGTTAGCAGAACAACAGAACAAGAAAAAAAAAACAAGACTACATACAAAGTCTCTTCAAAAGATGATGTATGCGGTTTACTGCGCGCTTCTATCGCATATATTAGCTTAGATATTGAGAAAATTATCATTTTTTCTTCTGCTGGAAAATCCGAGAAAAGTTTTTGTCTCCAAATTTCGGATCATTTTCCCCCTACACTTAGTCTCTATAAAAATGATGAAGACTGAAGTTTACCGCGCCTTACTATCGCATTTATTAGCTGAGATATTGAGAAAAACATCATTTTTTTCTTCTGCTGGGAAGATCGAGAAAACATTTTGTCTCCGAATTTCAGCTTTTTTCTCTCTATACTTAGTCGCTACATAAATGATGAAGAATGCCGTTTACCGCGCCTTCCTATCGCATTTATTAGCTGAGATATTGAGAAAAACATCATTTTTTTTTTCTTCTGCTGGGAAGATCGAGAAAATTTTTTGTCTTCGAATTTCGATTTTTTTCTCTCTATACTTAGTCGCTATAAAAATGATGAAGACTGCCGTTTACCGCGCCTTCCTATCGCATTTATTAGCTGAGATATTGAGAAAAACATTATTTTTTTCTTTTGCTGGGAAGATAGAGAAAAATTTTTGTCTCCGAATTTCGGATTTTTTTCTCTCTATACTTAGTCGCTATAAAAATGATGAAGACTGCCGTTTACCGCGCCTTCCTATCGCATTTATTAGCTGAGATATTGAGAAAAACATTATTTGTTTCTTCTGCTGGGAAGATAGAGAAAAATTTTTGTCTCCGAATTTCGGATTTTTTCTCTCTATACTTAGTCGCTATAAAAATGATGAAGACTGTCGTTTACCGCGCCTTCCAATCGCATTTATTAGCCGAGATATTGAGAAAAACATCATTTTTTTCTTCTGCTGGGAAGACCGAGAAATATTTTTGTCTCCGAATTTCGGATTTTTTCTCTCTATACTTAGTCGCTATAAAAATGATGAAGACTGCCGTTTACCGCGCCTTCCTATCGCATTCAAAATGATGTTTTTCTCAATATCTCAGCTAATAAATGCGATAGGAAGGCGCGGTAAACGGCAGTCTTCATCATTTTTATAGCGACTAAGTATAGAGAGAAAAAAAACGAAATTCGGAGACAAAAATTTTTCTCTATCTTCCCAGCAGAAGAAACAAATAATGTTTTTCTCAATATCTCAGCTAATAAATGCGATAGGAAGGCGCAGTAAACGGCAGTCTTCATCATTTTTATAGCGACTAAGTATAGAGAGAAAAAAATCCGAAATTCGGAGACAAAAATTTTTCTCTATCTTCCCAGCAAAAGAAAAAAATAATGTTTTTCTCAATATCTCAGCTAATAAATGCGATAGGAAGGCGCGGTAAACGGCAGTCTTCATCATTTTTATAGCGACTAAGTATAGAGAGAAAAAATCCGAAATTCGGAGACAAAAATTTTTCTCGGTCTTCCCAGCAGAAGAAAAAAATGATGTTTTTCTCAATATCTCAGCTAATAAATGCGATAGGAAGGCACGGTAAACGGCAGTCTTCATCATTTTTATAGCGACTAAGTACAGATAGAAAAAATCCGAAATTCGGAGACAAAAAATTTTCTCGGTCTTCCCAGCAGAAGAAAAAAATGAGGTTTTTCTCAATATCTCAGCTAATAAATGCGATAGGAAGGCGCGGTAAACGGCAGTCTTCATCATTTTAATAGCGACTAAGTATAGAGAGAAAAAATCCGAAATTCGGAGACAAAAATTTTTCTCTATCTTCCCAGCAGAAGAAAAAAATAATGTTTTTCTCAATATCTCAGCTAATAAATGCGATAGGAAGGCGCGGTAAACGGCAGTCTTCATCATTGTTATAGCGACTAAGTATAGAGAGAAAAAATCCGAAATTCGGAGACAAAAACTTTTCTCGATCTTCAAGCAGAAGAAAAAAAAAATGTTTTTCTCAATATCTCAGCTAATAAATGCGATAGGAAGGCGCGGTAAACGGCGTTCTTCATCATTTTTATAGCGACAAAGTATAGAGAGAAAAAATCCGAAATTCGGAGACAAAAATTTTTCTCGGTCTTCCCAGCAGAAGAAAAAAATGATGTTTTTCTTAATATCTCAGCTAATAAATGCGATAGGAAGGCGCGGTAAACGGCGTTCTTCATCATTTTTATAGCGACTAAGTATAGAGAGAAAAAATCCGAAATTCGGAGACAAAAATTTTTCTCTTTCTTCCCAGCAGAAGAAAAAAATAATGTTTTTCTCAATATCTCAGCTAATAAATGCGAGAAGAAGGCGCGGTAAACGGCGTTCTTCATCATTTTTATAGCGACTAAGTATAGAGAGAAAAAATCCGAAATTCGGAGACAAAAATTTTTCTCGGTCTTCCCAGCAGAAGAAATTAATGATGTTTTTCTCAATATCTCAGCTAATAAATGCGATAGGAAGGCACGGTAAACGGCAGTCTTCATCATTTTTATAGCGACTTAGTATAGAGAGAAAAAATCCGAAATTCGGAGACAAAAATTTTTCTCGGTCTTCCCAGCAGAAGAAAAAAATGATGTTTTTCTCAATATCTCAGCTAATAAATGCGATAGGAAGGCGCGGTAAACGGCGTTCTTCATCATTTTTATAGCGACTAAGTATAGAGAGAAACAATCCGAAATTCGGAGACAAAAATTTTTCTCTTTCTTCCCAGCAGAAGAAAAAAATAATGTTTTTCTCAATATCTCAGCTAATAAATGCGAGAAGAAGGCGCGGTAAACGGCGTTCTTCATCATTTTTATAGCGACTAAGTATAGAGAGAAAAAATCCGAAATTCGGAGACAAAAATTTTTCTCTATCTTCCCAGCAGAAGAAAAAAATGATGTTTTTCTCAATATCTCAGCTAATAAATGCGATAGGAAGGCGCGGTAAACGGCAGTATTCATCATTTTATAGCGACTTAGTATAGAGAGAAAAAATCCGAAATTCGGAGGCCAAAATTTTTCTCGGTCTTCCCAGCAGAAGAAAAAATGATGGTTTTCGCAATATCTCAGCTAATAAATGCGATAGGAAGGCGCGGTAAACGGCGTTCTTCATCATTTTTATAGCGACTAAGTATAGAGAGAAAAAAAACGAAATTCCGAGGCAAAAATTTTTCTCAATCTTCCCGGCAGAAGAAAAAAATGATGTTTTTCTCAATATCTCAGCTAATAAATGCGATAGGAAGGCGCGGTAAACGGCGTTCTTCATCATTTTTATAGCGACTAAGTATAGAGAGAAAAAATCCGAAATTCGGAGACAAAAATTTTTCTCGGTCTTCCCAGCAGAAGAAAAAAATGATGTTTTCTCAATATCTCAGCTAATAAATGCGATAGGAAGGCGCGGTAAACGGCTATCTTCATCATTTTTATAGCGACTTAGTATAGAGAGAAAAAATCCGAAATTCGGAGACAAAAATTTTTCTAGGTCTCCCAGCAGAAGAAAAAAATGATGTTTTTCTCAATATCTCAGCTAATAAATGCGATGGGAAGGCGCGGTAAACGGCAGTATTCATCATTTTATAGCGACTAAGTATAGAGAGAAAAAATCCGAAATTCGGAGACAAAAATTTTTCTCTTTCTTCCCAGCAGAAGAAAAAAATAATGTTTTTCTCAATATCTCAGCTAATAAATGCGAGAAGAAGGCGCGGTAAACGGCGTTCTTCATCATTTTTATAGCGACTAAGTATAGAGAGAAAAAATCCGAAATTCGGAGACAAAAATTTTTCTCGGTCTTCCCAGCAGAAGAAAAAAATGATGTTTTTCTTAATATCTCAGCTAATAAATGCGATAGGAAGGCGCGGTAAACGGCGTTCTTCATCATTTTTATAGCGACTAAGTATAGAGAGAAAAAATCCGAAATTCGGAGACAAAAATTTTTCTCTTTCTTCCCAGCAGAAGAAAAAAATAATGTTTTTCTCAATATCTCAGCTAATAAATGCGAGAAGAAGGCGCGGTAAACGGCGTTCTTCATCATTTTTATAGCGACTAAGTATAGAGAGAAAAAATCCGAAATTCGGAGACAAAAATTTTTCTCGGTCTTCCCAGCAGAAGAAATTAATGATGTTTTTCTCAATATCTCAGCTAATAAATGCGATAGGAAGGCACGGTAAACGGCAGTCTTCATCATTTTTATAGCGACTTAGTATAGAGAGAAAAAATCCGAAATTCGGAGACAAAAATTTTTCTCGGTCTTCCCAGCAGAAGAAAAAAATGATGTTTTTCTCAATATCTCAGCTAATAAATGCGATAGGAACGCGGTAAACGGCGTTCTTCATCATTTTTATAGCGACTAAGTATAGAGAGAAACAATCCGAAATTCGGAGACAAAAATTTTTCTCGGTCTTCCCAGCAGAAGAAAAAAATGATGTTTTTCTTAATATCTCAGCTAATAAATGCGATAGGAAGGCGCGGTAAACGGCGTTCTTCATCATTTTTATAGCGACTAAGTATAGAGAGAAAAACTCCGAAATTCGGAGACAAAAATTTTTCTCTATCTTCCCAGCAGAAGAAAAAAATGATGTTTTTCTCAATATCTCAGCTAATAAATGCGATAGGAAGGCGCGGTAAACGGCAGTATTCATCATTTTATAGCGACTTAGTATAGAGAGAAAAAATCCGAAATTCGGAGGCAAAAATTTTTCTCGGTCTTCCCAGCAGAAGAAAAAATGATGGTTTTCGCAATATCTCAGCTAATAAATGCGATAGGAAGGCGCGGTAAACGGCGTTCTTCATCATTTTTATAGCGACTAAGTATAGAGAGAAAAAAAAACGAAATTCCGAGGCAAAAATTGTTCTCAATCTTCCCGGCAGAAGAAAAAAATGATGTTTTTCTCAATATCTCAGCTAATAAATGCGATAGGAAGGCGCGGTAAACGGCGTTCTTCATCATTTTTATAGCGACTAAGTATAGAGAGAAAAAATCCGAAATTCGGAGACAAAAATTTTTCTCGGTCTTCCCAGCAGAAGAAAAAAATGATGTTTTCTCAATATCTCAGCTAATAAATGAGATAGGAAGGCGCGGTAAACGGCTATCTTCATCATTTTTATAGCGACTTAGTATAGAGAGAAAAAATCCGAAATTCGGAGACAAAAAATTTTTCTAGGTCTCCCAGCAGAAGAAAAAAATGATGTTTTTCTCAATATCTCAGCTAATAGATGCGATAGGAAGGTGCGGTAAACGGCGTTCTTCATCATTTTTATAGCGACTAAGTATAGAGAGAAAAAATCCGAAATTTGGAGACAAAATTTTTCTCGGTCTTCCCAGCAGAAGAAAAAAATGATGTTTTTCTCAATATCTCAGCTAATAAATGCGATAGGAAGGCGCGGTAAACGGCAGTCTTCATAATTTTTATAGCGACTAAGTATAGAGAGAAAAAATCCGAATTTCGGAGACAAAAATTTTTCTCCGTCTTCCCAGCAGAAGAAAAAAATAATGTTTTTCTCAATATCTCAGCTAATAAATGCGATAGGAAGGCGCGGTAAACGGCGTTCTTCATCATTTTTATAGCGACTTAGTATAGAGAGAACAAATCCGAAATTCGGAGACAAAAATTTTTCTCTATCTTCCCAGCAGAAGAAAAAAAATGATGTTTTTCTCAATATCTCAGCTAATAAATGCGATAGGAAGGCGCGGTAAACGGCGTTCCTCATCATTTTTATAGCGACTAAGTACAGAGAGAAAAAATCCGAAATTCGGAGACAAAAAACCGCATACATCATCTTTTGAAGAGACTTTGTATGTAGTCTTGTTTTTTTTTCTTGTTCTGTTGTTCTGCTAACTTGACCATTTCTTCTGTTGGTTTAGTTGTTTTGCTAATATGACCATTTTCTACTGGTTCTGCTCTAATGTTTATTTGACCAGTTCGTTCTGCTCGTTCTGCTGTTCTGTTGTTCTGCTATCTTGACCAATCCGTTGTGCTGGTTCTGCTGTTCTGCTAACTTGACCATTTCGTTCTGCTCGTTCTGATGTTCTGCTAACTTGACCATTTCGTTCTGCTCGTTCTGCTGTTCTGCTAACTTGACCATTTCGTTCTGCTCGTTCTGCTGTTCTGCTAACTTGACCATTTCGTTCTGCTCGTTCTGCTGTTCTGCTAACTTGACCTGGCTGTTAAAAATGTACATTTAAGGAGAAAATGAGAGGGTGCTCCCCTAATCGCATGGATAACAAAACATGCTACAGACGTTTAGAAAAAGTATTTACCGCCAGCTCAATGTGGGTGTTTTGCAATGATTGACATATTGGGATAGCTAATAAGCCCTAGAGTGAGGCAGCAGTATGAGGCAAAGAAAACAAACACTTAAGAAATGCAATTTATTTTTCTGCTGTTCATGATAGTTCGAACGCAGTGGGTTGCCTGCAAAGTAAACGAACCCCGAAGGGGTTCATGTAAACTTTGCTATTGACTCGCTGTCGTTCATACTTTCATGAAACGCAGAAAAATTAAGTTTATTTTTTTTTTCTTTTACATTTGCATTCTATGCGCCTGGTCACTGGGCGAAAAAAATGCTTATAGGGCAAACTTTTTAAACTGAAAAACATGTACACGCCGTTTTTTCTACAAAGAGAGGAACAGCGTTGACCTCACCAACGCGCGTAGAGAACCATGGTTTAGAATGATGTCAATTGATGCGTTCATGGACGTTTTCTATGTGTTTACATTACATTTTTTTTGTTTTATTTATGAGCCGGATAAAATCCATACCCTATCAGTTGAGCATGAAAAAAAGTTTTATAATCCTTGGGCCAGGTTGGTGCAGTTTAGATCTGTACACCGTTCTTTCTACCTCTGTAACAGTACACAATAGGAGGACTGTTCAAATATGAATGCAACTAAGCACAAAAAATATTTCCGTGATAGATTTCGATGAACAATTTATTTTGTCCCCTCAAAGTATTCCCCTTTAACAGATATACAAACTTTCAATCTTCTGATCCAATCATTGAATGCATTTTAGTAGTCTTTTCGAGGTATACTATGAAGGCACTGGAATATTGCAGAACCGAGGTGTTTGCGCTGTACAAATTTTCGACCAGAATGGTATTTTTTTCAGCCGCAGGAACAAAAAAAAAAGTCACACGGGGCAAGGTCAGGGGGATACGGGGGTGAGGGAGTTCAACAACCTTTCCTGCTTCAGATAGTCTTGCACAATGAACGCCTTGTGCGATGACGCATTGTCATGTAGCAATCTGACATTGGCCAAACCAGTTGCGGGTCTTCGTTCTTTGAAATTTTTCTTCAATTTCGAAGAACTTTATTCTTGTAAAACTTCGCATTTACAGATTTGCCTTTAGGCACAGCAACCTGAATAGCAGGGCCCTGATTTGAAAAGAATATGGCATACATTACCTTCTTGACACTCATGGTCCGCTTTGCAATGCATGGTCTTTTGCAATACTTTGTGCCGATATTTTGTTCTGAATGATTCGTTTTGGCTCAAAAAAGTGAACCCATGTCTCGTCACCTGTGACGACATTAGCGAAAGACCGTGCATTGTAATTTGGAAACTTTTTAAGCAACTTCTTAGCGCACTGAACGCGTGTCTTTTTCTGCTCATCTGTCCACAGATGGGGAATCCATCAAACACAGATCTTTCTCATTTTCAAATCCCGTTTCAGAATTGTATGAGCTGCTCCTAATGAGATGCCAACCATACTAGCTATTTGCCTAGCGGTGTATCGTGCATCGGTAGCAACTATTTCTTTCACTCTAGCTTGGCAGATGTTGCTCTTTTCGGCCGACGATCATGTGGTGCATCTTCTGTTGAGCCTAGCCCACAGCTGAATTTCTTACATCAACGAAAAACTGTCGGAAAAGACATTTCATTATGCCCATAAACCGAACATATTTCATCAAACATGTCTTTGCACCGTATACTAAGAAGACAACGATTCTTAATATAGGACCGTATTTCAACGGCGTACTCTGACCTTCTTCCAACCATGTTTTGTATAAGTAAACAAGAGTAGATAGTGTTTATCGAACGATATACATGGCTAAAGTGGACGGATTTTAACAGTATTGGTATCATTTTATAGGTAAAATGTTTTTCTACGCTGTGATATTTATTTCCAGGTGATTTTCGCATTAGTGCATGAGAAAACGTTCTACTTGCATTCATATTTGAACAGTCCTCGTATTTCAATGCCCCTCTACTTAATCTTAAGACCTCCACAAATTTCTTCCAAATATCTGAGAGAGAGAGAGAGAGAGAGAGAGAGAGAGAGAGAGAGAGAGAGAGAGAGAGAGAGAGAGAGAGAGAGAGAGAGAGCGATGCAATACAATATTCCCAGAGCACAGCCCATTATACGTAGAAACACCATACAGTTATCTTATCTGCGTATACGTGTATACGTAGTCCTAGCAGAATATGAAATCAAAGGAGAAATCAAGGCTATCACACACATTTTAACAGTAACCCTAGCCACTCCACGTAGTTTGCAAAGTTCCGGATTATATCTGCACGTCCCGCTTTTTAAACAGCACGTCCCGCTTTTTAAACACGACGATGATTGCAAGCGCCCTGGTTTCTGTTCAGTTCTTTGACAGAACACAGTGGAAAGCGAAGCAAAAGAAGGAAAATCGAAATTTAGAGCTGCGAATACATCTTTTTGGATTCGAATTGGCCAAGAGAGCTAAAGTTAAATGAAAGACAAGGGATGAAAGCAAAAAAAGTTCCCTCCGTAACACTAGTTCGCTTGTGATTGATGAAAACCTGAAAATTTTTGGCACACGGTTTTGCCGAATTTTGAGTTGCTGAGGTAATCCATGCGAGAAAAGCATGTTTCCTGCAAGTGACAGACAGAGTCGGATTATTGTTGCAAATTGGACATATTTAACTTGTATAATTCATTATAAGCAGGTTCCAAACTGCATTTGGGAAAAAGATACACTGGGTAAAATGAGATAACCCCTCCAAAATTGAGCCGAAGTTTCCCCCCTTGTCTCTAATATAGTACCCCAAAAAATATTTTTTTTTTTCATTTTTTTTTATAATTCAAGCCCCTATGGGTCAGTCTACCTATCAACACTTTTCCCTGGACAGGCTTAGTCGTACGCGGTTCACCAGTACAGTACACATTCTTTCGCCAGAAACTGACAACTGTCCTTCTTGAATCAGTGAAAGGGAGAGAATGACCGTAGGAAATATTTCATGATCAATCGCCACGAAAGAATGTTGCTGACCCCGGCAGGTATCGAACCCGCGTCCTCCTGAGCACCAGTGAGACGCGCAACCGACTGAGTTACCGAGGCCGGCTGAGGCATAAAAATACCAGTTAATATCAGAGTACATACCGCACACATAGTCACTGTCCGTCGAGTTCCCATCATGCAGCTCCAGCCAATCATAATTACAATACAAATCTGGCCTGACTTCAAAATGCTTAAAAAAGAACATTATGTTCTCGCTGTCTCGTTGGGCTTGGATCTGAAGTCCACAGTGCAAGTTATGTGGATAGTAGTCTTGGTCACTAAGTACCAAACGGAACGTGTGCAGGTCATGACTGGAATAACTTGACATGTTGATTTTCTGGTTGCATAATTCCGTGTCCAAATAATCTGGAAAGAACCAAACAAGAATTCGCCGATACTATTTACCCACAGCCCCCATCAGAGACACCAAAGGAAAAGAAACACAAACATGAAATAACTAGACCCTAATGGAAACACCAATAGCCGAAAGCCAAAAGGACAGTCACTGGCCTTTGGCCTCTTAGTGCGACCTTGACCTTTAAGGTACTGATCGGGGTCATGCGCGCGACACATCGGCTCATGATGGTTCACATTTCTGCCAAGCAATTTCAAACTCCATCTAAAATAAGAAAGTTATTGGCCGGACACGATTTGCCCATACATACATACATAAATACACGGTTTTGTGACCGACAAACTTCGTAAGGGAAATAACTCAAAAAGTATGAATGCAAGAATTATAGTTCTTGCCATCTGCACGTCGTCTTATGTTGATTAATATTTATTTAAGGTTTCGTGAAAATAGCTTGAATGGTTTTCAAGTTGTAGAGCGGACACGACTTTGTGACGGACAGACTGACAGACGCACGGGGGAAAAGCAATATGTTTCCCCGATAAGGGGGAAGACAAAATAAACATATAATAACTTAAGCCATTACGAAAACACGCCTATACAAATGCTTTGTAAACTTTACCATCGGAAAAACGAAAATTTTAACCTGAAAAATTGTGATATTTTTCTTATTTCTGCTCAAAATATAGATTCTGGGTACTCGTTAGAACCGCCTCGATGAGGCGGTTCTAACGAGTACCCACAATCCATATTAGCGAGTACCCACAATCCATATTTTAGAGCAGAAATAAGAAAAATAAGGTTTACCCCTGAAAACCCCAGTTTTACTATTTAAAAATAGGGTTCAATGGGGTCACAATTATATAGGCGTGTTTTCTTAATAAACTTGATCCGTCGCACAGTATAGCGCCACTTGGATGTTTCCAAATCTTCCGCATCACACTCGAGGGTCCGCGCCTCGTGTGATACGAGTACGTTGATCTGGAAACATCCGCCCGACGTGATACAATGTTTTATCATATGACGTCGCGTCTGAGAGTATAATAACGTCCTATATTACATGCATTACAGAGAAATACCATGATTTCTACCAGACATAAACTTGGTATTTTCCTTTTTGCTAAGAAGAAATATTTCCTCTTAGCCGGGGAAATAAATCCCTTCAGCTGGAACTACTTTATGTACAAGATACGAGATACCGCTGTGCAGTGAAATTGTTCTATTCAAACGCGGGAAAGTTTCAATCACGGCGACGTTATTCATGACGTCATTGTAATGGCGTCTAAGAAATATCAACAGACGTTCAGAATGCGTGACGTTTGAGTCGGATGCAACGCTGAAACAAAAGAAAACATGGATATGACCATTGATTAGGATGTAAGTTTTGCTTTATTTAATCTAACGTTTTACTTGTTTTATCACTGAAACACTTTGTTTCTTCTATTTTTGTTCAAAACTGTAGAAAGCGCTTTCAAAATGGCGCCCATCCAGTTGTTCTTCCACCCAGATTCTGTAACACTTCGCTGATTGAACCGTTTACATGAGCTGTAAACAGTCTACTGAACGGGCATTCAGATCCAAAATTCAACATCCAAACTCTCCTAAAAGTCTATGGAAGAGCATGTAATATACAGATTATACATTTCTCCTATTTGAAATATGGGATTTATAAACCTCGGGAGGTAAAACAATCCGTTAAAGAAACTCGTGCTTCGCACTCGTTTCTTTATCGGATTGTTTTACCTCCCTCGGTTTATAAATCCCATATTTCAACTAGGAGAATGAACAATCTATATTTATCATATAACGTCGCGTCTGAGAGTGTAATAACGTCATGTAATAGATTCGATAATCCTCTAGTGGATTATATATGCAAATTAGTTAGAAACGCCCCGTAACGTTACATGTACGACCTACTTAACGATGTCGCGTTTACTAATGGCGGAAAAGTGACATTTTTATAAAACAATCACGAATAAAACGCGCTTAAAATGGCATATGATGAATAGAATCTTGCATTCGTGCTCATGTATTATTGAATTTATTAAACGAGTTGAGGAAAAGGGATAAAATGCGAGGCTTGCCTCGCATTTTATCCCTTTTCCTCAACGTTTTTAATAAATTCAATAATACACACTCATGTTAGATCCTCTATGTAGGTAAAAGGAATTTAAAAGTAGTAATATGTGTATAGACATTGTATCAGCCAAAGCCCTCACCAAATCAGGCTGAAGTAATCGTGTGTGTGTGTGTGTGTGTGAAAAATGAAACTCGTTATGCAATGGAAGGTCGGTGGTTTTTCTCAGGGTACTCCGGTTTTCGCCCAGCTCTGATTAACGTTCGGCTCGAAATGAGTGAAATATTCTTGAAGGGTCTGTAAACCATACAACTAAAAATAAAACTATACATACATGTCTGGATGTCAGAGGCGACCTCCGTACAAGTAAGGATAAAAGCTAAAAACATGCATATCTTGAACTTCATATTCATACACTTCAGATGCTGACACAACAGTTACTTTATCCGCGACAAGAGTAAAAAGCGTCTGAACGTTATTTGATAACTGGTCCGACTGAGCATATGTGAATGCACATCTTTTAAGGGGAATCGGAACACCAGGCAGATTTTTCCGCTATTTTTCTAAGGGAGACAACTTTCGGGACTTCCTGTGTGCTTCCGTTTGTTTGTTTGATTTGATGTTTAACGTCCCCGTCAACACTATATAGGTCATTTTGGAGACGTTGCTTCCAATGTTGTGGAACATTTACCTAACGTTGAGATGAAATGACTGCTCAAGCCCTGTCGCGTAATGAAACCAACCGCTTTCCCTGGGCAGGCTTAGATCCTCTAAGTGGGTAAACAGCAGTACTCGTGTGCGGTCGGATTCAGCAGCCCATTTTTTTTATTTCTTCAAGCCCCGATGGGAGGAGGCCGCGTGAGCTTTTGTATAAGCCCTGTCCCACTGAAAAAGTGGTCTACTCTTAAAGGAAAGAATTTGCTCCTCAGGAAATGATTCCTATTGACAGCGGAGACAAAACTACTTTTTCAGGCAAAGCGGTGCAAGTCGGACCGCCAATGCTTACAAATCCTATTGGTTTCATTGGGCGACAGTGCTTGAGATGTCATTACATCTCAATGTGGGTAAATGTCCCACAAAATTGGAAGTAACGACATATATAGTCTTGACGGGGTCGTTAAACCTCAATTCAGACAAACATACTAACCGTATTAGAGAACATCACGAAAACACGCCTATATAATTCTGAACCCCTTGAACTCCACTTTTATATAAAAGAACTGGGGTATACAGGGCTATACCTTATTGTTTCTTATTGCTGCTCTAAAATACAGTTTGTGGGTACTCCTTAGAACCGCCTCGATGTTCAAGAAAACTATCACAATTTTTCATCTTAGATTGGCGGTGAAGGTATTTGTATAGGCGTGTTTTGGAAATGAGCAACGTTTTCACGATATGTTAGCTAACGTCGTTGTAAGTTTTGAGAAATGGGCCTACCTGAGACTCAGACAAGACCACCTTAGCTACACAGACTAGAATGAGTCTCGCAATTTTCGATATACAGTAAAAATTCGATAACTGGAACACGGATATTTCGTTTACCACGGCTAATTCGAACTAGATCTGGAGTCCCTTCAAACATTTTCAAAAGCTCTAGACACCCGTTTGTTTTAAACGTCCCCGTAAACATTGTATAGGTCATTTTGGGGAGCCGCCCCCGCCCATCGGGGCTTGAAGAAATAGATTGGCTGCATGATGCTTCCACGCAGAGCTGAAACCGGCCCGCACACGAGTACTGGTAAACCGCTTAGAGGATGAACTTTACTGTGTTGACGGGGACGTTGAACCTCAAATCAAGCAAACAAACATTTTGGAGACGCTGCTTCCAATTTTGTGGGACTTGTACCCGGCATTGAGATGAAATGACATCTCAAGCCCTTTCGCCCAATGAAACCAACAGGGTTTATAAGCATGAATGCTTCGACTTGCACCGCTTTGCCTGGGCATCCTTAGATCCTCTAAACGGTTTACCAGTTTCACTGGGCAGCAGGGCTTGAGATTTCATTTAATCTCAATGTCGGGTAAAAGTCCCAAAATTGGAAGCAACGTCTCCAAAATGACCTATACAGTGTTTACGGGGACGTTAAACCTCAAATCAAACAAACAAATAAACTAACGCCGTTGTTAGTTTTGAAAAATAGACCAAAGTGAGAATCAAACCGGCCACCTCAGCTACACAGACTATATAGATAGAGTCTAGCAATGTCCGATATACTGTGAAATTCCGCCATTAAGGCCGCCTAAAATTAAGACTTATTCTGCTTTTAAAGGCTTATTTAGTAATTGAAGTTAATGTTTCTAGTTGTGTTTTCTGCATGCAGTGTCCTCTATAGTCAGAGGCCCCCTTTGGGACTGTTCAAAAGTGGTCTTAAAGACCACTTTTACACAGTCCCCTAAAGTGGACTAAATATAGAAATTTGACTGCATATGCACGTACTACGGATACAGTAGAACTTCGATGGCTCGAACACCGATGGATCGTTTACCATGGCTGAGTCGAACCCGTTCTTGAGTCCCTAGTGAAGTCCTCTACATAAAGAATGGTGCGAGATAATTTAGGAGACTTTCGTCTTTTATCTTGCAAATGTATGCTGTGTGTACTCATTAGAATCGCCTCGATGAGGCGATTCTAATGAGTACACACAGCATACATCTTTATTACAGGACACCGAAAATATGTCAAAAAGCACCTCGTTATGCCTCCTGGCAGTAAGCCTCTGTGGCTCGAACTTCCCCTGTCTCGAACAGATTTTCGAGGTCCTAAAGGTATTCGAGCCCTTGAAGTTCGACTGTATTCTGCAAAAGGTGCAGATCTGACTGCCCGCATGCGCAGGCTGATCTATACCTTGTTCGCAAATGGAAAAAACAGGTTTTCCAATGGCGTGGCTCATGAATAGCACTTCAATTTTAATCTACATTACATCATGTGCTTTTTCATTTAATCTCAGTCTGATAACAAGACGTTAGTTTTTTTTTTTTTTTTTTTTTTTTTTGCTTGTTTGATTTGGGTCATGCTCACCAACCAATAGAAGAGACCCCAGCGAGTCAGGGGAATCCCCCTTTGTTTCCATATTAATAACTTGTACCCCCAACCGGGGGACAAAAGGGTCATTTTGGGAGGGGGGTGTATGTTCACAGAAACCAGTCTGTGCAAAGAGTTAATCACCCAATCAAATAGCTTAAATCATCAACTTTTAAAAGACATATTGTCCAAATTTTTACCGTTCATATTTTTCAAATGATTTTGTTAAAGAGTTATTGATCCCCGAATTTGATTTATTTAAGAAATAGATCGGCTCTAGCTGTGATTTGTTGAGTAATAAATCGCAGTTTGGAGGTCAGTTGTAAAGTAGCCAAATCACGAGCGCGTACGGGGACTGTTCAAATATGAATTCAAGTAGAACGTTTTCTCATGCACTAATGCGAAAATCACTTGGAAATAAATATCACAGCGTAGAAAAACATTTTACCTATACATTGATACCAAACCTGTTAAAATCCGTCCACTTTAGCCATGTATATCGTTCGATAAACACTGTCTACTCTTGTATACTAATACAAAACATGGAAGAAGGTCAGAGTACGCCGTTGAAATACGGTCCTATATTAAGAATCGTTGTATTCTTGGTATACGGTGTAAAGACATTTTTGATGAAACATGTTCGGTTTATGGGCATAATGAAATGTCTTTTCCGACAGTTTTTCGTTGATGTAAGAAATTCAGCTGTGGGCTAGGCTCAACAGAAAATGCACCACATGATCGTCGGCCGAAAAGAGCAACATCTGCCAAGATGGTTGCTAGAGTGACAGAAGTAGTTGCTACCGATGCACGATACACCACTAGGCAAATAGCTACTATGGTTGGCATCTCATTAGGAGCAGCTCATACAACTCTGAAACGGGATTTGAAAATGAGAAAGAAATGTGCTAGATGGATTCCCCATCTGTTGACAGATGAGCAGAAAAAGACACGCGTTCAGTGCGCCAAGAAGTTGCTTAAAACGTTTCCAAATTACAATGCACGGTCTTTCGCTAATGTCGTCACAGGTGACGAGACATGGGTTCACTTTTTTGAGCCAAAACGAAAGATTCAGAACAAAATATGGGCAACAAAGTATTGCAAAAGACCATGCATTTCAAAGCGGACCATGAGCGTCAAGAAGGTAATGTATGCCATATTCTTTTCAAATCAGGGCCCTGCTATTCAGGTTGCTGTGACGAAAGGCCAATCAGTAAATGCGAAGTTTTACAAGAATAAAGTTCTTCGAAAATTGAAGAAATATTTAAACGAACGAAGACCCGCAACTGGTTTGGCCAATGTCAGATTGCTACATGACAATGCGTCATCGCACAAGACGTTCATTGTGCAAGACTATCTGAAGCAGGAAAAGGTTGTTGAACTCCCTCACCCCCCGTATTCCCCTGACCTTGCCCCGTGTGACTTTTTTTTGTTCCCGCGGCTGAAAAAATACCTTTCTGGTCGAAAATTTGTACAGCGCAAACACCTCGGTTCTGCAATATTCCAGTGCCTTCATAGTATACCTCGAAAAGACTACCAAAAATGCATTCAATGATTGGATCAGAAGACTGAAAGTTTGTATATCTGTTAAAGGGGAATACTTTGAGGGGACAAAATAAATTTTTCATCGAAATCTATCACGGAATCATTTTTATGTGCTTAGTTGCATTCATATTTGAACAGTCCTCGTAGCGCGCGTGATTTGTCTACTTACAACTGACCGACAAACTGTTATTTATAACTCAACAAATCACAGGCGATCTATTTCGATTCTAACACACTGAAAATCAGCAATAATGCTGTTGTTTCCTTCAAAATCTCACAACTTTTCGCCATTGTTAGAAGAAATCCCGCTAAAATTATCGACTGAAACACGGTATCACGACTCCCCGAAATCACCGAAATCACCACAGAAATAACCGAAATCACCACTGAAACACATGCATTTATATCCTTTTCTAACGTTTTCGATGCGAGGAAATGACGTTACAGCGTCAAACGTCATGGAAATCGACTAGTGACGTCATAAATGTGAAGTTTTTAATGACGTCACTCGTCACGCTCTTCCTTGACGTGATTTGTTGTAGAATATTACACAGTAATTTTCCGTTGCCTATATAGGCGTGCTGTGTTAGAATGACTCTTTTCTGTCAAAAACTTTCACGACCGGGTAGTACTCAGGACTCCGATTGGGGCCTTCAAAATACATTTTGTCCCCATTAAATTTCCTTCATACGTGTCATAGTTGTCCCGAATAGAGACATTTTAGCATTTCAAGATTTTATCATCGACTGTAAAGTTCTTCAACTGGAGCATGAGTACATGTACATTCTAGAAATGAAAACCATACTAAGAAAACACATCACAGGGGAGTTGCGAACCCTTATAGTCACATGCCTGTGAACAAGAGCATGGTATAATGATTACAATTACCAGTAGAGAAAACAATGTACAACTAATACTGATTGTTTATGGAAAAAGTTCAGCTCTAACTGTGATTTGTTGAGTAATAAATCACAGTTTGGAGGTCAGTTGTAAAGTAGATCAAATCACGAGCGCGTAGCGCGCGTGATTTGTCTACTTACAACTGACCGACAAACTGTGATATATTACTCAACAAATCACAAACTAGAGCTGATCTATTTCGATTCTAACAGGCTGAAAATCGGCAATAATGCTGTTGTTTCCTTCAAAATCTCACAACCTTTCGCCATTGCTAGAAGAGATCCTGATGAAATTATCGACTGAAACACATGCATTTATATCCTTTTCTAACGTTTTCGATGCGAGAAAATGGCGTTACACCGTCGCCATTGTTAGAAGAAATCCCGCTAAAATTATCGACTGAAACACATGCGTTTATATCCTTTTCTAACGCTTTCGATGCGAGGAAATGACGTTACAGCGTCAAACGTCATGGAAATCGACTAGTGACGTCCCAAATTTGCAGTTTTTAATGACGTCACTCGTCACGCTCTTCCTTTTCGTGATTTGTTGTAGAATAAAACACAGTTATTTTCCATTGCCTATATAGGCGCGCTGTGTTAGAACAGTGTTTTCAACAAGTCTTATGAGCAGAAGTTAAGTGTCCATTTGACTAGTAGTTAAGTGTCAATTTTACTAGAAATCCACATAGAAATACCTGATTACTACAATGTTGTCACTGTAGCTTTTACAAGTATGAATCCACAGAAGTCCAAACTATCCGGACTTATGAAGACTGTGTATATACAGCCAGAGATAAGACCACTCGAATACCAATCTGACCCATGTCTATAAAGGCAAACAGCACAAGTCCAGTCCAGACTGAACTAGGAAGAACAACCTATTCCTGCACATCAGACAAGGAAATCCGTGATTTTACCCTGGGATAGAAATTTATGTTCTGACCCTGGTGTTCCGACCCAAAATCGAATGTAATCGCGTGTTTGTATGCGCCGTCGTTAAGGTTGACGTCATAGCACGTTGCATGACGTCACTAAACATTCCTGCAGTGTCAACACAATATGACGGACGTTGGTAACCGAAGTGACTGCACCATTAAAAATCCGCGCAAAGAAATGGAAGGTATGCAAGAAAAAGAATCCTATATGGGTGTGAGGGGTGGATAGAAAAATCCATCCCTCGAGATCGCTGTCCGGCAGCACTTGGCAAACCTCGTGATGCCGGACAGTGACCCTCGGGACGGATTTTTCCATCCACCCCTCACACCCATATTAGATTCTTATATTCTGAAGCGGCTTCATCAACGTTATTTATTCGGTTCATCATCACACCACCTTATCATAACGATAACTCACCCGTACAACATAGTGCATTTTTCACATCTCCAAAATGGCTACTTTTCTGATGAAAATCCTTGATAGTTTTGATATAAATGTTTAAAACATAGGTTGGGAGTGCTCGTTAGAACCGCCTCAGTGAGGCGGTTCTTACGAGTACCCACAACCTATGTATTGGAGCAGAAATAAAAAATAGTGCATACCCCCGTAAACCCCAGTTTTCTCTATATAATGTAGGGTGTAGGGGGGTCTTCATTTCACGGACTTGTTCACGTGATGTTATTAACAATAAAGGACATCAATTTAAACAGTAATTTAACCAGTTTAAATGTTCATTTTAGTAGATAACAGCGAAAGTTCCAAACTACAGGACATAGACTACTGCTGCAAATATCAGCATAAGAAACCCACACGGCATACAGCCCCAACCAAACTTCTCCAAAGAGCATCCTGATCAAGGTCTAAATCCATGCTAGCAGTACAGTTCTTGGCCAGTGTTCCAAAGAAAAAATCTGAACCCGAACCTTCATCAGTGTCAAAAATGCCAAAAAATCCGTGAGCTCCCCGGGTTGTTTCACTTGTTAATAATTCAATCCATCATAAATGAAGCCTGACCGTCAACCATGAAATGCATTTCCTATATACAAGTTTAATTGTTCTTAAAACGTTCATGAAAAGGTTCTCAAGCACTTCTCTTGGCAATATTTTTTTTTTCTTTTTTTTTCAAAAATCTTCGAAATAGGTGTACTCCAGCACATAGTGGTATTCATCTACAAGTCTGTGAAAAATGAACATAGCTAGCAGATTCTGTCGTCCCTTGTAGTACCAAATAATGTTCCATATTCAGTAGGCATTACATGGTTGAGAGATCTTATCTGGTAGAAAGGAATTGCCAGATCTGTTGGTAAAATGTTGAAAAAGTTTTGATGGGAGGTGTGATACAATGCATAATGAAGTAATGTAGTAATTTCTTTATTTTGAAATTTTTACTTCATTATGCGTTGGCATAGTCGATGCGAAATGAAATAAAATGTAGTTTTTACTTCATTATGCGTCGATACTAAGAGGTTTGCGCAAAATGAAAGAATTATTTCATTTTGCGGTGATCGGTGGCATACTTAATTTTACTTCATTATGCGTCGACAGTTTGTTTGTTTGATTTGAGGTTTAACGTCACCGTCAACACTATTTAGGTCATTTTGGAGACGTTGCCTCCAATTTTGTTGGACTTTAACCTGACATGAGATTAAATGACATCTCAATCCCTGCCGTCCAATTAAACCCAAAAGGGTTTATATGGATGGATGGGCCGACTCGCAGCAGTTTTCCTGGGCAGGCTTAGACCTTCTAAGCAGATAACCAGTACTCATGTGCGGTCGGTATTAGCTCTGCGTGAAAGCATCGTGCAGCCCATCTATTTCTTCAAGCCCTTTTAAAAGGATATTTAAAAAAATATATATATTACCTTAAATGCTCGGTCACATGGCCTGGAGCCCGCGAACAAACTTTCGTTCTCCAGTCCCGAGAGTGTTCCATACGAAATCTCAATCGGACTAGTAGTTTCAAGGGAGATGTTTGAAAATGCTGACGACGCAGACGACACAGACATCGCAGACGCAGATGACGACGGACCAATGACTCTCCGTTAAGCTCCCCCTGGTGAGTTATATCTAAGGTCGATTTCCTTTTAAGAGGCACCATAAGGTTTGTACAGCAAATATCCTTAATAAAAAGGGATCTAGTTCCATATAAGACACAGAAGCCTCTGTGGTGTAGTAGTTATGTTATAGCTACTCGCCTGATAAACCGGGGTAGCAGGATCGATCCCAGTCTTGAAACCGAGATCCCGTTTCCGTATGAATGAGTCTTGAAACCAAGTTCGCTACTTTGTATGACCTTAGCTGTTGGTGGGACGGAAACTGAAACACACTCGCACTCCTTTTAAGATGCATAGATGGACAAACAACTGGGCTATGGACTGGTCCAAGCCAATATGGTCCCCCACCCCAACTATTGTGTGCACTACATGATCATGTGTTGAGCCTTAAAACACAAATGAGGGAAAAACATCAGACATGAGACCAAAATACCGTAAGGCGTTCAGTTTTAACTCTACTAACATAATCAAATACAGTGAAATTCCGCTATTAAGACCACCTAAAATTAAGACAAATTTGGTTTTAAAGCATATTTTGAAGGTTAAAGTTACATTTTCTTTGTGATTGCGGCATTCAGTGTGCTCTTGTGGAAGACCATCTTTGGGACTGTTCAAATGTGGTCTTAAAGACCACTTTTGAACTGTCTCAAATGTGGTCTTTATATTGGAATTTACCTGTATTGCTTCCTAAGTCTTTGGTCTCCTTTCGTAGACAGCTATGTTCTTCCATCATTACTTCATTTTGCGTCGATATGGTGCATATCAACGCGAAATGAAATAGTTTTTTTTTACTTCATTTCGCGTCGATTACGCCAATGCATAATGAAATAAAAAAAATCTAAATGAAGAAATTACTACATTACTTCATTATGCGTTGTATCAGAGGTGTGAGGTAATTGTATCTATTCCTGATCATTGCCTTCACTTTTCTTTTATACTGTAACTCCTTCTTAAATACCCTATAGTTTAAACATTTAGATGCTGCATAAACAGATCTCTATCAGGTTAAATTGTAATTACCTGTTAGTTTGTGCATAATGTTTTTTTGAAATATTTATAAGGACCTCTTGTTGCAACCACACTACTGCCTTATCTGATTCATGAAACTGTTTTTCTGAAAGGCTACAGTGTAAAACAACCGTGCACCTAATTTTACCGAGTAACTTCTGACTATCCTATCAGGAAAAAAATGTAATTTTGGTCTTGATTGGGTAAACCTCAAGATTACGTGATAACATATGACGTCGCGTCTGAGAGTGTAATAATGCCATGTAATATTTTCGGGCCTGTCTAAAACGCTGAAAAACACGCTGAATTCAGCAGGTTGCTGATCAGCAGATAGTGACTAAAACGCTGATCTGCTGAAATGCTGATTTTTTATTAAATATGGTGATCTTGTGTAAATTTCATAGTGTATGTGTTTATTTATGTGTTTATTTCTTTTTTATTTTTTTTATTCATTTAATTGTTTATATTTTATGGCCCAATTGACAGTGTTGGTGCATTCATAATAAAATGCTGACATCACTAGACACCTATATAGAGTACTGCCTGTACATATCTACTTGGGTTATGGAAACGTGTGTGTGTGTATGTGTGTGTGTGTTTTGAGTTTTGCGCATCATCAACAGCTACTTTTCTTACTGATGAGTACCCACAACCTACGCTACCTTTCTTATTTATATTTCACACGTATTTTGTGGGTGCTCGTTGAAACGAAAAATAATGAACACCCCTGTAGACCTTTTTCTTATTTCTGCTCCCAATATAGAGAGTGGGTACTCGTTAGAACAGCCAATTCGGTGAAGCTCTGTTCACCGGTACATCATGAAAACACGCATATATAAGTTTGACCCACTTGGGCCCCACTTTTATATAGTAAAACGTGGGTTTCCGGGGTAAACCTTATCTTTATTTTAGAGCAGATTTTCTTGTTTCTGCAAGTATAAACAGCGGTAAGATTAATTCACAATTAATAGAAGCAGTTAATATTTTAGCAAGAAAGCAATTTCCGATGATATCAATATTTATATTTCACACGTATTTTGTGGGTGCTCGTTAAAACGAAAAATAATGAACACCCCTGTAGAGTAGAAGTAAAACAAAGATCAGGAATCGATACAATTAACTTACTCCACCCATCAAAGACACCAAAGGGAAAGAAATACAAACATTAAGCGGCCAGACCATAATGGAAACCTAAACAAAGGAAGGCCATAAGGACAGTTACTTTCCCACAAAATGGCCATATGGCCATCCAAAATTAAAAGACACAAGTGATACACACAGTAAGTAACAAACAACAACATAAATAAATCGCCACAGAAGAACCGCCTTGGAACGGTCAGTGGAAAGGTTTCCACTGGGGGGTTTAAATCGATTTTACGTGGCCACAATCCTCGCCCTTACTTCCGTCGCGATTTAGACAAATAATTTGTTCAGTCCGCATGAAGGCCTCCTAACTCATCAGTGCAACATCTCCGTGAACACAAAAAATCAAAGAACCACAGAGGTGGGACAACGGTGAGGACTCGACAGCAAGAAACCACTGAAATGCTGGAGCAAAAGAAAACCAACAGTTAGACTCCGATGGGCCCGACCAGAGACAGCGCCCCTTTTCTTATTTCTGCTTCCAATATAGAGTGTGGATACTCGTTAGAACCGCCACTTCGGTGAAGCTCTGTTCACCGGTACATCATGAAAACACGCCTATTTAAGTTTGACCCACTTGGACCCCACTTTTATATAGTAAAACGTGGGTTTCGGGGGTAAACCTTATCTATATTTTAGAGCAGATTTTCTTATTTCTGCAATTATAAACAGCGGTAAGCTTAATTCACAAATAATAGAAGCAGTTAATATTTTAGCAAGAAAGCAATTTCCGATGATATCAAGCCTTCAGCTGCCAGAAAAGGTCCCAGAATATCTCCCGTTTGAAACACGTTGGCATGTCCAAAAACAAACAGTTATGAATTCTGTTTCAAATGACAAAAGTCTAGCTTGCCAGATTCATCACACTGGTAGAGATCACTGGGCAATCTCATTTAGGGATGAGACAGTTCGGGACGAGACAAACAGTATTTTTATGTTTGACAGCCTTGGATTCGACAGACATGATTTGGAAGTCATATTAATTGAGACCCAAAAGCAGACAAATGGTGTTGATTGCGGTGTTTCGCAATCGCACACTTAGTAGAATTTTGCACAAAGCGCGTCCTTAATCCAACAGTCTGTTTTGACACGAAAAAAGTGCGATCACATTTACTGACTTGCATTACGTCTGAATATCTAACCTGTTTCCCAATAGTTCCAAAACGGCCCATAAGAAAAGGAAACAGGACTAAATCTAAGTCAATTCCTATCAATTTACATTGTTATTGCCGATTACAAATCTGCGTAGGAGAAATGGTGAAATGTGAAGGGTGCCGAATCTCATATTACAAGTTTTGTGTAAAAAATACGTCCGACTTTTCCTGCCCAACTAATAAATTTGTATGCGATAAATGTTTAAAGTAATTATGATCTTACTCGTTTTTAAAGAGATACTCAACCACCAGGGTCCTTTGATGGGAGATCACCTTTTGGACTGTTCAAAATGGTCTAAGAGAATATTTTTGAACAGTCTCTAAGGTGGTCTTTGGGACTGTTCAAAAATGGTATTAAAGAACATTTTGAACAGTTCCAAAGTTGGTCTTAACATAGAGTTTTACTGTCCTTCAGTACCATAAACCCCTATTTAAGGGGTAACTTGGCAAACAGTGCAGGCCCAGATCATACGCCGCCTCCACTGTTTGCAAAAAGTTCAGCCATTTTCCTAATAAATTTTGAAGAAACAACCTGACGCCCCTAAATTTTGAAATGAGCTACAGCTATATATAAGGAGGAAGATTCCATTTGGTACAAAAAGGGTTATTTACTATAAATGCATCATATCTCATTTGTAGATCGCATCATGTTTAAGCAGCCCTTTGTCGAAGTTGACACATAAAATATCCAGGTAATAGAAGGAATTCAGTAGCATTGATTTGATCAAACACCGGATTAAAAACGGCTCGCCAGTCAGTCAGGTGTGAATTGGTGAAAGCGTGCTGTCAATTACTGATTGATTTATGTTGATATTGGAGTACGCCAGTATTATTACCACTTTTATACTTTAAATTTTTTATATGTTTTGATTTCAGGTTTAACGTCCCTGTCAACACTGTAAACATTTTGGAGACGTTGCATCCAGTTTTAGGGGACTTTTACCCGACATTGAGATGAAATGTGGGACTTTTACCCGACATTGAGATGAAATGACTTCTCAAGCCCTGTCATCTAATGTTACCCATCGGGTTTATAAGCATGGGCGGTCCAACTCGCACCGCACTGCCTAGGCTGGCTATAATCCTCTAAGCGGTTTACCAGTACTCGTGTGCGGATCGGTTTCACCTCGGCGTGGAATCATTAAGAAGCCCATCTGTTTCTTCAAGCCCCGATGGGCGGGGGCTTAAGGTTTATACGGTTAAACTCGGGTTAACATTGTATGCATTGTTTTTCTTGTTTCTGCTCCAAACATAGATTGTGACCGGTACACGTTAGAATTGCCATGCCGAAACTGCTCTATAATACCTACAATCTTAGAAGTTTGCAATATATCAGATTTTTATCTGAGTTTTTCTGGTGGTAAAAAAAAATCAATATAATTTGACTAGGCATACTTTCTTATTCATAATCAGAAACGAATAAAACATGATTGCATGAATATGTTACTGCATTTGGTGATGTTGTTATTTCTTTTATTTCTACTAACCTACTTATTTTGTAGATTATGTATAAATAGAATAAAACTAAGAATACAAAATAGTCCAGTCTTTTCTGTTTACAATCTTAAGCTGACAATTATCAAGTTAAAAAGTCTATGAAATGATAACCCTTAAAAATCCATGTTAGTAAAAAAAACTGGGGTTTTAGGTGTTAGCATTATTTAAAAGTTCTGGTACTCGTTATAACATCTACAAAAGAGCAAGTTCTAACGAGTATCCATAATATATTTAGTACTTACATGAGTTTGGCAACTTCTAGCAATCTTCGTGTTCTAGTGGTTAAGCTACTCGCCCCCTAATCCAAGGAGACGTGGGTCGATTCCGGGCTTCTCCAGGCTTTCGGAGGAAACTTCAAACTGAGGTATTGTCTCCGTATGCTCTTAGCTGTTGATGATGCGTAAAACTCCACACACACACACACACCCACAACGTTTCCATAACCCAAGCAGATATGTACAGGCAGTACTCTATATAGGTGTCTAATGATGTCAGCATCTTTTTATGAATGCACCAACACTGTCAATTGGGCCATAATATATAAACAATTAAATGAATAAAATAAATAAACACATAAATAAACACATAAATAAACACATAAATAAACACATACATTATGAAATTTACACAAGATCACCATATTTAATAAAAATTCAGCATTTCAGCAGATCAGCGTTTAAGTCACTATCTGCTGATCAGCAACCTGCTGAATTCAGCGTGTTTTTCAGCGTTTTAGACAGGCCCAATATTTTCGATAATCCACTAGTGGATTAAATATGCAAATTAGCTAGATACGTACCGTAAAGTTACATGTACGACTTCCTTAACGACTTCGCAATTACTAACCGCGGAATATTGACATTTTTGTAAACAATCGTGAATAAAATGCGCTTTGAATGTCATATGATAAATAGAATCTTGCATTCGTGCTCATGTATTATTGAATTTATTAAACTCGTTGAGGAAAAGGGATAAAATGCTCGGCAAAGCCTCGCATTTTATCCCTTTTCCTCAACGTGTTTAATAAATCCAATAATACATCCACACGCATGTAAGATCCTTTATAAAACAATTTGGATACATAGCATTTGGAGCAGCATGAAGTTCTGAAGCAGACTCAGGAGGAATCACTGTATCATCGGTGTACAGCAAGTTAAACAGTTTGAGTTAAACTGTCATCGTGACCCAAATGTATTTCGCCATGTCGTTATGATCAGTCAAACCAACATGGAAAATGTATTCAGTTAATTAATAAGCCATTCAATACTACTGGACACATACTTTAAGAAATAATCCCACCTTGACTGGCACCCACATAACATGAAAATTTGACAGCCCTTATTTTTTTATTTATTTTTTTTTTCACAGATCTTTCATTTGCACACATGCCATGGATGATTTTATCACTTAACCATCAATAGTATTGTTAAGCAGCTTCTGCCATAAGTATACAAGGTTAACAAATTCAAACGCGTTTTGAAATCAATAAAGGCGCAATACAATGTTTTCCCTTGAACAAACAGAGATCAGTCAAACATCTTAAACTGAAAAGGTGATAGTGTATTCTTCAGTCAGAAATTAAGCGACGTTCTAAGTTTGCACAGAACGATAACTAAAAAGGGTGCGGATTATTCTTATGAAAGCTCATCAAAGTACAACCAAAATGCGTGGATTTGTTTCATACGGATGTGCGGATTAGTGCATCAAAATAGGCAATGAACACGAAGAGATCTGCAACCCCTTCCTTTAGCCAAAATGACACAATGGCACTGTATCACGGTAGTGCCCGCCTTTCGGGGCTTGGAGAAATAGATTGGGCTGCAACGAGTTTCAATGCAGAGCTGTAACTGACCACACATGAGTATTGGTAAACTGCTTAGAAGGACTTAGCCTGCCCAGGTTAAGTGGTGTGAGTCAGACCGCCCAGTGCATACAAGCCTTTTGGATTCATCGGGTGGTAGGGCTTGAGATGTCATTTCATCTAACGTCGGGCAAAAGTCCCACAAAATTGGAAGCAGCCTCTCAAAAATTACCTACATAGTTTTGACGGGGACGTTAAACCTTAATTCAAACAAACAAACAATCACTGTAGTCCCCCCCCCCCAACCCCATTTACCATTCAACAACTGGTAGGTGGACGTTGTATTATTTCAGGCGATTATATTAGGATGTTGTAAATTCACCAGAAGCATACTTTGATATTTTGTTTATTGACCCATTTGATATTCATGTTTTCTCAGTATTCTTATCTGTATTTACTTAACTTACTTAAACCCAAGTTTTGAAGGTTGTACAAAGTCAAACCGATAGCATTTTGGCCCCGTCAAGCGATTTTGGTACTTATCGCCTATGCGAGCAGCGAAGGTTCAGGCGAGCCTGCGCATCCGCGCAGTCTCGCCAGAACCTTCGCTGCTCACTCATACAAGCAGTGAATCAAGAGGAACCTTCAGACAGAAAGCGATATCCCTGGCCCCTCTGAATGGCTGGGCATGCGCAGTTAAAATTGGTCATGACGGAATGCTCGAAGACACAAATTCGCTTGGCGGTGCTCATTTAATCTTTGTCCCTTGAAGTGCGGCAATGATGAAGAATCGATACGATTACCTCACACTCCCCACCAAAGACATCAAAGAGAAACAAACACGAACATAAAACAACTTCACTAGAATGTAAACGTCACAGGCGGAAAGCCAAAAGGACAGACTTTACTTTCCTACAAAATGGTCAAACGGCTATCCAAAGTAAAAAAAAATACCCAGCCCCCACCCCCAATTTGGCAATCCATAAATGTAACGTTTAACTTAAGCAATAATGAACCACAACAGAAGGGCCGCCTTTGAACATTCAGCAAAAACCTTTCACTGGGTCGGGGGTGGAGGGCAGCTTAAATCAATTTTACGTGGCCATATTCCTCGCTCCTGGCACATGGTTTAGACAAATAATTTATTCATTCCGCATGAAGGATTTCTGACTCATCAGTGCAACATCTAGAGCATAAAGCTTAAACGACTACAGAGATGAACTATGAGGACTCAACAGCATGAAATAACTGAAATGCTGGAGCAAATGAAAACCAACAGACTCCGGTGGGCCCAACGAGAGACAAAATAGAGGTGGAGGTATTGATCAGGAATCGATACAATTAACCCACAGCTCCCATCAGAGACACCAAAGGGAAAGAACCACAAACATGAAACAACAGACCCTAATGGAAACATCAATAGCGGAAAGCCAAAAGGACAGTTACTTTCCCAAAAATCGCCCAATAGGCTATCTAAAATAAAATAATATAAGCGACACAAACACCCAAAGACAAACCATAACAAAAATAAACCGCGACAGAAGAACCGCCTTGGAACGGTCAGCGGAAACGAATTCCACTGGGGGGTGGGGGGAGGGGATGGGGGGCTTAAATCGATTTTACGCCGCCACAATCCTCGCCCTTACCACCGTCGCGATTTAGACAAATAATTTGTTCAGTCCGCATGTAGGCCTCCTAACTCATCAGTGCATTATCTCCGTGAACACTAAAAATCAAACAACCACAGACTTTGTAATGTTTATATGTTTGAGATTAAATAAAATACGTTTAAACTAAATATCTTGCAAAATGTCGTTGTTGAGTGCTTGTTGAAACTACACTAATTAAGAAAATAGAATTGAAGGTAATGATCCGGAATTGATACAATTAACCCACAACTCCCATCAGAGACAACAAAAGGAAAAAAACACAAACATGAAATAACTAGACCCTAATGAAAACGTCAATAGCGGAAATCCAAAAGGACAGCTACTTTCCAACAAAATGGCCAATTGGCTATCCAAAAGAAAACAAATAAGCGATACACACACTCAAAGACAAGCCATAACAAAGTTAAACCAAGACAAAAGAACCGCCTGGGAACAGTCAGTGTAACGAATTCTACTTGGGCGGGGGGTGGGGGGAGGGCTTAAATCGATTTTACACGGCCGCAATCTTCGCCCTTACTTCCGTCGGGATTTAGTAAATAATTTGTGCAGTCCGCATGAAGGTCTTCTAAAGAGAAGTAGAGGCAATGATCAGGAATCGATACAATCGACCCACAGCTCCCATCAGAGACACCAAAGGGAAAGAAATACAAACATGAAACAACATACTCTAATGGAAACATCAATAGCGGAAAGCCAAAAGGACAGTTACTTTCCCAAAAAATGGCCAATAGGCTATGCAACATAAAACAATATAAGCGACACAAACACACAGAGACAAACCATAACAAAAATAAACTGAGACTAAAGAACCGCCTTGGAACGGTCAGCGGAAACGAATTCCACTGGAGGGCTTAAATCGATTTTACGTGGCCACAATCCTCGCCCTTACTTCCGTCGCGATTTAGACAAATAGTTTGTGGAGTCCGCATGAAGACCTCCTACACGTAACTCATCAGTGCAACATCTCCGTGAACACAAATAATCAAAACAACCACAGAGATGAAACAACGGTGAGGACTCGACTGCAAGGAACCACTGAAATACCAGAGCAAAAGAAAAAAAAAACAGTTAGACTCCGATGGGCCCGACCAGAGACAGAGCATCAGGCACCAGCCAACATTACCTTGAATTAGATCTCTCTAATTCTCAATGAGCCTCACGGTGGAACCGTCATTGAATCCGAGGCCCGACCTACCGGCGTGCAATTAAAGAGGGAAGCAAAGTTGTCAACCGTGATTGGGTTAACTACCATGCATGAAGTCTGTCGTATAACATTTATGTTGTACCCAATCTTTTTATATCGAAGAAAGATTTTACGAAATTGGGTGCTGAAGTCATTGCGGTTACATATTTTTCTGAATTTATATACTAGGTCACAATAAAATTCGGGTTCCGATAGACCTTGTTGCAGAAGAGATTTAAGTCCAATATTGAATTTTGAAATTAAATCAGAATGGCGTCTATAAAATTTTGAAAAGGCTTTGGGTAGTTTATGGTACTGATAACCCTGATTAAGAAGTTTAGCCGTTAACAATAATTTATTAAGAGTGTTGAAGTCAGTAACATGACTACACACTCTGGCAAATCGAATTAATTGCGAACTATAAATGCCATAGGAAGGCGCACGAGGAACATCACCGTCCAAACAAGGAAACGTTACAATCTCAAAATCAAAATCATCGCGTTTATCATAAATTTTGTACGAAACAAACACATCTACAATAGATAGATGTAACTCCGAAAACGGGGCCTCGGTATCAGAAGAATTTGCTTTATTTAACTGAAGTTCTGGGGGTAAATCTGACTGATCAAACCATCGAAATAGGTATTATCAATATTTAATAAATCATCCAAATATCTAGAAATGGAGCTGAAAGCTTTAATGATTTCAGACTGGTTTTCAGCAGAAAGGGACATCATGAAGTCTCTCTCATAATAAAACAAAAACAGATCAGCCACAAGTGGTGCGCAATTAGTACCCATCGGAATACCCACAACTTGTCTAAATAACTTAGTACCAAATCTTATGTAAATATTGCAGGTGGAAGTAGAAAGGTGAGAGCTTCCAACACTTTCTGACATGACCATAAAGTATAATTTTTATGCTCTGCGTAGTTTATGGTACCGATAACCCTGATTAAGAAGTTTAGCCGTTAACAATTTATTACGAGTGTTGAAGTCAGTTACAGGACTACACACTCTGGCAAATCGAAAATCTAACTCATCAGTGCAACATCTCCAGTAACGCAAAAATAAAAAAAAACACAGAGATGAAACAATGGTAAGGACTCGACAGCAAAAAACCACTGAAATGCTGGAGCAAAAGAAAACCAACAACTAGACTCCGATAATCTGGCTTCTTTTAGCTTTTTATTCTGGTGGCTTAGAGGTTTCATGGCAAGCACATAATTAATTTGAAGTTAACAGTTAGTAACCCTAGATTTATGTCATTGACTGACCGTATCCTTTGATGTGTGCGTGTGTGCAGGCCTCCTGGCGAAACCTATAAAACATATAATAACCCATAATTTTGTGTCAAGCCTATAAAACCTTTATTTTGTTCCTAAAACCTATAAAGTCTGTATTTTCATGAAAACCCTATGTTTTTCTCTTTTTGAACATTCTAGCGACCTAATCCTAACTTTTCTTCAAATACCCTACTGTTTTTACTTCTAAGTCCCCCCAAAAGTGATGAAAAGTGTCAAGTACCTCTCTTTCGCGCGCGCGTGAAAACACCCGGAATGAGTGTTCGAGAGCGATTCCGATAAGCTTAAAGCTTTTATCGCAATCGAACTAAAATAAATTAGTATACACTAACCTTAGAATTTGTATTTTTTTCCTCGCTCGCTTCGCTCGCCCGGGCTTTATAGTTCAGATCAACTTTATCTGAGTAATCCTGATGCAAAAATGCATCAAATATTTTTTCTTCATTTTTAAGTTATCATGTGAGTTTTAAAAACACCTTTGTTTAGTAATATTTTTTTATCAAGAAACCTGTAAATAGCTTATATTTTGAGACAGAAGAACCTATATAAAACCTATGGTTTCGCGGTGGGCCACTAGGAGGCCCGTGTATGTTTTGGAATGTTACATTTCAGCAGCAGCCAAGGTCATATGGATAGGAGACATCAATACAAAACTTGTCCAAAAATCTAGAGACGCCTATAAATGCTTAAGAATGTGGTCAAATCGGTGATTGTCAACCTAGGGTTGTCAACTGAACAATAAATATAGGCACAGAGACCCCATAGTAGCGAATCAAATAACAAAGTCACCGGCACTTTACTTGAAGGAGCTTCACAAATTCCATATTGGTATGATTGTCAATTTATTCATGTAACCACGGTAGTCAGTTTTGTCATGTAAACTACATACTACAAATGTGCTCAAGAAAAAAGGACTATCCTTTGGCAGCAAGGAATTCACCATAGAACTGTAATGTCTGGAGGGCACATATTTTTTGGGCTTCGGCCAATTAGGCCTCGTTAGTGGCCCTCAAACTTTCTACCTATTATCAATTTGGATAGGCTACTTCGTCTGTACTTGGCTTAGTTGACTAAAATCCGATTAGAGGTTTTTGTGAAAAAGCCTAGGTCTTCAAGATCTAGATCAAGTTATTGAGCGGTCACGAAACTGATAGCAACAGCTATGTTCAAAGATCGAAGGGCAATAACTCCAAAAGTAGGAGTTACGGTCCATGTCTTCTGCACGTCGTCTCATGGTGTTCCACATATCGGTGAAGTTTCATGGAAATATCTCAAATGGTATCGGAGTTATGGAGCGAACACAAAACTATGATAGAAAGGGCTATGTTAGATGCTAAAAGGGCAACAACTCCAAAAGTAGCAAAATAAAGGTTACGGTTCATACGTTCTACACGTCGCCTCATAGTGCTCTACATATCTGTGAAGTTTCGTGAAAATATCTCAAAAGTTATCAGACTTATGGAGCGGACACGAAGCTATGGGGCGCTGACGGACGGACGGACACTCAAACTTTCGGAGGGTATAACATAATACCCCGTCATTTTGTGAATGGTGGGGCATAAAACACATTTGACAAATTTTACTGTAAAACTGAAGGGAACGCCACAATAAATAATACAGCCATCAAAAGCCACCGAAATAAGAGGTGACATGAACTCACAGACACAAAAGCTAAAACGCAAAATTACATACGGCATAGCAAAGGAACGACCTGGCGAAGCAAATGGGCTTGGGCTCGGGCGTTTGTGAAGATCCGGGCTGGATACTTAATCCAGCCTTAATCCTTCAAACGAACATTCCTCTTTCAAAGATTTATGAACCTTAAACGCAGGTCCCAACAATCCCTAGTTGCCGAAGTTAAAATACCCGTCAACACTGTTTAGGTCATTGTGGTGACGTTGTTTCCAACTGTATGGGACATTTACCCGACACTGAGATGAAATGACATCTTAATCCGTGCCGCCCAATAAAACCATAGGTTTTATTTGCATGGACGGTCGGACTCGCACCACTTTGCCTGGGCAGGCTTAGACTAAGCGGTTTACCAGAACTCATGTGCGGTTTGGTTTCAGCTCTTCGTGGAAGCATCATGATGTCCAATCTGTTTCTCCAGGAGACAAATATATTGTATTTAAAATGCAAAGTAGAAGTGGAGGCAATGATCAGGAATCGATACAATTAACCCATAGCTCCCATCAGAGTCACCAAATGGAAAGAAACACAAACATGAAACAACAGACCCTAATGGAAACACAATAGCGGAAAGCCAAAAGGACAGTTACTTTCCCTCAAAATGGCCAAAAGGTTATCCAAAATAAAATAATACAAGTGACATAAACACCCAAAGACACACCATAACAAAAATAAACCACGACAGAAGAACCACCTTGGAACGGTCAGCGGAAACGAATTCCACTGGGGGGGGGGGGGGGGCTTAAATCGGTTTACGTGGCCACAATCCTCGCCCTTACTTCCGTCGCGATTAAGACACATTATTTGTTCAGTCCGCATGAAGGCCTCCTAACTCATCAGTGCAACATCTCCGTGAACACAAAAAATCAAACAACCACAGAGATGAAAGTCGTAATAATAACTGTAAAAATAGAAAATAATAATTTCTTTTTTTTCAGATTCAGATATTCCAGTATATGCTGCAGAAATGGCAAGGATGAAACCAAGTAAGAAACAAAGAGAAAAAACAGGTAAAAATGCTTTTGGAAAATGGGTGCAGATTCATGGGAGGCAACTTTTCCAAAATTATCTGTATCTCCTACCTATAATGTCTACTCGTAAAGTCACATTCTTTTCTTTAGGAGCAGACACCTTTGAGGGTTTGAGTTTATATGAGCCAGCGCACGACAAAACCTACAATAAGACATGTGCGCCCAGCGAAGACTCAGATCAGCCTGCGCATCGCGCAGTCTGATCAGAGTCTTCGTTGTTTGCTCTTAGGATAGCTAAGGGTCCAGTGCTCCTTCGTGCAGCAAGAGAAGTCTCTGGTTAGACTATATGGATGCGCAGACTGATCTGATTCATCGCTGGGCGCACATGCCTTATTGTAGGTTTTGTCGTGCGCTGGCTCAATTACGTAAGCAGCCAGGAAGTCCCGGAAACTGCTTCTCTTGTAACTTGATACGAGTAATTGGCGGAAGATATAGCGAGTTTAACAGCAGTATATTTAAATGGAATATTCTTGCCTGTGTGCCGTTTAGAAACTATACGCGTATTACGTTTAAAACATGTTAATTTTCCTTCAAAGCTCAATGAACATATTTTTGAAAAAAAAAAAATAATTTAAATGTTCATAAAAGAATGGACACCATCGGGTCATGAGCAAAGAAGTGAACCCGAATCTTTTGCTCTGATATTTCAATGAACGTTAAATAAATGAGCCCCGCCAAGCGAATTTGTGTCGAGCATTCCGTCATGACAAATTTTTACTGCGCATGCCCAGCCATTCAGAGGGGCCAGGGATATGGCTTTCTTTCTGAAGGTTCCTCTTGGTTCACTGCTCGCATAGGCGATCAGTACCAAAATCGCTTGACGGGGCCCAAATTATCTTTTATGCTTTATATAAAGGACCTTACATGAATGTACATGTATTAATGAATTTATTAAACGAGTTGAGGAAAAGAGATGAAATGCATGGCTTCGAACGAGCATTTTATGCCTTTTTCTCAACGAATTTAATAAATTCATTCAAACATGAGCTCGAATACAAGATTCTATTTATCATATGACATTTAAAACGCGTTTAAATCACGATCATTTTATATAAAACTGTCAATATTCCGCCATTAGTAAACGCGAGATCGTTAAGGACGTCGTAAACGTAACGTAACGGGGCGAATCTAACTTATTTGCATATTTAATCCACCAGTGCATTACCGAATGTATTACATGGTGTTATTACATTCTTAGACGCGACGATCAATTTACATTATTTTTCATCCATTACATGTATGTGCGGAAAAACGTCTAGTTTGATCACTAAACTTAAGCCTGGAAAGCAACTGCGCAAAGTTTTCGCTTTTACAGCGGAACAGCATCGTTGACACCATGACGTTGTTATCGTCCAATCATATCGGAGATTGCCATTCTTTATTATGACGTAACTGTCGCGTGTATCAACGTAATCTTTGAAATATGAATAACATATAACACCCCAATAGTTAACTATACGAGGGTATTCTGTAAACGCACTGAGAATGTAAATACAGTAAAACTTCGATGGCTCGAACTCCGATGGATCGTTTACCATGGCTGATTCGAACCCGTTAATGAGTCCTTAGGTAAGTCCTCTGCATTAAGAAGTAGTGCTGGATAATTAAGGGGATTTTCGACTTTTATCTTGCAAATATATGCCGTGTGTACTCATTAGAATCGCCTCGATGAGGCGATTCTAATGGGTACACACAGCATACAGTTTTGTCATAGAACACCGAAAATGGTAAAATTGGCCCCGTTGTGTCTCCTGTAAGAAACCTTCAATGGCTCGAACAACCCCTGTCTCGAACGGATTTTTTTATGGTCCCTAAGGTGTTCGGGCTATTGAAGTTCGACTGTATAATGACTTTAAATAGGTACTTAACGGCATGGACGTTGGCGTATTGTCGTCGAGCGTAGAAAAAAACCATCAGGGTTAGAGTTTTAGAAAATTTGACTTTTCAACAATTGTAGCATTCTTACGGCAATACTTGAGTGATAGGGGTAGGTTAGGATAACTTGATCAAACATTTTATTTTATACATAGCAGTGAAATCAACGCATATCTGGAACAAATAAAAGTAATATTTTCACAGTGTGAAAATATAACTGATATTTTCACAATGTGAAAAATAACATGACCATGTTATTTTCACAGTAGCAGCCCGGACTACTTTTCTCGTGTTATGATATGTTATCTATAAAATAATTCTGTAAAATACCTTGAAAAAGCATTCTTTAAACTGTAAAAATGCTGTATTATAAATAGCGATCTGTTTATGGTTTGCAACAGACAGTTGTGACGTCAAAGTCAAGTCAAAAATTGTGACGTAAGATCCGATTGATCAATTACAGTAAGTGTCCTACAATATTTTCAAATAAAAAGAAAATATCCTTTTTTTCGAAAAATATCAAAAATATTTCACATTACGATAACTCACCCGTGCAACATAGTGCATTTTTCACATCTTCAAAATGGCTACTTTTCTGATGAAAATCCTTGATATTTTTGTTGTAAATGTTCAAAACATAGGTTGTGGGTGCTCGTTAGAACCGCCTCGTTGAGGCGGTTCTAACGAGTACCCACAACCTATGTCTTGGAGCAGAAATAAGAAAAATAATGAATACCCCCGTAAACCCCAGTTTTCTCTATATAAAGTGGGGTTTAGGGGGGTCTTCATTTCACGGACTTGGTCACGTGATGATCTTGTGTGTTGAAAACATCAGAATTTTTACTTGTGCTTCCCACTCGCGAAAATTCTGATATTTTCAACACACTCGATGAAATATTTTTGGTCTTCATCTCAAAAAATTAAATGTCCTCTATATATCATTATTTTTTTCAGTTTTAGAATCGATCGTCTTCAGCTCACACAATGTTTGTTTGTTCCATGCATCACAAAAACAAGCCTATATAATATTTTTATAGTAAAACTGGGGTTTACAGGGGTAAATCTTATTTTTTTTTTATATCTGCTCCAAAATATAGAGTGTGTGTACTCGTCAGAACCGCCTTGATGAGGCGGATTTAACGAGTACCCACAATCTTTATTTTGAGCAGAAATAAGAAACACATCACGTTTTTTCATCTTAAAATGTTCATTTTTCGGCGGTAAATTTTGCAATGTATTTGTATAGGCGTGTTTTTGTTTTTAGCTCCACTGGCCGAAGGCCAGCGGGGCTATTATCATGGCCCTGTGTCCGTCGTGCGTCCGTGCGTCCGTGCGTTAACTTTTTCTTTAAACATCTTCTCCTCCTAAACTACTGGGCCAATTGTAACCAAACTTCACAGGAATGTTCCTTACATAGTCCTCTTCTAAATTCCTTCAAAGAATTTTGTTACACCCTAAAATGGCTACTTTTCTGATGAAAATCCTTGATATTTTTCTTATAAATGCTCAAAACATAGGTTGTGTGTGCTCGTTAGAACCGCCTCGTTGAGGCGGTTCTAACGAGTACCCACAACCTATGTCTTGGAGCAGAAATAAGAAAAATAATGAATACCCCCGTAAACCCCAGTTTTCTCTATATAAAGTGGGGTTTAGGGGGGTCTTCATTTCACGGACTTGTTCACGTGATGGAATCGATCATCTTCAGCTCACACAATGTTTGTTTGTTCCATGCATCACAAAAACAAGCCTATATAATATTTTTATAGTAAAACTGGGGTTTACAGGGGTAAATCTTATTTTTCTTGTATCTGCTCCAAAATATAGAGTGTGTGTACTCGTCAGAACCGCCTTGATGAGGCGGATTTAACGAGTACCCAAAATCTATACTTTGAGCAGAAATAAGAAAAATATCACGTTTCTCATCTTAAAATGTTCTTTTTTCGGCGGTAAATTTTGTAATGTATTTGTATAGGCGTGTTTTCGTAATGAAAGCATTATGAATTGTTTTACAATCGGCCAGTTTTGGGAGCAGACGGATTCCGCGCTTAGGCGATTCTAATGAGTAAGCACAACATACAGACCCCTTTAATTCATTTACTTCGAAAAGGCATCTTCAAACAACCTGTTTTAATGCTATAACTAACCATCCCTGGCTCGCACTCCTCTGTAGGACGAAATTGCATGGTTCCAAACGTGTCCAAGCCATTGAAGTGTATCATTATCACATAAATCACTGGCATTACGAAAACACGCCTATACAAATGCATTGTAAACTTTACCGCCGAAAAAATGAAAATTTTAAGATGCAAAATTGTGTTGTTTTTATTTTTTTATTTTATTTTTTTCTTATTTCTGCTGAAAATATAGATTGTGGGTACTCGTAAGAACCGCGTCATCGAGGCGGTTCTAACGAATACCCACAATCTACATTTCAGACGAGAAATAAGGAAAATAATGTTTACCCCTGTAAACCCCAGTTTTACCATATAAAAATGGGGTTCAATGGAGTCACAATTATATAGGCGTGTTTTCGTGAAGGGATACAGAAGTCTGTATTCAAATTTGTTTCGTTGTTTCTTGATGTCGTTTCATATTTTTGTTAGAAGCCCCTGTGGCGCAGTGGTTACGCTACTCGCCTTCTAAACCAGGCATCGCAGGATCGATCCTGGGCTTCAAGACCTTTGATGAGTCTTTAAACCGAGGTCCCGTCTCCGTATGACCTTAGCTGTTGGTGGGACGTAAAACTAAAATCACTCACTTCATATTTTGTTACATACAGGACAATCCTCCAGCTGCGAATACCACGATGAAAAATCAAGTGGCAACTGCTATCACCTCAAACAGGAAAATCTTTATCACCAAACTTTTATACAAGTCGGTGAAGGTAGTAAAGTGGAATACCATTCACATGGTATGTCGTCCTTTGTTTTCGCGATTATGCCTAAAATAAAATGGGCCCCGTCAAGCGATTTTGGTACTTATCGCCTATGCGAGCAGCGAAGGTTCAGGCGAGCCTGCGCATCCGCGCAGTCTCGCCAGAACCTTCGCTGCTCGCTCATACATGCAGTGAATCAAGAGGAACCTTCAGACAGAAAGTCATATCCCTGGCCCCTCTGAATGGCTGGGCATGGGCAGTTAAAATTTGTCATGACGGAATGCTCGAAGACACAAATTCGCTTGGCGGGGCTCAAATAGCTGTGTTTCCGCTAACATACCGAAATTGGGTAGGGATCGGTAGGTCCCAAAACTTTTTTTATCTTTTAGTCAAAATATTATTTGAGCCCCGCCAAGCGAATTTGTGTCTTCGAGCATTCGGTCATGACAAATTTTAACTGCGCATGCCCAGCCATTCAGAGGGGCGAGGGATATGGCTTTCTGTCTTAAGGTTCCTCTTGATTCACTGCTTTAATTAGCGAGCAGCGAAGGTTCTGGCGAGACTGCGCGGATGCGCAGGCTCGCCTGAACCTTCGCTGCTCGCAAAGGCGATAAGTACCAAAATCGCTTGACGGGGCCCATTTAATGGAAAACAAAAACCAAAAAATAATAAAAAGGCTAAATGTTAACTACATGTATATTACCTGAAAACATTCACGTTTAAGAAATAGATCAGCTCTAACTGTGATTTGTTGTGTAATAAATCACAGTTTGGAGGTCAGTTGTAAAGTAGATCAAATCACAAGCGCGTAGCGCGCGTGATTTGTCTACTTACAACTGACCGACAAACTGTGATTTATTACTCAACAAATCACAGACTAGAGCTGATCTATTTCGATTCTAACACGCTGAAAATCGGCAATAATGTTGTTGTTTCCTTCAAAAGCTCATAACTTTTCGCCATTGTTAGAAGAAATCCAGCTAAAATTATCGACTGAAACACATGCATTTATATCCATTTCTTACGTTTTCGATGCGAGAAAATGACGTTACACCGTCTAACGTCAAGGAAATCGACTAGTGACGTCATAAATTTGCAGTTTTAATGACGTCACTCGTCACGCTCTTCCGAGCTGTGATTTGTTGCAGAATAAAACACAGGTATTTTCCATTGCCTATATAGGCGGGCTGTGTTAGAATACGAGGTTAAACGCATCAAGGATGCAAAAGAACAGGGTTTCAAGTATTAGTTTGGCTATTTTGACAGTTTTATTAATTTTTATCAAAAGTGCTAGAAAATATTAAGGTCGGTAGCTAAGAAAATATTTTTTTTATTTTTTTCTGGGAATAAAAATTATAGGGTCGGCACATACCATCATGGTCAGTCGGGTTAGCGGAAACACAGTTATTTTTTTTTTTTCTTAGTTCATGAAAAAAGTTCTGTTAAAAGAGGATTTAAAATCCTTTTGTGGATCGGAATAATCACCCTGCAAGCAATTACACTAACCAGTGTTATTTGTATGCCCCCGGTGTTCAAAGAATGATGGAAAGAGCATACTTTTACCCATGTTCGTCTCCGTGCACATCCGAGATGGTGTTAGCAATTTTCGTTTATGTTTTTCCGAGATGCCGTCAGAAACTGGCTTTAAAGTTTTTGATCAACGTCAATACTACTAGGCGGGGGTTTCCGTTTCCGTCGGACACATTTCTAGTTCTTCTTTGTACTCGGTATGTTCCCGTCATTACTCACTGTTGAGTCTGGGTTTCACTGCTGATCTTTCCATTAGGGTCTGTTGTTTCATGTTTGTGTTTCTTACCCTTTGGTGTCTCTCATCGGAGCTGTGGGTTAATTGTATCGATTCCTGATTATTGCCTCCACTTCTATTTTTCACAATATGGTTCAATGTATAATTAATTGTTTTGTTTGTTTTATATTGGAGTTTAACCGTCCAGTCAACAATATTTAGGTCATTTTTGAGCCGTTCAGTTTACCTATCCACACTTTTCCTGGGCAGGCTTTCCTGGGCAGGCTTCCTGGGGAACTGTCCTTTTGGCTTTCCGCTATTGGTGTTTCCATTAGGTCTGTTGTTTCATGTCTGTGCTTCTTTCCCTTTGGTGTCTCTGATGGGAGCTGTGGGTTGATTGTATCGATTCCTGATCATTGCTTTCACTTCTATTTTATACGTAAGCGGTTAACCAGTACAGTGCACATTCTTTCGCCACAAACTGGCAACTGCCCTTCCTGAATCTGCGGAAGGGAGAGAATGACCGTACAAAAGATCCACGAAAGAATTTTGCCGACCCCGGCAGGTATCGAAACCGCGTCCTCCTGATCACAAGTCAGACGCGCATCTGACTGAGCTACCGAGACCGACGTATTAGTAATTGACTATCCTGTATTGTTCGGGGGTCATCCGTATTAACACTGAAGTTAAAACTCAATAATCATGTTTTCAATGGTGTCAATTAATTAAATTGCCATGAATCAAGTAATTTCGTATTGTCCAAGTTACAGCTCCGAGGTCAGCTGTATTGACCTCGGCCTTTGGCCTCGGGCCAACACAGCACACCTAGGATCTGTAACTGGGCCAATACGAAATTACTTGATTAATAACATTATATTATTATTTCTTGCACACCAGATACGGAAATCCTTAGTTTTGTCTCGGGATAGACATTCTGTTCTAACCTTGGTGCTCCTACCCTAAATATATCCTCGGGTGTTTGATAAATGCAGCGACCTCACATTTGCCGTAGTTAAGGTTGACGTCACAGCACGTTACGTGCCGTCACTAAACATCGCTTTAGTGTCATCACAATATGGCGGACGTCGGCAACCGAAGTGACTGCAGTATTAAAAATTCACGCTCAGAAATGGAACGTATGCAAGAAAAAGAATCCTACATGGGTGTGAGGGGTGAATAGAAAAGTCCGTCTCTCGGGATCACTGTCCGGCACCACTCGGCAAGCCTCGTGATGCCGGACAGTGATCCTCGGGACGGACTTTTCCCTCCACCCTCACACCCATGCAAGATTCTTTAATCCTGGATATTGATGAAACTTCCCAGTTATTGTTCCCATAACCTGAATATGATCATATTCTATCAAGGTCATACTCGACTGATTTTACCTGAGTTATGGTCCGTTGTCACTTCTAACCATTTTATCAACTGAAGTTCTTGTCTTTTATAAATCTTTCCAGTTATTCCCATGACCTGAAGATGATCATATTTCATCGAGTGTATGCTCGACTAATTCTTACTAGGGTCATGGCCCTTTTTAAGTTTTACCCATTTTATCGACATAAGTTCTTGTCTCCGCAACTCCTCCTAAGTTTTCAATGGATTTTAATGAAACTTTCCAGTTATTGTTCCCATAACCAAAAGATGATCACAATATTATCAAGGTCATGCTCGTCATATTTTCGACAGAATTATGGCCCTTTGTCACTTTTAGTCGTTTTATCAACTGAAGTTCTTGTCTCCGCCACAGTTACGAAGTTTTCAAGGGATTTTGATTAAACTTTCCAGTTATTGTTCCCATGACCTGAAGATGATCATTTTTCATCGAGGTCATGCTCGACTGATTTTACCACAGTTACGGTCCTTCTTCACGTTTAGCCATTTTATCAACAGAAGTTCTTGTCTCCGCTAATTCTCCTACAGTTTTCAAGGGATTTTGAAAAAAAAAAAAATCATTTATGTTTCCCATGGACTGATGGTGTTCATATTACGTCGATGTCATGTTCGACTAATTCTTACCAGACTTATGGGTTTGTTGTATTTAGCCATTTTACCAACAGAAATTCTTGTTTCCGCAACTCACAAATAACATGGTTTACGGCATATATAGCTCAGACATATTCCACATACTGACATTTCAAAAGTTGGGGAACACTTGGCCTGCGGCCTTTCATTATGAAAAGCATGCAATATGTATCGTCCATCTGTTTTCTGATATTCTGGGACTACCCTATGGCAGATATATTAAAATATCCTTTTTCCAATTGTTGTCTCCCTTTGTAAAAGCTTTACATACACTCGGAGTCCGACAAATACGTTCCTCCACGGAGGATCTGTAGTGGACTGTTCCAAATCTGAATTTCGCCAAGTCCATCATTGGTAATGGGGTGTATATTCAGATTCGTGTTGTGTTATACGGGTTTACACTGCTCGTGTCCGTATTTGTAGCAACCTGAAGGTTTGAAAGGGTTTATTTGCATCTAGCTAACGCACTCGACCACGACGTTATAGAAATGAATTAGAAAGGAATGGCAGAATATCAACACAACAGAAACTGTACGTCATCTTGTAACGTCGCTGATCATTTGCGGATACGAGGACTGTCCAAATATGAATGCAACTAAGCACATCAAAATGATTCTGTGATATATTTCGATGAAAAATTTATTTAGTCCCCGCAAAGTATTCCCCTTTAACAGATATACAAACTTTCAGTCTTCTGTTCCAATCATTGTATGCATTGTGGTAGTCTTTTCGAGGTATACTATGAAGGCACTGGAATATTGCAGAACCGAGGTGTTTGCGCTGTACAAATTTTCGACCAGAAAGGTATTTTTCAGCCGCGGGAACAACAAAAAAGTCACACGGGGCAAGGTCAGGGGAATACGGGGAAGAGGGATTTCAACAACCTTTTCCTGCTTCAGATAGTCTTGCACAATGAACGCCTTGTGCGATGACGCATTGTCATGTAGCAATCTGACATTGGCAAAACCAGTTGCGGGTCTTCGTTCTTTGAAATATTTCTTCAATTTTCGAAGAACTTTATTCTTGTAAAACTTCGCATTTACAGATTTGCCTTTAGGCACAGCAACCTGAATAGCAGGGCCTTGATTTGAAAAGAATATGGTATACATTACCTTCTTGACGCTCATGGTCCGCTTTGCAATGCATGGTCTTTTGCAATACTTTGTTGCCCATATTTTGTTCTGAATCTTTCGTTTTCGCTCAAAAAAAAGTGAACCCATGTCTCGTCACCTGTGACGACATTAGCGAAAGACCGTGCAGTGTAATTTGAAAACTTTTTAAGCAACTTCTTGGCGCACTGAACGCGTGTCTTTTTCTGCTCATCTGTCAACAGATGGGGAATCCATCTAGCACAAATCTTTCTCATTTGCAAATCCCGTTTCAGAATTGTATGAGCTGCTAATAATGAGATGCCTACCTCACTAGCTATTTGCCTAATGGTGTATCGTGCATCGGTAGCAACTATTTCTGTCACTCTAGCAACCATCTTGGCAGATGTATCTCTTTCGGCCGACGATCATGTGGTACATCTTCTGTTGAACCTAGCCCACAGCTGAATTTCTTACACCAACGAAAAACTGTCGGAAAAGACATTTCATTATGCCCATAAACCGAACATATTTCATCAAAAATGTCTTTGCACCATATACCAAGAATACAATGAATCTTAATATAGGACCGTATTTCAACGGAGTACTCTGACCTTCTTCCATCCACGTTTTGTATTAGTATACAATGGTAGATAGTGTTTATCGAACGATATACATGGCTAAAGTGTACGGATTTTAACAGTTTTGTTATCAACGTATAGGTAAAATGTTTTTCTACGCTGTGATATTTATTTCAAGGTGATTTTCGCATTAGTGCGTAAGAAAACGTTCTACTTGCATTCATATTTGAACAGTCCTCGTATTTGGATTTATTGGGTTGACATGGGACAATAGACTTTGTATAAATTAGATTTGGTATAACAGCAAATTGTTTGCAACCGTGAATCCGACGTTCGCGCGTTCGTTATGATCGAGAGTATGTGGGTTCGAATCCGGCCACTGGGCAAGACAGGTAATGCCACTGCCCCACTCCACCCAGGTGTAAATGGGCAGCAGTGGTGTAAAAGTCACTTCTTCTCTCTCGCGAGCAACGCACGGAATGAGTGTTCGAGAGCGATTCAAATACGCTTGAGGCTTTCTTTCCACTGACCGTTCCAAGGCGGTTCTTCTGTGGCGGTTTATTTATGTTGTTGTTTGTTACTTACTGTGTGTTTCACTTGTGTCTTTTTATTTTGTATGGCCATATGACCATTTTGTGGGAAAGTGACTGTCCTTATGGCCTTCCTTTGTTTAGGTTTCCATTATGGTCTGGTCGCTTAATGTTTGTGTTTCTTTCCCTTTGGTGTCTTTGATGGATGGAGTAAGTTAATTGTATCGATTCCTGATCTTTGTTTTACTTCTACTTTACATTGCAATCGACCTGATATAAATTATTGTATCACACTAAATAAGTTTCGAATGTCGTTATTCACTAATTTACCATTTTGTGACAGGTAACAGCACAGAGAAGGAACAGGGGTGTCACTACGGCGGAGCTAATTACAAGAAGAACCAATGAAGGCATACTGTTCTGTAACATATCTGGATATTGAATAAGTCATAAATAATTGGTGAAAAGACAGTGGTGCCAACAATAATGATTGGTCATTTGAGCCAGACCAGACATCGCTCAGGCCAGTTTGTGCCACCCTCAGTTTTTCATACAGTGACAGTTTTGTGGCTTTCAGAAAAAAAATCTAGTCTTGTTCATATCGAACGATCATATACGTCTCTCTTTTTCTGTGCCAGTTCATGGTTGCAAAACATTTTACGTAGTTAGTGATTTTTATCTAAACGCATGCTTTTTCTATATTTTTGTATGCTTATGTTAAATATTTACTGCTATTAAACCATGAAATGAAATTGGGTTTGGACAATGTTGTTCCAGTTAACAGATCCTTGTAACATCACGAAAACGCGCCTATATAATGTTGACCCCCTTGAACCCCACTTTTATATTGTAAAACTGTGGTTTACAGGAGTCTACATTTCTTTTCTTATTTCTGCTCAAATCATAGATTGTGGGTACTCTAACGAATTCCAACAATCTATGTTTTGAGCAGAAATAAGAAAAATATCACAATTTTTTATCAGAGAATTTTCTCTTTTTTTTTTTTTTTTTGTGGAAAAAAAATTCAATATATTGTAATAGGCATGTTTTCGTAATGTACAATGTTGTTCCATTTAACAGGTGCTTGAAATGAACACCAACTTTTAGTGTGTGTATCGCTTATATCTTTCTGTTTTGGATAGCCAATTGGCCATTTTGTGGGAAAGTAACTGTCATTTGGCTTTCCGCTATTGATGTTTCCATTGGGGTCTAGTTATATCATGTTTGTGTTTATTTCCCTTTGGCGTCTCTGATGGGAGTTGTGGGTTAATTGTATCGATTCCTGATCAGTGCCTTATTTTCAGAACGGCATATATTATTTTTGCGGGTACTCGTCACTGTCCGCGCATTGAGGTGGTTCTAACAAGAACGTAAATCTATGTTTGGAGCAGATATAAGGAAATATAACAACGTTTCTTCAGCCATATTTCTGTTTAAGAGCTACATGTATGAAATAATGTACTATGTCAAGCGTTTTTGTTATTCTGTATTCACTATTTAGTATAATAGTCAGACAATTAGTACAGACCAGCTACCAGTAATAACCCGTATTTTTTTCGGCGGTAATAGGCTTTTTTTCTCGGAGAATAAGCGAGAAATTTCTCCGAGAAGAAAAACATCCTGCTCGTAATGCTCAGATTTGAGCGAGTAGCAGTAATAGGAGAAAATAAAAAATAAAAAAAAAAAAACATTTCGCGTTTCAAAGCGGTTAATTTCTCCGCGAAACGCCCCTAAATTTTTCCGCGAACATCGCTTTCCCTCGGAGAAAGACACTTAGTACAGGTGAAGTCGTTCACGGTGTTTATCCGCGAAATCTGCCTATACCTACATGTATATTGGTTCATAAGCATGTTTTTTATGCATTAAAATTTCGCAGTATGAATATGATGAATGTTTTCTGTGTTCCTTTTTACTGCTGTGTAAACGCCTCATAAATTGAAAACTGTTGATTTTCTATCGGTTCATCATGATGGGATTACTTTATTTTTTTCTCAAGTAAATACGTTAGAAAAATCAAACTCAGTGTATATAATAATTGGGATCCTGCTAGTACATGTATGTGTGGGCGCTGATCTCACTCTACATTTTTGTTAGCTCACCTATCACATAGTGATGAGGTGAGCTTTTGGGATCACTTTTTGTCCGTCGTGCGTCCGTGCGTGCGTCCGTGCGTGCGTGCGTCCGTAAACAATTTCAAATAAGTATATCTCTAATACCCCATGGCCAATCTTGATCAAATTTCATGTGAAGCATCATCAGGTAGGGGGAAAGGCTGCATACGGTTTTTGGGCTGATCAGATTGGAATTCTGGTTGCCATGGCAACATATAGCTCCCATAGATTTAGAATGGGAAAAATTTAAAAAATCTTCTTCTCTGAAACCACAGGACCCAGGGCTTAGATAATAAGCTTGTAACAATGTCAAGTGGTCACCTACATAATTCCTGCCAATCATGCCCCTGGGGTCCAAATTGGCCACACCCGGGGCCCCTTAGCTCCCATAGACTCATAATGGAAAAAAGCTTCAAAAATCTTCTTCTCTGAAACCATAGGGCACAGAGCTTAGATATTTAGCATGTAGCAACGGCAAGTGGTCACCTACATAATTCCTGCCAATCATGCACCTTGGGTCCAAACGGGCCACGCCCCGGGGCCCTTTAGCTCCTATAGACTCATAATAGAAAAAAGCTTCAAAAATCTTCTTCTCCGAAACCAAAAGGCCCAGAGCTGAGATATTTAGCATGTAGCAACGGCAAGTGGTCACCTACATAATTCCTGCCAATCATGCCCCTGGGGTCCAAATTGGCCACAGCCCGGGGCCCCTTAGCTCCCATAGACTCATAATGGAAAAAAGCTTCAAAAATCTTCTTCTCTTAAACCACAGGCCACAGAGCTTAGATATTTAGCATGTAGCAACGGCAAGTAGTCACCTACATAATTCCTGCCAATCATGTCCCTAGGGTTCAAACGGGCTACGCCCCAGGGCCCCTTAGCTCCCATAGACTCATAATGGAAAAAAAGCTTCAAAAATCTTCTTCTCTGAAACCACAGCGCCCAGAGCTTAAATATTTAGCACGTAGCAACGGCAAGTGGTCACTTACATAATTCCTGCCAATGGTGCCCCTAGGGTCCAAATGGGCCACGCCCCGGGGCCCCTTTGCTCCCATAGACTCATAATGGAAAAAAGCTTCAAAAATCTTCTTCTCTGAAACCACAGCTCCCAGAGCTTAGATATTTAGCACGTAGCAACGGCAAGTGGTCACCTACATAATTCCTGCCAATCATGCCCCTAGGGTTCAAATGGGCCACGCCCCGGGGCCCCTTAGCTCCCATAGACTCATAATGGAAAACAGCTTCAAAAATCTTCTTCTCTGAAACCACAGCGCCCAGAATTTAGATATTTAGCACGGCAAGTGGTCACTTACATAATTCCTGCCAATGGTGCCCCTAGGGTCCAAATGGGCCACGCCCCGGAGCTCCTTTGCTCCCATAGACTCATAATGGAAAAAAGCTTCAAAAATCTTCTTCTCTGAAACCACAGCTCCCAGAGCTTAGATATTTAGCAAGTAGCAACGGCAAGTGGTCACCTACATAATTCCTGCCAATGGGGCCCCTAAGCTCCCATAGACTCGTAATGGAAAAAAAGAACTTCCAAAATCTTCTTCTCTGAAACCATAGGGCCCAGACCTTAGATATTTAGCATGTAGCAATGGCAAGTGGTCACCTACATAATTCCTGCCAATCCTGCCCCTGGGGTCCAAATGGGCTACGCCCCGGGACCCCTTAGCTCCCTAAGACTCATAATGGGAAAAAGCTTCAAAAATCTTCTTCTCTGAAACCACAGGGCCCAGAGCTTAGATATTTAGCATGTAGCAGCAGCAAGTGGTCACATAGATAAATCCTGCCAATCATGCCCCTGGGGTACAAATGGGCCACACCCCGGGGCCCCTTAACTCCCATAGACTCATAATGGAAAAAGCTTCAAAAATCTTCTCCTCTGAAACCACAGGGCCCAGAGCTGAGGTATTTGGCATGTAGCAACGGCAAGTGGTCACCAACATAAATCCTGCCAATTATGCCCCTAGGGTCCAAATGGGCCACGTCCCGGGGCCCCTTAGCTCACATATACTCATAATGGAAAAAAAACTTAAAAAATCTTCTTCTCTGAAACCACAGGGCCCAGTGTTTAGATATGTTGCATGTAGCAACGGCAAGTGGTCACCTACATAAATCTAGCCAATCATGCCCCTGGGGTCCAAACGGGCCACGCCCTGTGACCCCCTGAGCTCCCATTGACTCATAATGGAGAATAGCTTCAAAAATCTTCTTCTCTGAAACTGTGAAGCACAGAGCTTAGATATTTAGTATCTAGCAACATAAAATAGTCACCTACATAAATCCTGCTAACCCTGCGCCTGGGATTCAATTGGGCCACACCCCGGGGCCCCTCAGCTCCTTTAGACTTATAATTGAAAAAAGCTGCAAAAATCTTCTTTTCCAAAGCCATAAGGCCCAGAGCTTAGATATTTAGTGTAGCAATGTCAAGTGGTCTCCTACACTAAAGATTTTCTGGTACACAGGTGAGCGATATAGGGCCATTGGGCCCTCTTGTTGATCTTTTTCTTACACTGTGAGTAATTAAACATCACTGATGCTTACACTTAAGCTCACATGTGGCCCGAGTGAGAGATCTAATGTTTAAGAGTAGGCCACGGAGGCCCGCTTGTGTTTCTTGCCTTTACAATTTAATTGTGCTCATACATGTACATTATGGTGATATTGCGCGGCAAGCATTCCAAGGCTGATTTCTTACTTGGAGCAGAACTACAAAATTCCCCAAGATACAGTTTGTACAGTCATGCAACCTGGGTATCTTGTTAAGTTTACTATACCCCGAGGTAACTGGCCGATTCTTAATCATCGGGTCATTAGGTCTCTCCGCTGTAGTTTGCCCCTCGCTCGAGTCACATATGAGACACCAAGATCTGCAACAGAAGGTGGTCTTACTCTAGTTTTAGCTCAATCATGATGAGCGGTCCGCTCGAAATTAGTTAAATTATCTTGAAAGTGCCGTAAATCCACTAAACACCCCGAGGATAACGGGCATCCTTGAGCTAATGGGAAAAGGCGCTGACACTCATTAGGACTCTCACCGTTGTTTGTTTGTTTGATTTTATGTTAAACGTCCCCGTCAACACTATAAAGGTCATTTTTGAGACGTTGCTTCCAATTTTGTGGGACTTTTACCCGATACTGAGATGAAATGACATCTCAAGCCCTGTCGCCCAATCAAAACATTACGGTTTATAAGCATGGACGGTCTGACTCGCATCACTTTGCCTGGGCAGGCTTAGATCCTCTAAGCGGTTTACCAGTACTCGTGTGCGGTCAGATTCAGCTCTGCGTGGAAGCATCATGCAGCCCATTTATTTCTTCAAGCCCCAGTGGGCGGGGGCGTCTCTCACCACTGTGGTTCGCCTCCGTTCAGTTCAAGTTTTGCAACGTTGCGAGCTGAGCGCGATCGGCTCGAAATAAATGAATTTGTCGTGACGGGCCGTGAATCCACCATACATCCCGAAGATAACGGGCCTCCGTGTTTTAATGGGTAAGAACGCTGACACTTAATCATTAGCCTCTCACCGCAGTATGCACCTCAAACACTTTCTCCGGTTTTAGCCCACCTCTTAATAACGACCAGCTTGTAATTAGAAAAATAATCTTGAAAGGACCGTAAAATCAAATCACCAATCGAACGGAGTACCAGACAAGGATGATGGAAGATGGAGTGCAAAGAGAGCATCATCAAGGAATGGACCGTGTTTCATGACACTCTTGGTGCAGCGGGGCAGACAGATGGAGAGATGTTATTGCAAAGTAATGCATCGTGCCCCAATAACCTCCATGATTAAGGAATTGAGATGGGATTACATGCAGTACTCCTGAATCAATATTGCTAGCCGAGGAGTACCGCTAGCTAGTCCTTCCACTGGGGTTCGAGCCTCGCTCAAGTTGTTTGCTCTGAGGTTATTTATGTAATATTGACGACGTTGCTTCCAATATTGTGGGAGTTTTACCCGATGACATCTCAAGCCCTGCGGCCGATCGAAACCAACAGGGTTTATATGAAGTGGCACCACTTTGCCTGGGCAGGATTACTTTCTAAGCGGTTTACCAGTACTCATGTGCGGTTATGTCGGATTTGCGCCTTACTGGTGAACAGGAGGAAACGGGTTAGATACCTGCTTGGGTCGGCAACATTCCTTTGTGGAAATTGATAAAGAAATATTTCCTCTGGTCAGTCCCTCCCTTCCGCAGATTCGAGAAGGGCAGTTGTCAGTTTCTGGTGAAAGAATGTGCACTCTGCTGGTCTCCCGCTTACGTATAAACCAGTTCAGGGTTAACTGACAGGCTAGGACCTGTAACTGGGCCAATACGAAATTACTTGATTAATAACATCATATTATTATTTCTTGCACACCAGATAAGAAAATCCGTAGTTTTGGCTCGGGATAGAAATTCTGCTCTAAACCTGGTTGCTGTTACCCTAAATCGAATATCCTCTCGTGTTTGTTAAATGCAGCGACCTCATATTTGCTGTAGTTAAGGTTGACGTCAAAGCACGTTTCGTGACGTCACTAAACATCGCTTTAGTGTCATCACAATATGGCGGACGTCGGCAACCGAAGTGACTGCAGTATCAAAATTTCACGCTCAGAAATGGAACGTATGCAAGAAAAAGGATCGGGATAGAAATTCTGCTCTAAACCTGGTGCTGTTACCCTAAATCGAATATCCTCTCGTGTTTGATAAATGCAGCGACCTCATATTTGCTGTAGTTAAGGTTGACGTCAAAGCACGTTACGTGACGTCACTAAACATCGCTTTAGTGTCATCACAATATGGCGGACGTCGGCAACCGAAGTGACTGCAGTATCAAAATTTCACGCTCAGAAATGGAACGTATGCAAGAAAAAGGATCCTACATGGATGTGAGGGGTGAATAGAAAAGTCCGTCCCTCGGGATCACTGTCCGGCATCACTCGGCAAGCCTCGTGATGCCGGACAGTGACCTTCGGGACGGATTTACCCTCCACCCTCACACCCATGTAAGATTCTCATATTGTTTGTAGGAATCTGTCGAGGTGGGCAGTTCCTTAGCAGTTTTTTGTATAAGCGGCATTGTGTGTTGATGCACGGGCTTTTCTGTTTGTGCATGTGTCTAAAGTAGAAGTAAAATAAAGATCAGGAATCGATACAATTAACTTAGTCATTCTCTTTTTTTGACTCTCGCTTTTCTGAGTAGTTTTTTTTTCTATTTATAGTCTTTGAACAAATTAAATATCAGGCGAACCGTTTGTTCAACAACAGTCTAGGTTTCGGACAATTCCGCTATATGCTGATTGTTCCCCGGCGTTGGTCGAAGAGGACTATAGTAATGACGTCAGTCTGTCCGTCCGTCGACGTAATCTTTTCACCGGAAATCCTCAAACATTTTTCAAGGGATTTTGATGAAACGTCCCAATTATTGTTCCCATGACCTGAAGATGATCATATTTTATCAAGGTCATGCTCGACTGATTTTACCAGAGTTATGGTCCTTGGTCACTTCTAACAATTTTATCAACTGAATTTCTTGTCTCCGCAACTCATCATACAGTTTTCAAGAGATTTTGATAAAACTTTCCAGTTATTGTTCCCATGACCTGAAGATGATCATATTTCATCGAGGTCATGCTCGACTAATTCTTACTAGGGTTATGGCCCTTTGTCAGTTTTAGCCATTTTATCGACATAAGTTCTTTTGTCTTCGCAATTCCTCCTAAGTTTTCAAGGGATTTTAATGAAACTTTCCAGTTATTATTCCCATGACCTCAAGATGGTCACATGTTATCAATATCATGCTCGACTGATTTGTGACAGAGATATGACCCTTTGTCACTTTTAGTCGTTTTATCAACTGAAGTTCTTGTCTCCGTAACAGTTCGTACAGTCTTCAAGGGACTTTGATTAAACTTTCCAGTTATTGTTCCCAATGACATGAAGATGATCATTTTTCATCGCGGTCATGCTCGACAGATTTTTACCACAGTTACGGTCCTTTTCCACGTTTAGCCATTTTATCAACAGAAGTTCTGGTCTCCGCAATTCCTCCTACAGTTTTCAAGGGAATTTGATAAATCTTTCCATTTATGGTTCCCATGACCTGAAGATGTTCATATTACGTCGAGGTCATGCTCGACTAATTCCTACCAGAGTTATGGGCTTTTGTTGTATTAAGCCATATAACCAACAGAAATTCTTGTTTCTGCAACTCCCAAAACATGGTTTGCGGCATATATAGCACTGACATTTCAAAAGTCGTGGGATACTTGGTCTGCGGCCTTTCATTATAAAAAGCATGCAATATGTATCGTTCATATGTTTTCTAAAATTCTGGGACTACCCTATTGCAAATATATTGGAATGTCCCTTTCCCATATGTTGTCTCCTTTTGTAAAAAGCTTTATGCATGAAGATTTAACATACACTCGGACCAAATATACTGTATGTCTATTAGGTCCGAAAAATACGTTCCTCCACCGTGGATCTGTTCCAAATCTGATTTTCGCCAAGTACATCATTGAAAATGGGGTGTATATTCAGATTCGTGTTGTCTTATTGGGGTTTACACTGCTCGTGTCCGTATCTGTAGCAGCCTGAAGGTTTGAAAGGTTTTATTTGCATCTAGCTAACGCTCTGGATCACGACGTTATAGGAATGAATTAGGAAGGAAAGGCCGAATACCAACACAACAGAAACAGTATATCATATTGTAACGTCGCTTATCATTTGCGGGTATTTGGATTGGTTGGGTTGACACTGCTTACTGTTTATGGGGCAATAGACTTTGTATAAATTAGATTTGGTATAACTGCAAACTGTTTGCAACCGTGAATCCGACGTTCGCGCGTTCGACTTATGATCGAGAGGTTTTGGATTCGAATCCGGCCACCGGAGCAGAGTTGTGTCCTTGAACAAGACAGGTAATGCCACTGCCCCACTCCACCCAGGTGTAAACGGGTAGCAGTGGTGTGAACGTCTCTGTCTCTCTCTCTCGCGAGCTTGATAATACACGGAATTAGTGTTCGAGAACGATTCAGATAAGTTTGAACCTTTCATAGCAATCAAACTAAAATAAATTAGTTTAAACTAAATTAGTTTTGAATGTCGTTATTCACTTATTTACCATTTTGTGACAGGTAACAGCACAGAGAAGGAACAGGAGTGGCTGAACGAGGGAGCTAATTACAAGAAGAAACAATGAAGGCATACTCTTCTTAACATATTTGGATATTGAATGAGTCATAAATAATTGGTGAAAAGACTGGTGCTACAATAATGATAGCACTTGGTCATTTGGGCCAGACCAGACATTGCTTAGGCCAGATTGTGCCAACCCTCAGTTTTCCATTCAGCGATAGTATTGTGGCTTGCAGGAAAAAAATCTAGTTATAAATTGGTAAATTTCCACCTTGTTTAGGTCCTTTAGTGTCACCCTTGCCGAGTTTTTTTTCATCTGCACTTTCTTCTTCTTGTGAGCAACTTTCCTTACACACTTCCGGTTCGGACCTATAGCTCCCGTTCCGTTCGGTTGTTTCTCTGTTTCTTGAAGAGTGGTTAGACATTATCCCAGAATCAGGACTACCTGGTCCCTTGTCAGAAGCTGTTTTGCGATAATCGTTGTTCAAATGTGCATTCTTTGTGACCACAGATGAATCCGCGTCAGCGCCAATAAGATTTCTCTTTTCATCAGGTGTGTTCTTCTGAAAAAGAATAGTGTATAGGAAGAGATTCTGATTACCAAGGGAGAGAATTGGTGCCACGTGAAATCGATTTAAACCAAACCACCCCATTCAGTAAATATTTTAATAACTATTCCAAGGCAGATGGTCTGTTGTGGTTTTTACTACCATTTTAGTTTGTGTTTTTAGTGGGAAAGAAACTGTCCTTTTGGATTTCCGCTTGTGATGTTTTAATTGAAGCGCGGTTTTTTATGTATAAGAAATAGATCAGCTCTTGCTGTGATTTGTTGAGTAATAAATCACAGTTTGGAGGTCAGTTGTAAAGTAGACAAATCACGAACGCGTAGCGCGCGTGATTTGTCTACTTACAACTGACCGACAAACTGTGATTTATTACAGTACTCAACAAATCACAAACTAGAGCTGATCTATTTCGATTCTAACAGGCTGAAAATCGGCAACAATGCTGTTGTTTCCTTCAAAATCTCACAAACACATGCATTTATATCCTTTTCTTACGTTTTCGATGCGAGAAAATGACGTTACCCCCTAACGTCAAGGAAATCGACTAGTTACGTCATACATTTAAAGCTTTTAATGACGTCACTCGTCACGCTCTTCCTTTCCGAGATTTGTTGTAGAATAAAACATAGTTACTTTACATTGCATATATAGACGCGCTGTGTTAGAATTGTATTTCTTTCCCTATGTGTCTTGGATGGGAGGTATATATCAAATACATGGTTAGTGTCTTTAATAATAAAATATAATCGATGAGACTTAGACATTTTTTTAGGGGCGAGATTTAGCGAGCCCCTATAAAATTGTCGCGGCTCACCGTTTACATTTTTTTATTAAAGACACTTATCATATATTTAATTATACCGCAATTCAAAACAATCAAGGGGTTTTGCAATAACTGAGCAAATATAAGCAATAAGCAAAAAAGGCAGCAGACAGTGTGGCATGTTAAACTACATTTTGTGCCATGGCGCGCACACCTGGTATAACGTGACGCCAACGAGTGCAACGTTTCTGACGTCACCGCGCTGCAAAGACGTAGGAAACAACATGGACGCTCGAATAGCAGTTTCTCAGCGCTTTACATTCTGTATACACATCTGCAAATAAATAGTTAAGTTTAGCTTAAGAAATTATTTTCGAGGTTGAGACGCAACTGCAGTAGCAGTGCGCAGTTATTCCAATGGGCCGTTCAAACCAGGAAAGGCCGAGAAGGTAAGAATTTAGCTGAATTTTCTGAAAATCTGTTCAAATAAATATTGCAATGATTTTAACTTGCAGTTTCGTTGTTTTCCCACGTATAAAAGGTTACATGTTATTGTTTACACTTGTAAATTAGTGACCTGAAAAGTAAGCCCGGTCCTTTAACGATTACTAGACGTGTTATAGATAAGTAGCACGTATTATAGGTCACTACCGATTATAGCGTGCGGTTATTCGATCACCTTTATTTGGTTACTAGAATGCCTGATTGCGGTATAAAAGGTAATTCTATTGATTCCAGGTAACTGCCATCACTTCTAATTTTATTTACAATTTTATTTATAATAGTAAGTTGCAGTAACTTGGGAAAAGTCATGATATGAAGACAACATAAGAAAAGAAAGAGTCTGCTCTTAAAGGGAAAAAATGCAAAAGCAAATTATTTCCTTTCAGAGCGACCCCTGAAGTATGTTATAGAAAATGCTATGTATATGGATAGTTTCAATTTATAATTTCAATGCAAAATAATTTACTTTGTCCACGTGCGCATTATGCGTAATGGGTGCAACGCCTTTGTTATTGTCTTTCACGTGGATTTTACAGGGTAGCGTTGCCTTCCTATCTTGTTTTGTTAGGTGCGGGGCTATTTGAGATCTGTGTTGTTTGTAAGCTACATTTTTTTTTACTGGTTGTGCATAGTTTGCCACTGTTTGTGCGGAACAGTGAGCTGGGAAGTTTGCTATCTGTGATTTTTGAGACCTGTTTTATGTAGGTAATTTGCTAAATGATGCCACAATACTATGGCGTTTGAAAATTAGTAGCTTGCGTCGGGACAAAATATGAATCATACTACTATTTTCTGTCCAAAATGTTTTTTTTATTTTCTCTTGTCTCTCTAGTCAAATTGAGTATAACCATATTCATAAGACTATTGTCTTATTTTCCTTTTTGATTTCTCTGCGTGACTGAATGTTGTGTAATGATTTGGTGCAACGGATGTTGCTACATGTAAGTCCATGATATGTGACAGGTTTATGTTAACTATACTTACATTTATGTAAGATAAGGGCCATACCTAATGTTATGAGAACTTCTGACCCAATTCCACTGTGCTTTATGTGCACTTTATACGCCAAACAATATGATCAAACTTTTTTATTTTAGGCTAAAAGTTAAAATAACTTCGATTTTGGAATGTGTATCTAAACTTTAAGCAGGAATAAGAAAAATAAAGTATTCCCCTGTAAACCGCCTCTTTTCAAGAACACACATATTGTGGGTGCTTCTTAGTATCGTCGAATGGGTGGTCATAAAGAGTGCCCTGGGTCTATCTATATAACTAGGAATAAGAAATATAAAGTATACCCCTGTAATCCCCTCTTTTCAAGAACACACAGATTGTGGGTGCTCCTTGGAATTGTCTAATTGGGACAGGCGTAAAAAGTATCTACAGTCTATGATGTAGGAATAAGCAGGAATAAGAAAACTTGAGTATGTACCTGTAAACCCCCTCTTTTCCAGCACGTACGCAGGTAGGCTACTAAGGATCTTCCTTTTTCGGCGATCTGAAAGAGTACTCAGAGTCTATGTATTTTAGCAGGAATAAGAAACATAAAGTATAACACTGTAAATCCCCACTTTTCAAGCACACACAGGTTGCGAGTGCTCCTCGGAATCGTCTTATTGCGGTGGTTTTAATGAGTACCCATATACTATGTATTTTATGCAGGAATAAGAAAACTAAAGTGTACCCCCTGTAAAACCCCACTTTTATGCACACACAGATTGCGGGTGCTCCTTAAAATGGACTTATTTTGGCGGTCTCAAAGAGTACCCACAGTCTAAATAAGACAAATAAAGTATACCTCTCTTAAGCCCCTCTTTTCAAGGACGCACAGATTGCGGGTGCTACTTATAATCGTCTGAGGCGGTCTTAAAGTGTAACCACAGTCTATGTATTTAAGCAGGAATAAGAAAAATAAATTATACCCCTGCAAACCCTCTCATTTCAAACACAGATTGCGGATGTACCTTAGAATCATCTAATTGGGCAGTCTTAAAGAGTATCCAGAGTCTTAAGTATTTAATGCAACAAATAAAAAAAAACAAATAATATGTATCCCTGTAAATCCCTCTTTTCAAGCACACCTAGATTGTGGATGCTCCTTCGAATCGTCTTATTGGTGCCGTCTTAAGGAGTACCTACAGTATATGTATTTTATGCAAGAATAAGAAAACTAAAGTAACACCCTGTAAACCCCTCATATGCTCCATATGATCGTATAATTGAGGTGGACATAAAGAGTACCCACAGTCTATGTATTTAAGCAGGAATAAGAACAATAAACCATCACCCTGTAAACCCCCTCTTTTCAAACACACACAGATTGCGGATGCTACTCAGAATTGTCTAAGTGGGTGGTCTTAAGAGTACCCACAGTATATGTATTTTATGCAGGAATAAGTTAAACAAAGTATGTCCCGTTCAAGCACACACAGATTGCAGATGCCTAAAGAGTAACCACAGTCTGTATTTATGCAGGACTAAGACAAAATAAAGTATACCCCTAACACCCCCCCCCCTTCTTTTTGACGCACACAGATTGCGGATGCTCCTAAGAATCGTGTATTAGGGGCGGTCTTAAAGAGTACCCACAGTCTGTATTAAGCAGGAGTAAGAAAAATGAAGTATCACCCTGTAAACCCACTCTTTTCAAGAACACACAGATTGCAGGTGCTCCTTAGAATCTTCTAATTGTGGCGTACTTGAAGAGTACTTAGAGTCTATGTATTTTATGAAAAAATAAGTAAAATACAGTAAATCCCCGTAAACCTCATCTTTTCAAGCACCCACCCAGCTAACAAAAAACGTTTAGAAAACGTTGGCGCAACGTTGTATTTTGGTTGTTAAAACGTTTCGATTTAGAGTTTTGGCGACATTATATTGGGAAGTTTGCAAAACTTTTTTGTACAACGTTGCCAAAAAACCTTTCTGCTACCTTTCCAAAACCTGTCTACAACCTTCAAATAACCTGTTCGCAGCCTCAAAAACATCTCAATTATAATTCAGACGGTTGCTATACTTTTTTGGTATGTACGAACTCCTTTTAAAACCTTGCCCTGCTTTAAACTTCAATTCGTATGTACTCGACGCATAAATCAGTTTTAACAAGCTCTTCAAAATTCGTATGAACACTTTCTGCCATAATAAATAACTATTTAACAATCAAAGTATTATGAAACCATTTTTAGTTTGTAAAGCTATGGCAATATGTTTAATTTAAGAAAAAAAAAGATTGGGGTCAGTACCACCTGTTCAAGAGAGTTTGTCATGAGGATCGTTCATGAAATACATCCACCTCTCTCAAACTATCCTGCATGAGGATCGACAAAGTTCCGGTATATGGCAATAATAATAATAAAAAAAAAAAACAAAAAAACATTGCAATCTGCTGAGTGTGTCAAAAGTGACCAAATTTCAAAATCGGTAAGACAGTTCTAGAGAAAATATTTTAGTTGAATGTCACTACATAGCCACTGCATCCACGTACACCATATATCCACAGATATCCGACATTCTGAAAAATACATATTTATGTAATATACGCGATATACAGTATGTAAATGACTAGTAAAGGTTAACCCCTATCCTGCTGAACTCGACAACTTCCATTGCAAACAGTGTAGGTGCAGATCAGATCACTCCTGATCAGTATCTACAGTTTGTCACGCAGTTTGTAATTGTCAATTAAACAAATACTTAATAACAAGTAACTTTGCAGTTGAGAGTCAGAAATAGGCTTGATTCAATTATTTTATTCTTTTAAATAAGGGTTCATTGGCATTTCTCCAACGTTTCAGAAATGTTGTCAAAACGTTTGGCTGTCTGATAAATAGCGAATACCAGGTTCGTGTCTTTTGATATCAAGTTTATCAGGCAAGGCTTCGAGAACGCTAAGCCTCGCGATTATACATGCGTTCTCGAAGCCGAGCCAGATAAACTTGATATAAAATGACACGAATCTGGTATTCTAATTATCAGTTTATCCCCTTGTATACTCTTAAATTAACAATTTACGATCAGTTATTGATGGTCCTTAGTGCGTTCCAGCATTCTAGCGGGCGATATATTTTGTATCAGCTGACCATACTTTCCTATGATATTTTTTTCAAGTATTTTTCCCCCATTTTTTCCAGTAACAATGACCCTTTTTGTAATTTTCCCAGTAGTCCGGTTCATTCATTAAAAGTGCAATGTCACGTTGACGTGATAAAGCTCACTTGTCCAGAGAGATAGCATATCTTTATCAGGTCACTGCGTTCCAATGCGATATATACAGGGGGTAACTGATAACAATGTAGACATGATTATGTTTTGTATCTGCGATTTGGGACAGTTATATTCACATATATAGGCTTTTTTCGTTCACGGAGATGTTGCACTGATGAGTTGGGAGGCCTTCATGCGGACTGAACAAATTATTTGTCTTAATCGCGACGGAAGTAAGGGCATTCGTTACCGCCGACCGTTCCAGTGCGGTTCTTCTGTTTGTTATGGTTTGTCTTTGGGTGTTTGTGTCGCTTATATTATTTTATTTTGGATAGCCTATTGGTAATTTTGCGGGAAAGTAACTGTCCTTTGGCTTTCCGCTATTGATGTTTCAATTAGGGTCTGTTGTTTCATGTTTGTGTTTCTTTCCCTTTGGTGTCTCTGATCGGAGCTGTGGATTAATTGTATCGATTCCTGATCATTGCCTCAACTTCTATTTTGTCAAAATCAATTTAATGGAACAGAATTAACATAATTTAAGAAAGCACGTTTCTGATTACACGTATCCATGCACACTTCTGTAGTCATGAAAACGGATGACAGTACCTATAATATATATGTCAAACAAATATGCGGTTATTCCATTCTAATTTAAAATATTCCAGTTACAAATGAAAAGTTTTCATGTTACTTGAATTGAGCAATATCTTGTACATGTCGTTTGTTTCGATACGAGGAAAATAACACGCTCAAACTACACACTTTTCATGCTTCTTTGGCATCATTGATTCCATTGTGGACTTTTGAAAATATCTGAGGGTCACTGATGAGGCTTAATTGGCCGAAACTAGCTAGTCTGGCCCAGAAAATATGTACACTCCATATTTTTCAGTTATATGGTGTATTCCTTGCTTCCAAAGGATTACCCTTTCTAGAACATATTCTTTGTCTCAGTGAATAAGAATGTGTTGGCGGAAAGACAGCATACGGAGTTGGCTCAGTTTCGTTTAAATGATTTTTGATATATTACAACTAAATATTGATAATTACAACATGTTTAATGCGCAATATTCAACAGGAAATCGTTTCAATATTAATCACTGACCTAGAAAAAATTTTACCGACAAAAATAGAGAAACTAGAATACGAAACTGTGCATGAAGAGTAGAATAAAAACAAAGATCAGGAATCGATACAATTAACTTACTCCACCCATCAAAGACACTAAAGGGAAAGAAACACAAACATGAAGTGACAAGACCAGAATGGAAACCTAAACAAAGGAAGGCCATAAGGACAGTTACTTTCACACAAAATGGCCAAATGGCCATCCAAAATAAAAAGACACAAGTGATACTCACAGTAAGTAACAAACAACAATATAAATAAACCGCAACAGAAGAACCGCCTTGGAACGGTCAGTGGAAAGAATTCCAGTGGGGGGCTTAAATCGATTTTACATGGCCATAATCCTCGCCCTTACCTCTGTCGCGGTATACACTAATTTTGTTAAGTTCGCATGAAGGCTTCCTTACTCATCAGTGTAACATCTCCGAGAACATACAAGTAACAAAACTACAGAGATGAAACAAGGTTGACGACTCGACAGCATACAACAACAGAATCGCTGAAGTAAAAGAAAACCAACAGTTAGACTCCGAGGGGCCCGACCAAAGACAGAGCATCAGGCGCAAACCAACATAAAGAATACTAAAATAAAATAAAATTCCATTTATGCTTTTACGCTGGAACCGTCATATAATCTTAAGCCCGACCCACCGGTGTGCAATCAAAGAGAGAAGCAAAGTTGCCAACCGTGATTGGGTTAACCACCATGAAAGCCCACGTGAAATGATATTGTACCGAAATGCTGTTAAACGTTATCAAGAGGTTACTTCTCAGTAACGTTTAGCGATAATGAAACAAGGAAACATTGCAAAGAAGCCATTTACGCATTTTGAATTTGATAACAAATCAGATATGCATATGTTTTTTGTATGTTGACAATCAAACGTTACAACAACGTTTGGTTATGGTTGGTTTCAACATAACTGTTCCGCAACGTATTGCAAACGTCATAGTTACGTTTGTGCAAAGTTGCCTTGCAACAGAACCTAGATACAACAAAATGCTAACGTTGTGGTAACGTTTTATTTTACCTGGGCGCAGATTGTAGGTATCCCTTAGAACCTTCTAATTGGGGCGATCTTACATAGTAACCACTGTCTATGTATCAAGCAGGAATAAGAAAAATAAAGTATCACTCTGTAAACCCCCCACTTTTCAAGCGCACACCGATTGTGGGTGCTCCTTAGAATCGTCTTATTGAGGCGGTCTTAAAAGCATTTATTCTTGTAACAATAGGACACACCGTGTGTTCATAATTGTTTTATTGCCCCTGTGATATATTGCCAATAGCACACCAAAGGCGGCCCTTAGTAGGGTGATCAGTAGCTCTTGTTGAATCTCCTGACTGAGTCACTAAAGGGGAAAATCAATAATGTACGCTCTAGTCAAAAGTTAGTAAATTATTAATGTTTCCCAAGGAAGCCCCTTACCTGTTGAAGAAAGAGGACTTCTCTTCAGTCAGCACTGAGGGCTACATAATATTATGTAATGAAATGATAGTCCTCAATAATCAAGAATAAATGTCTTTAAAGAGTAACCACAGTCTATGTATTAAAGCAGGAATAAGAAAAATAAAGTATACCCCTGTAAATGTTCTAGAAAGGGTTATCCTTTGGAAGCAAGGAATACACCACAGAACTGGAAAATATGGTGTGTACATGTTGTCTGGGCCAGACTATCTAGTTTCGGTCATTTAGGACTCATTAGTGACCCTCAAATATTTTCAAAATTCCACAATGGAATCAATGATTCCAAAGGACAAGAAAATATAAACTACCCTATGATGTAGGGCAGGGAGACTTTTTGCGGCCGCCACAGATTCCCAGACAACAGCTGTAGTGACGGAAAATGTTCTAGAAAGTGTTATCCTTTGGAAGCAAGGAATTCACCACAGAACTGGAAATAATGGAGTGTACATGTTTTCTGGGCCAGACTAGCTAGTAAACAGGCTCTTTTTCAAGCACACATAGATTGCAGGTGTTCCTTAGATTCGTCTATTTGGAACAGTCTTATGAGTATACACGGGGTTTGTACTGTATATAAGCAGGAATAAGTAAAATAAAGTATACCCCTGTAACCCGCCGCAATTTTCTATATAAAGGGGGTTTGACTCGCAGGGATGGGGTCATAATTTTTTTCCAGTGTAAGAAAGAACCAAAATTGAAAACACAATCAAACACATTGTTAATATGATGTACTGTGTTTGCCGGGTCTTGTCCGTCATCCGTTTCGGTTTCAAAACTTTGGGGTTGAGACACACTGATGAAGATTAGATATCAGAAAGGCCTCTGTGTCACTTAATTTGGTATAGTTACGCCTTAACAGAATCCATGTTTTAGCAAGTTATAATGTAATCAGTAACCTATTATCATCAGGCTTCATTGAAGCATATTAAATTTAAGAATTATCTCCAAAACGGGATGTAAACACAACTAGCCTAATTATCATGATTTAAAACACTGTCTACTTCATTGATAAAACATACAGCTTTTGTATAAAAGCTGTATTCATACGCAGTAATAATTGGCCGGAAGAAACCTAATAAAAAAGTTCTCCATACCACGGCTATATTGATTTCAAATAGATTTGAATAGGAGCATCGTACCACAACTAGAGTCTGTGATCATCGACTATAAAGATGTAAAAATCATAGAATTCATTCAAAATCCGCCAATGTATTTTACTTTTTGTTTTGTCCTTATGTTCTTGGCATACTAATATATTCTCTGAAAAAAATGCTTTCAGTGTTTGAGCCGATGCAACAGAAATGAGCCGATGCAACAGAAAGGATCAAATGCTTGATTTCAGGTTAGATAAAAGCACTTTAAAAGACTTCTTATCTGGAAAGTAAAGCCATTTCAAGTTTATTTCGATTGTTTTGCGGTGATTCAATCTGTAATGTGGATGCAAATCGAAGTACTTGGGAGAAAAGCTACCTGACACATCTGCAAACAGAACTTTGCTTTGGCACTTATGAACCAAACACAATAATGATTCAGAGCCAGGGCTCTTACCACCGCATGCTATCCCAAACCTTTGAATTTCATATATACATGTACCTCTAACAACTTTCATTTTTATACGCCCGTTTGTAAAACGGGACGTATTATGTTTTAGCCCCTGGCCACCGTTCGTCGGTCTGTCCGTCCGTAAACGCTTCGTTTCCGGATAACTCCTCCTACGGTTTAAATCCGACCATGTCCGCCAAGCTGAAACTTCATGCATAGTTAGACAATGATGTGGGGCAGCGCATATTGTTTCGAGGTTACGATCCACCAAATAACAATAGAGTTATGACCCTTTGAATTTTTTTGCAAACTTTTCGTTTCCGGATAACTCCTCCTACACATTTTACATTCGATCAAGCTGAAACTTCATTTTTTGTTAGACCATGATGTGTGACAGCGCATATTATTTCAAGATTACGGTCCAGAAATAAAAATAAAGTTATGCCCCTTTGTAAAATTATGTGAACTTATCGTTTCCGGATAGCTCCTCCTTAACTTTACATCCGATCAAACTGAAACTTCATACATAGTCAGACTATGATGTGGGGCAGTGCATATTATTTCGAGATTATGATCCACTAAATACTAAAAGAGTTATGCCCCTTTGAAATGTTTTGTAAACGTTTCGTAACCGGATAAATTTTCGAACATTTTACATCCGATCAAGCTGAAACTTCATATAAAGTTAGATCGTGATGTGAGGCAGAGGATATTGTTTCGAGGTTGCGGTCCACCAAATAATAATAGAGTTATGCCCCTTTGAAAAATTCTGTAAACATTTTGTTTCCGGATAACTCCTACATTTTACACCCGGTGAGCTAAAAAGAGGCAAATGAAAAGTGGAGTTTAATCTATTTATGTAATTGTCACAAACCCTGCCCTCTTTTGCTGTTTCCTTAATTGTGTTAGAGGGATGGAAAAAGACCATTACTGGACCGGGACTCGAACCCAGGGCCTCTCGCATAACGTGCGAACACTCCGCCGACTGATCTACCGAGCCACACGGTCCACCTGTTACATTTTCCCTTTGCTAAATGGGATTCGTTCCGACTATCTAAGTTCTATCCAGTCCGCCTGTGAGACTTATTTTTAATCCCCGCGAACTGGAGCGGGGATTATGGGAATGACATTGTCTGTCCGTCCGTACGCCCGTCTGCCCGCATTAACGAAATGACATTTAGGGGTGTGGGGCAAAAAAATTAGGAAATTTTGACACTTATGTAGTCATCCGTGAGTCCATCCATATTATTTCATAATTTTGGCAGACAGAATTTTCATGACGGGGGTCCGGTTTCCTGCTGAAACATGTACAGGTAACCATCAGATAAAAGCAGGTGTGGCTTGGTCTTGGTAGGCTGGCTACCTATAGGGGCCATAAAACTGATAAGGATTATAGGATATACTTTACTGCAATAAACAGCTGCTGTCCGTATATTTATCAAACAAATACCTTCAACAATTGGAGATAAATTATGCTTCATAAACAGTTTTTTTTAATTATTATTATTATTTATTTATTAACATTTAAATAGAAAAAAAACTCGTTAGAGCAGCCTCATTGAACGTCTGTGTATGTAAATTTGTTAGTCCTTGTTAGTCCTAGTACTCGTTAGAAATAAAACTGCAGTTCTTATGAATGTGTGTGGTTACTCGTTAGAACCGCCTCATTGAGACCATTCATTACATTATAATGTGGGTGTACGTTAGAACCGCCTCATTGAACAGTTGTATAAGTAAAAAGGTAGTTCTAGTACTTATTAGAAATAGAACAAGTACCACACCCTATAGTATATTGCGGGGGTCTCGTTTGAATCGCCTCATTGAGGTCAAACAAATGTACACCCTCACTGACACTTGGTAGTATATTGTTGGTGCTCGTTAGAACTGCCTCATTGAGACAATTCTAACGAACACTCCAAATCTATATTTTACGGAAAGAAAAATAAACTGAGGTTAGCATGAGGTAAGCCTGGACATCTGATTTATTCATTCAGTCATTCAATCATTTGTTTAGCGGAGCTATTTATATTTTACTAAGACTGTCTGTGTAAAATTCATTTTACTTTTTATATTTTCCTTTTTTTATAAGAAGAAGAAAAACAAGAAGATCAATGGAAAAAGAGCTTTCTATTATATCAAAATAAAAAGCAATTCTTTCATTCAAACATTTTGCTTTTTATCTTTATATTTATTTATTTATTTATTTTCTAAAGTGTCAACTGATAATTATTCTTTAAATTTGAAGCTTTAATATTTTTTTATTATTATTTTAGAACTAAATTTACTATTTAATTACCCTTTATAAAATATGTTTGTATTTTGTTTCTTTGTAATTTAAAAATAAAAATAAATTAATTAATTAATCATTACCAAATTATTATATCACAGGTATGTTTTTGTCTATTTAAACCAATTATGGAGTGTGTCTGCTGTTACATAATTGAGATAACAAGGTTAGCTTCAAATAGAGCAGAGCTGTCAATCACTTACGAGTATGCTGTCATAATAGCTCTCCATTTACAGTCAATCAGATAAACAGTGGACTGCATGATGCTTCCACGCAGAGCTGAAACCGACCTGCACATGAGTACTGGTAAACCACTAAGAGTATCGAAGCCTGCCCAGGCAAAGCCGATCGAGTCGGTCCGTCCATGCTTATAAGCCCTATTGGTTTCATTGGGTGGCAGGTCTTGAGATGTCATTTCATCTCAATGTCGGGTAAAAGTCCCCCAAAATTGCAAGCGGCGTCCCCAAAATGACATTTACAGTGTTGACGGGGACGTTCAACCTCAAATCAAACAAAACAGATAAACAAAATTGATGTTAACCCTTCAGAGGTCAGACAAAGAATGACCCAGGTTTTCCTGTGTTCCCTTATATAGTCCAGTCCTGTCTTTACGTGGCAAACATTGCTCTTACATGGCTTGCCGCTTAATAGAATTTGCCGCTTTAGTAGTCGATATGCCGACGCCTAGCCACCTAAATGTCCGTTCGTGAGAAAGTCTGTCTGTCCATCCGTCTGTCCGTCTGTCTGCCCGTAACACTTTATTGTCCACTCCGTATCTCCTGAACCCTTTGATTGATTTTCATTAAACTTTGATCGAATATTATTCTCAGCGAGCTGATGTGCAGAACCCATAATGAACCATGCCGACTCAAAGTCAAGGTCACATTTGAAGGTCAAGAGTTTGAAACTTGAATTTTGTGTCCGTTCCATATCTCATTTATCCCTGCAAGGATTCTCATTAAAACTTTGTTAATTATTCCCCTTAGTGAGCTGATGTGCAGAACCTATAAACGAACCATACCGACTCGAGGTCAAGGTCACATTTGAAGTTCACGAGTTTAAAACTCTGAATTTTGTGCCCGTTCCATTTCTCCTTTCTCCTTTACCCCTCAATGGATTTTCATTAAACTTTGGACAATTAGCTCCCCAATGAGCTCATGTGCAGAGCCCCTAAATGAATCATGCCGACTCCAGGTCAAGGTCATATTTGAAGGTCACGAACTTGAAACTTAGAATTTTGTGTCCGTTCCATATCTCCTTTACCCATTCAAAGGATTTTCATTAAACTTTGGTCAAAGATCACCCTCAGTGAGCTGATGCGCAGAACCAATAAATAAACCACGAGTTTGGAACTTTGAATTTTGTGTACGTTCAATATCTCCTTTACCCTTCAAATAATTTTCAGTAAACTCTGATCAAATATCCCCCTCAGCAAGCTGATTTGCAGGACCCAAATGTAAACCATGCTGACTCAAGGTTAGGGTCACAGGTGAAGGCCACGAGTTTGAAACTTTGACTTGTGTACCCGTTCCATATCTCCTTTACCCCTGGAAGGATTTTCATTAAAGTTTTGTTAAATATCCCCCTCAGGTGGCTGTTGTGCAGAACCCATAAATAAACCATGCCAATTCAAGGTCAATGTCAAAGGTGAAGGTCACGAGTTTGAAACTTTTTTGTGTCACTTCATATCTCCTTTACCCCTGGAAGGATTTTCATTTAACTTTGGTCATATATCCCGATGTGCAGAACCCATAAATAAACGATGCCAACTCAAGTCCCTCAGACTGCTTTCTTGTTCATACTCTTTCATGCCATCAGACGCGGTGCTGGACCCTAACTGGCCACCAGATGTCACGGGGTGGGGAAAAAGACCTTTGCTCGACCGCGACTCGAACCCAGAGCCTCTCGCATACCGTGCGAACACTCTCTACAGACTGAACTACCTTGCCACACGGTCGACCTGTTACATCCAAAATATGTTTATTATTCAACAAAATAAGTTAACATTTTAGCTCACCAGAGCTGAAGGCTCCGGGGGAGCTTCTATGATAGGCAGTTGTCCGTCGTCGTTGTCGGCGGCGTCGCTGTCTGTCATATGACGTAAACACTTTCAAACGACATCTCCTCTGTAGCCAGCGGGCCGATTCAGCCCAAACTTTATCTGTAGCATCCTTGGGCTGGGGGATTGAAAGTTGTGTTTTTAATGAAAATCGGCTAATTAGTTTGGTTTCCATAGACTTATAATGGGGAAATAGAATCAAAGTACTGAAAGTACTGAGGAAAGTTGATTAATGAGGAATAATTATTATGATAACAATGTCAGTCGTAGATCAAGCAGTTATCTAGATATTTTGTTGACAAGGTCCTAGAGGGTTAAAAAAATTCGACGAAGAAAAAAATGATTCATCGATTTTTGTTTAGTTTAAAGACAAGAGAAAGGGAGAAAATAGATTGAATAGAAAGTAGGGAGATGAAAGTGAGGGACAGAGGAGAAAGAGGAAAATGAATGGGAGTGTATAAACAGAAGAAATGACAACCCCTGCACCCCCTCTACCGTTACCTGCTGCAAGGACAGCAGGCCTTGCCGAACTGTAAGTCAATATCAGCTGGACTTCCCAGTGACACATTATACACATAACCTTTGCCTCAACCAACTACCCCCAAAGGAAGAAAGAAAGGAAGAAAAATAAAAGTGTCTGCTAATTCCTTCATAAAACCATAACTCAGTACAATCTATGCTTGTCTCATCTGCTAATAATATTACAAAGAAGCTCTCCTAGCGAGCAAAGGACGTCTTAGCAACGTCGCATCAACGTCGCGTTGATACGACGATGCACATACGTTGTGCAGCCGCTTGAATCTATGTTCGTTCGGGCATTAGGACATAAAAAGGAGAATAACTTGAAGAAAAAAAGAGATCATTTTTAAACCATTTGATTCCTGATCAGACGCCGCGTTTAGCGAACTTCGAATTAAAATACGTTTATTCCATCCTGTACGGCGTCCTAAAAATATTAACCCATAAATGCCAATTGTTTCAATACTCAGTTAAGACAGATTAGAGGTCACAGAATGTAGCGTCTGATCGGTGTCTATACTATTTGATAAAAGTAGGGAACTCGATTTAAATCTCACAGCTTGAAACACATATTTTGTAATTAGAGCTCTCGAAAGCAGATGAATAACTGTGTTAAAGGGCTGTTTAGTCACAGAGAAGCGAGCTAACCCTTTTTACCCTGGAGACCGGTGCAGACGCCGAGGTAGAACACACAGTATATATGCAAATCTTGCAGATCCTGATAAGACGGCACGTAGCAAGCACGTCTCGCCAGAATCTACGTGTACATGTTTACTGTTTGCCATCATGTCAGTGAACTAATCAAGAATCCCTTTCTATAAGAATATATTTAAAGTGAGAAGAATAAATTTTCAAACCATCATCGGAAAGCGCGTAGTTCAGAATTCGTCTTTCTGTGCCAATTTGTATCCAATCTATATAAGGTCTCGAAAAATGAAATATTTTAAAAGACGTTACATGTCTGCAAAATTAATTTTCAAGAGTTCCTTTGGACTATTTTAAGCAGCGAACGAATAGCGGAAGTGGAGTAAAGCGGTCCAGTACCGGAAGTAGAAATGTGTTGACATAGAAACTTTATTTCAAAAATCAACTTTCAAAAATGACATTTACTGCCAAGCCTTTGCAGATATTTTGACAAAATGTTATAGAAATGTTCTTTGAGTAAACTTTTTTAAACCATCTGCTTTTATGCCACATGAGGGTCCACCAGGGTGTGCCGGGGCCATGCCCCACGTCCTCAATTTCATAGAAGGCCATATATCTTTGAAACCATTCACATCCCCATCCCAAACCATATATATTTTTGTTCCTTGTTATAAGACGCATTCAGTGACACCAACCTGGAAAGTCCCCCCTGGGTTTGTTGGGGCCATGCCCCACCCCCTCAACTTCATAACAGGCCCAATATTTCAGAAGCCATTCAGATCCGCATCCCAAAACCATATATATTATGGGTCCTTATGATAAAACACATTCAGTGATACCAACCTGCGGTGCGCTTGGGCCATGTCCAGCCCCTCCACTTTAAATAAGGTCAAATATATGAGAAACTGTTCAGAGCCCAAACCCTAAACCATATACAGTCATGTTCCTTATGATAAGACGTATTCAATGACAGCCACATGTAGAATTGCCTCTGGAGGTAATTTTAACAATACCCGTAACATATGTTTCTAACAAGAAATAAGAAACATTGTCCCTTAATCCATTACTGCCCAATGAACTCCTACCTAATACTGTGGATAGAGCCAATTCCATTTGTCGTTTTACATTAAATGCTGATTTTTATTCATGCAAACAGTTATTACACGTTGCATTCTGCTTCATATAATCTGTGCCTGCACAATTTACCAATGTCCCTTTTGGGACGCTAAGCACAAACGGGTTAATTCACCTTTAAAGATTCAGTTTGGTGGGTCAGTGTTAAATGCAACTAGATTACTGAAATTTATTTGATAAAATTAATATATCTGGGAAGCTTTTTTTAACAAGTATGGATCTCCAATATTTAAGAGGCTATGCACAATAAAATTTGCAACATGATCGAGAGGTTGTGCGTTCGAATCCGGCACACGGTATCGAGGTGTGTCCTTGGGCAAGACACGTAATGACCAGGTGTAAATGGGTAGCAGTGGTGTAATGGTCACTGCCTCTCTCTCGCGCGCGTGAAAACATCCTGAATGAGTGTTCGAGAGCGATTAAATAAGCTTGAAGCTTGAAGCTTCCATCGCAATCGAACTAAATAAATTAGTATAAACTAAAATTTGCAACAGACTACTGCATGTAATACCGCAAAACCTTCAAAATCACTCAAATTGTATTTTTTTTGGAGGGGGGGGGTTGCAGCCCTTTCAAGATTATTTCACTCATATCGAGCCGAGCGTTAATCAGAGGTGGTCGGCAACCGGAGTGCCCGGAGAAAAACCACCTGACCTTCCGTTGCAAAACTGGACGTCTCATATGTTACCACTCAAATTGTATTAAACACTCAATAAGAAGGCTAGCACATACTGCTCATTAATGTTAATACCTTGCATTTTGAGAGGTGCCAGGCAAAAGCGTCCTTGGCTACTGATGCTTACAAGGCTTTGTTTTACTTCTACTTTGCACATTCTTTTATTGGGTGCAATTTTAGGTTATTTTCAAAAGTGCTACATGCAAACAACTCCACCCTCCTTCTTACAACACCTACCCCCCCCCCCCCCCTCCCCAATCAACAAGCTAGTTAGTACTACTACATGTACAGTACATAATTTCACTCCACCTATGCTCACCTATGAGTCGAGCTCTCTAGAAGGTGAACCAGCTAAATGGTTTGACTAAACACTCAGCTCACACTGATCGTTATCAGCAATTTTCTTTGGATTTTTCCTGAACATATCAACATTCTGGTTTGCATTGAAAATTGGAGGAAAAGAAATGCTAATAATTAGATGCGCAAAATTAATTTGCAACATGGAAACACATCCATGTAAATTTTGAATAACAATCAACACTGGATATTCTGACCGGCTTTATCTTTTACCCATATATTACAATAGAATCTCCCACCTCATGAGTTTCGAGTAGTCCATTACCATTTATAGAGTTGTCAGGTTTGTTTTGTTTGCAGTAAGTTTTACAATTATGTATGCATTTTCAGCAAACAGTGTAGACTCAGATCATATGCCGCATATTGTGGCGACTGATCTGGGTCTGCACTGTTTGCCAATGTCCCAAAATACGGCCGCTAGGCATATATAGGTTAATGCCTAAGTATCATTAAAATTGAGAAGGGTTTTTTTTTCACAAAAAAGGGTATGAGGTACTCAATTGATAAAGAATGACAAAGAGTATTTATCATATGACGTCGCGTCTGAGAGTGTAATAACGCCATGTAATATTTTCGATAATCCACTAGTGGATTAAATATGCAAATTAGTTAGATACGTCCCGTAACGTTACATGTACAACGCCCTTAACGACGTCGCGTTTACTTACGGCGGAATATTGACATATTTGTAAAACAATCGTAAATAAAATGCGTTTTAAAAATCATATGATAAATAGAATCTTGCATTCGTGTTCATGTATTATTAAATTTATTAAACTCGTTGAAGAAAAGGGATAAAATGCTCGGCAAAGCCTCGCATTTTTTCCCTTTTCCTCAACTCGTTTAATAAATTCAATAATACATGAGCACTCATGTAAGATCCTCTATATATAGATCTTGATGAAACTTCTCATTATTAGCCGTCTCATCTGGGTCTACATTGTTTGCAAAATCCTTAATCTAGTCTACAGGGTTGAAAGTATTACATACTCAGTAAGTTGACTTTATAGAAGATCTTACCTGAGTGCTCATGTATTATTGAATTTATTAAACGAGTTGAGGAAAACGGATAAAATGCGAGGCTTTGCCGAGCATTTTATCCATTTTCCTCAACGAGTTTAATAAATTCAATAATACACGAGCACGAATGCAAGATTCTATTTATCATATGACAGTTCAACGCATTTTATTCGCAATTGTTTACAAAAATGTCAATATTCCGCCATAAGTAAACGCGACGTCGTTAAGGACGTCGTACATGTGACGTTACGGGACGTATCTAGCTACTTTGCATATTTAATCCACTAGTGGATTATCGAAAATATTACATGACGTTATTACACTCTCAGACGCGACGTCATATGTTAAATTGATATAAAATGACACATGTACTCTTGAAAGATGTTTTCTGGTTGTTTTAATTTTTGAGCAAAAGATAGACTGTGCGTGTGCGAAAGATACACCTTACTGAGGTCATTTCATCTCAATGTCACGTAAAAGTCCCTCAAAATTGGAAGCAACGTCACCAGAATTACCTAAATAGTGTTGACCGGGACGTTAAACCTCAATTCAAGCAAAACAAACACCTTACTGAGGCAATTCGGCAGTTCTAATGTGTTTATCCATTCTATGTATTTTAGCATTGATAAAAGAATTACCGTTACTGTGACGGTAATGGTCTTAAGTATTCTGACAGACAGGCCGAAGCAGACAGTGCAGGCCCAGACCAATGTCTACATTGTTTGCCATCCACCTGCACATTTTGCTGGATCATGAAACAAATTTGTTAAAATTACCGGAGATTTACAACAAATTCTCAAGGTGTCCGAATTTGTTTAGGATTTTGAAGGTAATGTTTACCCATTTGCCATATAAACTCGGGTTTACAGGAGTAATGATTGTGAGGACTTGTAATAAATATTACATTTTTGCAGGGATATATTTGGCCCAATATATTGATGGGCCAAGGTTCATTTACATGAAAAAAAACAAAATTTTGATGGGCCTTTTGTAATTTTCATGGGCCTTTCGGAAACATAGATGGGCCCAAGATTCCTTAATACACACCTTACAGCAAAATCAACATCAAATTTGAATAGTTTATATATGGGGCCCAAACAAAAATTAAATCAGATTCAGTCTATAACTAATAGTTTTCTCATAAAATGGCACGGGCCCATTACAGAAATATCCCTGTTTTTGTTGCCATTGGTATGACAATAATGAATCAAAATAAAAAAAACATTGATAGCAATGATGTTAATAAGCCCTGAGGATATCATGAAAAGTGGGTATTGCATAGTTATTCATTAATTTTCTTTTTAATGCTGAAAACATAGATTTTGGATGCTTGTTAGAATGAGCCCTTACTTACAATCTATATTTGGACAAAAAGACCAATCGAAGTTTTGTCATTGTAATAGCCATGAAAAATACCAATAGTTAACATACATTTTTACCATAATTGAGCACAAGATGCTCAAGTTGAACGTTTGTGATCGATGTGAGTGACTCCAAAATAATTTCACAGAGATGTTCCTATAATGACCCAAACGGGCCTCTGTGGCCCAGTGGACTCTCAATGTCATTAGCCCTCTCTCCGCTGTAGGATTGAGTCTGTCTAATGTCACACGTGAGATGGCATGTTCTGCAACTAGGTCAGGTTAGTTTCCTCCGGTTTATCCGGTTTTCGCTCACCTTTGATTAACGATCAAGTTAATAAAAGTGAAATATTGTTGAAAGAGCCCTAAAACAACCCCCCCAACCCCCTCAATAAAAAATCCTCCAACTGCTCTGCTGCTCTGCTGAACAAAATGGTCGCCAGAGTAAAACAAAAAAAATAATATCTCTTCCTAGGCCAATGGCCCGATTTCACAATGATTATACTGAAATAGTCCTAATATGACCCTTTACCAAAATTGCTAAAACTCATCCATTCCGCTAAACAAAATAGCCACCAGAGTTAAAAACAGAAAAAAAATTGGTCCCCATCTTAAACCAGTGACTTCAGTACAAAAACATGCTTATTCAAATATATTGAAAATTTTACCAACAAAAAATGAAAATTTTCAAACCAACAATTCTGATATTTTTCATCTGTGTAGCGGTTCTAGTGAGTACCCACAATCTATGTTTTAGTAAAGATAAGAAAACTAAAGTGCGTCCTTGCAAACCGCAGTTTTACTGTACGAAAGATTTACTGTATACGTCGTTGTGTGACGGCTTCACTATGTTAACACGCTTAAGCAGGAGCTTGGTGGTACTAAGACCTATGAACTTCAGCCTTTAGCTGAAGAGAGATATATAGAGATGAATATATTTGTCATTCAGCCACCAAGTTTGGTGTGTGTGTTACAGAAGGCCAAGACATAAAAGACCTTACAAAGCACGGTTTATTGCAAATTCTAGCTCTTGCACTACCACTGAACTTTCTAAATTATTAACTTCCTGTCTTACTGCTATTAAAACACATGTGATTAAATATTGTGATAAAGTCTTTGAAAGATCAGGAAGAAATCTGTTTTGGTCTATAAAAAAATCGAATGAGGTTTTAAATAAATTGAAATCCAGACGTTTTCGTGCTTTAAGTCTGTCTACTTACGATTGTTCCACTCTTTACACTACACTTCCTCATAATCTTATGAAAGAAAAGCTTAATGATTTAATTGAATGGGATTTTCACAGAGAAGATTCTCTCTATCTTGCATGTAATGTCAGAAATGCATTTTTCACTTCTAAAGAGCATATCAATTATACACTTTGGTCATGTCAGAACGTGTGTGATGCCCTCACCTTTCTACTTGAAAATATTTATATTAGATTCGGTACTAAGTTATTTAGACAAATTGTGGGTATTCCAATGGGTACGAATTGCGAACCTCTTGTGGCTGATCTGTTCTTGTATTGTTATGAAAGAGACTTCATGTTGTCGCTTTCCATCGCTAACCATTCTGAAATTATTGAAGCTTTTACCTCTACTTCTAGATATTTAGATGATTTATTAAATATTGACAATACTTACTTTGATGGTTTGATCAGTCAGATTTATCCCCTAGAACTTCAGTTAAACAAGGCAAATTCCTCTGATACCGAGGCCCCCGTTTTGGATTTACATTTATCTATTCTAGATGGATTTGTTTCTTGCAAAATCTATGATAAGCGTGATGATTTTGATTTCGAGATTGTTAATTTTTTTTTTGGACGGTGATGTTCCTCGTGCGACATCGTACGGACTTTATATTTCGCAGTTAATTCGATTCGCTAGAGTGTCTAGTCATGTATCCGACTTCAACACACGTAATAAATTATTAACCGCTAAACTTCTTAATCAGGGGTATCGGTATCATAAAATACGTAAAACCTTTTCTAAGTTTTATAGACGTCATTCTGATTTGGTTTCAAAATTCAATGTTGGACTTAAAACACTTCTGCAACAAGGCCTATCGGAACCCGAATTCTATGGTGACTTAGTATATAAATTTAGAAAAATGCATGCCTGTATTGACTTTAGTACCCAATTTCGTAAAATCGTTCGTCGATATATAAATATTGGGTACAATATAAATGTTATAAAACAGACTGCATTCATGGTGGATAACCCGATCACGGTTAGCAACTTTGCTTCCCTCTTTGATTGCACACCGGTGGGTCGGGTCTAAGATTATATGACGGTTCCAGCGTAAAAACATAAACGGAATTTTATTTTAGTATTCTTTATGTTGGTTGGCGCCTGATGCTTCGTCTTTGGTCGGGCCCCTCGGAGTCTAACTGATGGTTTTCTTTTGCTCCAGCAATTCTGTTGTTGAATGCTGTCGAGTCCTCAACCCTTTTTCATCTCTTTTGTTTTTTTATTTGTATGTTCTCGGAGATGTTACACTGATGAGTTAGGAAGCCTTCATGCGGACTAAACAAAATTAGTGTATACCGCGACAGAGGTAAGGGCGAGGATTATGGCCATGTAAAGTCGATTTAAGCCCCCCAGTGAAATTCTTTCCACTGACCATTCCAAGGCGGCTCTTCTGTGGCGGTTTATTTATGTTGATGTTTGTTACTTACTGTGTGTATCACGTGTCTTTCTATTTTGGATGGCCATTTGGCCATTTTGTGTGAAAGTAACTGTCCTTATGGCATTCCTTTGTTTAGGTTTCCATTATGGTCTGGTCGCTTCATGTTTGTGTTTCTTTCCCTTTGGTGTTTTTGATGGGTAGAGTAAGTTAATTGTATCGATTCCTGATCTTTGTTTTACATTTACTTTTCTCGGGGTCAAAATTATTTAGGCGCGTCCAAACCTGCTTCAAGTACAGCATGCCTTGCCAAGCTGTAAGCCAACATCAGTTGGATGCCCCAATGACGCAAGATACACTTCATCTTTGCCTCACCCAACCACCCTGCTTCCCTATGATCGAATTATAGATTGTGTACTCTACAACACGGTTCTAAACATGACGCTTACGAGCACCATTAAATGGTTGATTTGAAACAGAGACAAAATTTGTAAACCATGAGCTCCATTTCATGTTTTTATGAAGTGTACATAGGTAAACATTGCATGGATTTGTGAACGTAAACTACACTACTTCATTTTCAGGACTTGAAAATTTGTCCTTGCAGAAGTTGTTTTTGGACTGTTGTGTTGCATGTAAATGCATATAATTTTCAATGTTCCTTTCTAGGGTTAGAAGTGAGTTGACGTTTGCATCGTGTTCCCTTCTGTGGGGTTCAATATGATTGCCGTATATTATATTTCTTTCTGTCTTTCTTTTCATCAGGCTTCCTTGCACTAATGAGTTAGGAGGCCTTCATGCGGACTGAATAAATTATTTTTCTAAATCGCTACGGAAGTAAGGGTAGGGCTTTTTGCCACGTAAAATCGATTTAAGCCCCCCCCCCCCCCCCCAGTAGAATTCGTTTTCGCTGACCGTTCCAATGCGGTTCTTTTGTCGCGGTTTATTTTTAGCTCGCTTTACGAAAGTAAGGGGGAGCTATTGTCATACCCCCAGGCGTCCGTTGTCAGCGTCGACGTCCGCATTTGGTTTAAGTTTACTTGCAGGCTCTTATATGTGATGTTTTACAAGTTTATTTTGAATATATAATTAACAATTGGTAAAAAAAAACAATATTTAACATTATCATTGTACTTATTTTTCAGTTTTTTTTTTGCTTAAATTGGACTTTTTGAGAAGTTGATATTTTCCTCTGTATTACCTCCCTTATTTCCCTGTGTTAAAGTTTACCTGCAAGCTGCGTGAGTTCAAATCCTGGGGGAGGCATGTTTATTTTTTTTTTTTTTTTTTTTAACATAGCAGATCTGGGGCTCAAGGTCAATGCACTGTGACTATTTTTAGAAAAACATTTTCATCGCTCTAGCGCCTTCATTTATTGATGGATTTTAATATAACTTCACCCAAATGTTGGGTATTATGATATCTCGAGTGACTTTGACTTTCAGGGTCCGGGGCTTAAGGTCAATGTCACTACTTTCAGTGTCACGGGGTCAAGGTCACTGTGGCTATTTTTAGAATTAAACATTTGGCATCGCTCTTGCACCTTAATTTATTGATCGATTATAATATAACTTCACACAAATGTTGGGTATGATGATATCTCTAGCAAGTTCGACTTTCAGGGTCTGGGGCTGAAGGTCAAGGTCACTGCGGCTATTTTTCGAAAAAACTTTGTGATCGCTCTAGTGCCTACATTTATGGATGGATTTTAATATAACTTCACAATTATGTTGGGTATGATGATATCTCGAGTGACTTTGATTTTCAGGGTCCAGGTCTGAAGGTTAAGGTCAATGTGGCTTTTTTTAGCAAATCTTTTTCATCGCTCTTGCGCCTTTATTTATGGATGGCTTTTAATATAACTTCACACAAATATTGGGTATGATAATATCTCGAGTGACATTGACTTTTAGGTTCCTGGGCTGAAGGTCAAGGTTACTCTGGTTATTTTTAGAAAAACTTTGTGATCGCTCTAGTGCCTACATTTATGGATGGATCCTAATACAACTTTATACAAATGTTGGGTATGATGATATCTCGAGCGAGTTCGACTTTCAGGGTCTGAGGCTGAAGGTCAAGGTCACTGTGGCTATTTTTAGAAAAACTTTGTCATCGCTCTTGCGCCTTCATTTATTGATGGATGTTAATTAATATAACTTGACATAAACGTTTGGTATGATGATATCTTGAGTGACTTTGACTTTCCGGTTCAGGGGCTGATGGTCAAGGTCACTGTGGCTATTTTTAGAAAAAAACTTGATCATTGCTTTAGTGTCCACATTTATTAATGGATTTTAAGATATCTTCATACAAATGTTGGGTATGATGATATCTCGAGTCAGTTCAACTTTCAGGGCCTGGGGCTCAAAGTCAAGGTCACTGCAATAATTTTTAGAAAAACTTTGCCATCACTCTTAAGAACCTACAATTATTGATGGATTTAATGTAATTTTACACAAATGATAGGCTAGGCTTTTTTTTAATTTGTCTAGCACGAGGTATTTTTTTTTATTAAATATAGATTTCTTTTTCATTTTTTAACAGTGTCAAGGCTTGAAAACAGGATGATTAGGGGTATTTTTTGGTTCTCTTTCATTTGTTGCAGTCTGTTGGGCCTTTTTTACAGAAGAAAAAAAATTTATAACTTGCCCTCATCCATCTTAGGCCCCCAAAAGCGAGCTATGTTGTCTTCTGACAACTCTTGTTGTTATGGTTTGTCTTTGGGTGTTTGTGTCGCTCATATTATTTTTTTTTTTGGATAGCCTAGTGGCCATTTTGTGGGAAAGTAACTGTCCTTTTGGCTTTCCACTATTGATGTGTCCATTAGGTCTGTTATTTCATGTTTGTGTTTCTTTCCCTTTGGTGCCTCTGATGGGAGGTGTGGATTGATTGTATCGATTCCTGATCATTGCCTCCACTTCTATTCTTTATTACACTTTGATCCGGAAGATCTTTGAAATAAAAATCAAAAAAGAGTTCCTTTAAGAGCAATGGAAACATTCATAAGAAAGAAGATGGGTCATACTACGTAGTTTCGGCTAATAAAGCCTCATCAGTGACCCTGTAATGATCCGGCAAAGAAAGCCAGAGGAAACATACTGCAATTTCGCGAGTTTCGAATAGGCAGTCGATTCAAAGACTGATATAAATCAAAATGGGGTCCAAATAATTAAAAACATGTCTAGAATATGAGTCCAAACCAATAATTATTTCCGATTTCTCAGAATATTCACGCTGATCCCAAAGGACCAAAAGTAATATATAAACTGCACTATGGTTGATGTACGGGGAGACGTTTTACGGCCGCCACACGGCACAACACCAACTGCAGTGAAGGTAAATAAAAATCAAAAAAGAGTTCCTTTAAGAGCAATGGAAACATTCATAAGAAAGAAGATGGTTCATACTACGTAGTTTCGGCTAATAAAGCCTCATCAGTGACCCTGTAATGATACGGCAAAGAAAGCCAGAGGAAACATACTGCAATTTTGCGAATTTCGAATAGGCAGTCGATTCAAAGACTGATATTAATCAAAATGGGGTCCAAATAATTAAAAACATGTCTAGAATATGAGTCCAAACCAATAATTTTTTCCGATTTCACAGAATATTCACGGTGATCTCAAAGGACCAAAAGTAAAATATAAGCTGCACTATGGTTGATGTACGGGGAGACGTTTTACGGCCGCCACACGGCACAACACCAGCTGCAGTGAAGGCAAATAAAAATCAAAAAAGAGTTCCTTTAAGAGCAATGGAAACATTCATAAGAAAAAAGATGGGTCATACTACGTAGTTTCGGCTAATAAAGCCTCATCCGTGACCCTGTAATGATCCGGCAAAGAAAGCCAGAGGAAACATACTGCAATTTTGCGAATTTCGAATAGGCAGTCGATTCAAAGACTGATATAAATCAAAATGGGGTCCAAATAATTAAAAACATGTCTAGAATATGAGTCCAAACCAATAATTATTTCCGATTTCTCAGAATATTCACGCTGATCTCAATGGACCAAAAGTAAAATATAAACTGCACTATGGTTGATGTACGGGGAGACGTTTTACGGCCGCCGCACGGCACAACACCAGCTGCAGTGAAGGCAAATAAAAATAAAAAAAAAGAGTTCCTTTAAGAGCAATGGAAACATTCATAAGAAAGAAGATGGGTCGTACTACGAAGTTTCGGCTAATAAAGCCTCATCAGTGACCCTGTAATGATCCGGCAAAGAAAGCCAGAGGAAACATACTGCAATTTTGCGAATTTCGAATAGGCAGTCGATTCAAAGACTGATATAAATCAAAATAGGGTCCAAATAATTAAAAACATGTCTAGAATATGAGTCCAAACCAATAATTATTTACGATTTCTCAGAATATTCACGCTGATCTTAAAGGACCAAAAGTAAAATATAAATTGCACTATGGTTGATGTACGGGGAGACGTTTTACGGCCGCCACACGGCACAACACCAGCTGCAGTGAAGGCAAATAAAAATAAAAAAGAGTTCCTTTAAGAGCAATGGAAACATTCATAAGAAAGAAGATGGGTCATACTACGTAGTTTCGGCTAATAAAGCCTCATCAGTGACCCTGTAATGATCCGGCAAAGAAAGCCAGATGAAACATACTGCAATTTTGCGAATTTCGAATAGGCAGTCGATTCAAAAACTGATATAAATCAAAATGGGGTCCAAACAATTAAAAACATGTCTAGAATATGAGTCCAGACCAATAATTATTTCCGATTTCTCAGAATATTCACGCTGATCTCAAAGGACCAAAAGTAAAATATAAACTGCACTATGGTTGATGTACGGGAAGACGTTTTACGGCCGCCACACGGCACAACACCAGCTGCAGTGAAGGCAAATAAAAATCAAAAAAGAGTTCCTTTAAGAGCAATGGAAACATTCATAAGAAAGAAGATGGGTCATACTACGTAGTTTCTCGTAAAAACTCGAAATTCGTAAAATAAGCATCAGGTCCAAAATTGTATTCTATTTCCCCACATGAGTTCTTTTGTAAGCAAGAACTTCTTAAAAAATCTGGAAAGCAAGAAGAATGATCTCTAGCAGTTTAAAGATACTGTACTTGTAACTGCAATAAGTCACAAAATCTAATAAGCACTGATTCCGGGGGTAGCCATTGTCTCGGGTCTTTTGTTTTGAATCCATTCTGTGACTTTCCATCTGCAGTGTTTGCTATGGTCATGGACCATACTTCTTAAAATGAGTGATTTGAAAAAATGTAGCGTTTTTGGACATTATAGCTCCTTACAGAAATCTACAGAACACTGTTGGTTTATCTTCACCTTTCAATCAAGGAGGATGAAAAAGTCTCGCCTGTATGGTTCCTTGACAAACAATATTTGTTTGGATGGTGTCATTGGATGTATGATGGCATGTTGGTATAAAATCATTACCACCCATGCAAATAGAAATAGCCAGTTTCATTCCTATATCAGGGTCAGCAAATGAGCGCTCAAGCTTTTCAAGCATCTTTGTCAAATTGTAGATATCCATGGAAGTGTTTCTGCTGTGGATTCACAAACACAGAATTCTTAAATGCCATGTTACTGTACCTGGGCCAGTACTTGCCAATTACAACCAAGTGCACAATAACGGCATCAATATCCCCAGATGTTACTATGCTTACTACAGATTCAGTTTCTTTGAGGTCATTCCTAGCAGATATTAACCAATCTAACTGGGACATTTCAGCCTCACCTTTTCTTTGAAGAATTAAGGCTAACACTGGCTGAATTTCCACTGAATTGGTATTTTACAGGGGTGCAGAACCTCTTACAAACACATGGGTCATTGTTGTATCTGCAATTCAAATGTAGCTCACTGTCTATTACCACTTCTATATTCTGATCAAAAGATAGCTTGGCTATGTTTCCAGCAAGATATGTGCTGCTGAGCTTTTTACCTTCCATTGTTTGTGTCATAGCATTTTATTAAAAAAAATGTCACTGAGAGTTCGGTCATCAGTTTTTAAATGTGCAACTGAATCACAGGCTGCGGTTTGCCTCTGAGCTCTAGTTCCTGCTTTAAACTCGTCAGTCGCAAAACAGTACTTCTCCTCACATACCACTAGAGTTGAGACATTTGGAAAAAGACTTTACAATACTTTGTAAAGTTGAAATTGCAGCTTGTAAATATTCACGCCCAGTCTTTACACTTTTCACTTTGAATTTAAAACCTTCAAATTCTACTGTGGCAAATTTTACATATCTACTGATCTGATCAGGTATGTATGAATGATTTAATGTCATAATGTTGTCCAACCTTGTATCTGTAGCAATGGCATTCAAGAATTTCATAGGGAGTTAGTTTTGGCTCCAGCTGATAAGGCCGCTAACAATGTTGTCGTTGTTTGACGGCTTATCAATGTTAACACTCTCCAGCAAGAACTTGGTAGTACTAAGGCCTATGAACTTCTGCCTTTAGCTGTAGAGAGGGCTTTAGTTGATGACCACATTTGTCATTCAGCCACCAAGTTTGCTGTCTGTGTTACAGAAGGACAAAACAAGCTTTCTACGTTATATTGGTTGCCTAAACTTCATAAAAGACCATACAAAGCACGGTTTATTGCAAATTCAAGCTCTTGTACCACCACTGAACTCTCCAAATTATTAACTTCATGTTTTACTGCCATCAAAAAACATGTGATAAAATATTGCGACAAAGTCTTCAAAAAATCAGGTAGAAATCTGTTTTTGTCTATAAAAAATTTTAATGAAGTTTTAAATAAATTGAGATCCAGGCGTTTTCGTGCTTCAAGTCTGTCTACTGATTTTTCAACCATTTACACTACACTTCCTCATAATCTTATAAAATAAAAAAATAATGATTTACTTGAATGGACATTTCACAGGGAAGACTCCCATTATCTTGCATGTAATGTAAGAAATCCTTTTTCACTTCTGAAGAGCATAAAAACTATACGTTATGGTCATGTCAGAAAGTGTGTGAAGCTTTCACCATTCTACTTGAAAACATTTACATAAGATTTGGTACTAAGTTATTGAGACACGTTGTGGGTATTCCGATGTGTACTAATTGCGCACCACTTGTGGCAGATCTGTTTTTGTGTTGTTATGAGAGAAACTTCATGATGTCCCTTTCTGCTGAAAACCAGTCTGAAATCATTGAAGTTGATTTTGATTTTGAGATTGTAAATTTGCCTTTTTTGGCTGGTGATGTTCCTCGTGCGCCATCCTATGGCGTTTATATTTCGCAATTAATTCGATTTGCCAGAGTGTGTAGTCATGTTACTGACTTCAACACTCGTAATAAACTGTTAACGGCTAAACTCCTTAATCAGGGTTATCGGTACCATAAACTACGCTAAGTAGAAGTAAAACAAAGATCAGGAATTGATACAATTAACTTACTCCACCCATAAAAGACACCAAAGGGAAAGAAATACAAACATTAAGCGACCAGACCATCATGGAAACCTAAACAAAGGAAGGCCATAAGGACAGTTACTTTCCCACAAAATGGCCATATGGCCATCCAAAACCAAAAGACACAAGTGATACACACAGTAAGTAACAAACAACAACACAAATAAATCGCCACAGAAGAGCTGCCTTGGAACGGTCGGTGGAAGATTTCAACTGGGGGGCTTAAATCGATTTTACGTGGCCACAATCCTCGCCCTTACTTCCGTCGCGATTTAGACAAATAATTTGTTCAGTCCGCGTGAAGGCCTCCTAACTCATCAGTGCAACATCTCCGTGAACACAAAAATCAAAGAACCACAGAGGTGAGACAACGGTGAGGACTCGACAGCAAGAAACCACTGAAATGCTGGAGCAAAAGAAAACCAACAGTTAGACTCCGATGAGCCCGACCAGAGACAGAGCATCAGGCACCAACCAACATTATCTCTCTAATTTTCAATAAGCCTTTACGTTGGAGCCGTCATAGAATCTGAGGCCTGACCCACCGGCGTGCAATTAAAGAGGGAAGCAAAGTTGCCAACCGTGATTTGGTTAACTACCATGCATGCAGTCTGTCGTATAATATCCATGTTGTACCCAATCTTTTTATATCGAAGAATGATTTTACGAAATTGGGTGCTGAAGTCATTGCGGTTATATATTTTTCTGAATTTATATACTAAGTCACCATAAAATTCGGGTTCCGATAGACCTTGTTGCAGAAGAGATTTAAGTCCAATATTGAATTTTGAAATTAACTCAGAATGGCGTCTATAAAATTTTGAAAAGGCTTTGCGTAGTTTATGGTACCGATAACCCTGATTAAGGAGTTTAGCCGTTAATAATTTATTACGAGTGTTGAAGTCAGTTACATGACTACACACTCTAGCAAATCGAATTAATTGCGAAATATAAACGCCATAGGATGGCGCACGAGGAACATCACCATCCAAAAAAGGAAAATTTACAATCTCAAAATCAAAGTCATCGCGTTTATCATAAATTTTGCACGAAACAAATCCATCTACAATAGATAGATGTAAATCCAAAACGGGGCGTCGGTATCAGAAGAATTTGCTTTATTTAACTGAAGTTCTAGGGGGTAAATCTGACTGATCAAACCATCAAAATAGGTATTATCAATATTTAATAAATCATCTAAATATCTAGAAGTAGAGCTAAAAGCTTCAATAATTTCAGATTGGTTATCAATGGAAAGCGACAAAATGAAGTCTCTTTCATAACAATACAAGAACAGATCAGCCACAAGAGGTGTGCAATTAGTACCCATCGGAATACCCACAATTTGTCTAAATAACTTAGCACCGAATCTAATATAAATATTGTCAAGTAGAAAGGTGAGGGCATCACACACTTTCTGACATGACCAAAGTGTATAATTCTTATGCTCTTTAGAAGTGAAAAATGCATTTCTGACATTACATGCAAGATAGAGAGAATCTTCTCTGTGAAAAGCCCATTCAATTAAATCATTAAGCTTTTCTTTTATAAGATTATGAGGAAGTGTAGTGTAAAGAGTGGAAAAATCGTAGGTAGACAGACTAGAAGCACGAAAATGTCTAGATTTCAATTTATTTAAAACCTCATTCGAATTTTTTATAGACCAAAACAGATTTCTTTCTGATCTTTCAAAGACTTTATATTTAATTACATGCGTTTTAATAGCAGTAAGACAGGAGGTTAATAATTTAGAAAGTTCAGTGGTAGAGCAAGAGCTAGAATTTGCAATAAACCGTGCTTTGTAAGGTTTTTTATGAAGTTTTGGTAACCAGTATAGCGTAGGAAGCTTGTCTTGGCCTTCGTTGACACACACAGCAAACTTGGTGGCTGAAAGACAAACATGTTTATCTACTATAGCTCTCTCTTCAGCTAAAGGCTGAAGTTCATAGGCCTTAGTACCACCAAGCTCCTGCTTAAGCGTGTTAACATAGTGGAGCCGTCACACAACGACGACGTTGTTAGCGGCCTTGTCTGCAGGGGCCAAAACAAACTTCTTATGAAATTCTTGAATACCTAGTTTAAGATGACGTAAAGACGTCTTGGGCTTAGGAGGTAATAAGTTAGTATTTTGAGACTAGAAAGAAATGCGTTTATTCACTAGTTTTAAAATGCTAAGTTTCCAGTCCTTAAGGGCTTTATGCTCAACATACTCTCGCTTACACCATCGATTACCGAATTCATTCAAGGAACCAGCGATTTCATCTCTACATTTACTGAAATCAATTTTAGAAGGAAACCGATATTTCGATCCTTTAGAAATTATATTCCTTATCCTAGAATCAGGAATAATTTTCAAATTGCCAGTAATTACATGACCAGCAGCAGGATAGCAATACTTTGAGTTTTTACAATCACATGAATCAGGAGTATTAGTATCAATATCAAGATCTGAAACAAGTTTATTGAAATTAAAAATGATAGATCTAACAGGTTTGTTATATTTATAGCAAATTATAGGTGTTTCAGTATTTTGAAAATAAGCAGGAATGGAAGAAAGCACCGATCTCTCACCGAAGATACTGGGCAAATCTATAAAATCCATACCCTTATTAATGAAGGATATTTTGAAGAAATGGCGTTTATGATTAATTTCAGAATCAATGTAAGGACGGAGAGTATGCTGAGTATAGCCTCTAGATAAGAGAGCCGCATCATATAACTGATGAGAACTATCGTAGAACTTATTCGCCTCGGTGTCCAGAAGACGTAAAACAGAAACGGGTAATGAACTTAAAAATGAAAGCATAGAGTGGCGTCCATGATTTAATAATATAATTGACAGTCACTTCAGTCTAGTATTGTTTCGTTTAAACGCACGTGATTTACGTTTAAAGTTACCATTTTTCCTGGTGCCGTGAGATCTAGTTCTGCGTTTTCGACATTCCAGGAGTGAGAAAATATCAAAGTCCGGCATTCTGGAAATATTACCCTCATGATAAATGTTGTCATTAAATCCCAGTGGAAAAGGGGTCTGTAAAAATTTAATCCATTTCAGTTCAGCTTCATGTCTTTTGATTATTTTGAATCTAGATGTAGAATTTGCATCGTAATAAAGTTTTTCCACTGGTTGTATAACAATGTTATTTACAGAATGACCTGTACGTCGAAAGTGACGGTACAAGAAAGTGTCAGTTTTCTTAGGCTTACTCATTCTACGATAATGCTCGTTCAATCTAGTTTTAAGCATGCGGTTAGTTTGACCGACGTACTGCATATTACAGTTTGCAGCACGTCAAGTAATTAGATAAATTAAATCTGTAGACTGTCATGTCAAATCAGACATGTTAACTACAGAGAAGCGTCTACCGTTTATAGATGAAAAAAAGCCTTTTATAAATTTTATAGACGTCTTTCTGATTTAATTTCAAAATTCAATATTGGACTTAAATATCTTCTGCAACAAGATCGGAATCCGAATTTTATGGTGACATAGTATATAAATTCAGAAAAAATATAACAGAAATGACTTCAGCACCCATTTCGTAAAATCATTTTTCGATATAAAAAGATTGGGTACAACATAAATGTTATACGACATACTGCATATGCATGGTAGTTAATCCAATCACGGTTTTCAGCTTTGCTTCCCCCTTTAATTGCACGCCGGTGGGTCAGTCCTCAGATTCTATGATGGTTCCAGCGTAAAGGCTTACGGAGAATTAGAGCGATCTAATTCAATGTAACTTTGGTTGGTGCCTGAGACTCTGTCTCTGGTTGGGCCCATTGGAGCCTTACTGTTGGTTTTCTTTTGCTCCGGCATTTCAGTGGTTTTTTGCTGTCGAGTCCTCACCGTTGTTTCATCTCTGTGGTTGTTTGATTTTTTGTGTTCACGGACATGTTGCACTAATGAGTTAGGAGGCCTTCATGCGGACTGAACAAATTAATTGTCTAAATCGCGCCGGAAGCAAGGACGAGGATTGTGGCCACGTAAAATCGATTTTAGCGCCCGCCCCCCCCCCCCCCCCCCCCAGTGGAATTCGTTTCCGCTGACCGTTCCAAGGCGGTTCTTCTGTCGCGGTTTATTTTTTTTTGTTATGATTTGTCTTTGGCGTTTGTGTCGCTTATATTATTTTATTTTGGATAGCTTATTGTCCATGTTGGAAAGTAACTGTCCTTTTGGTTTTCCGCTGTTGATGTTTCCATTGGGGTCTGTTGTTTCATGTTTGTGTTTCTTTCCCTTTCGTGTCTCTGATGGGAGCTGTGGGTTGATTGTGCCTCCACTTCTATTTTGGAGTCTGGCCGTGAGCAAGTTGCGCAAAGCCCGTGGTATATTTAGGGATTTTGTCACTTTACGTTTTTAACCGTCCGGTTTGACAAGTGCCTGACATGTGTTGTTTCCCGATGAAAACCAGTCAGCCAAATGAATTTGTTTTGCCAACGACTTCTGTCGCTCTGCTTACTTTAACTGCTTTTTCAGTCTTCAACACAGCATTATAGATTTAACCGAGCGTTTGATTGTGATTCCTTTACTTCTTTTCGCTCTATCAGTTCTGAAGCGTTTTAAGATCGCCACCTGTGAATCCAAACAGCTGCTCCTGACAAACATACCTTTGCATCAAATACTTACCTGTGTCATAGCTGTATTCACCTAAAATCGACAAAGGCAAAGCTGTGGGACGAAACTACGTAGTATGACCCATCTTCTTTCTTATGAATGTTTTCATTGATCTTAAAGGAACTCATTTTTTATTTTTATTTGCCTTCACTGCAGCTGGTGTTGTGCCGTGTGGCGGCCGTAAAACGTCTCCCCGTACATCAACCATAGTGCAGTTTATATTTTACTTTTTGTCCTTTGAGATCGGCGTGAATATTCTGAGAAATCAAAGCAAATATTGGTTTAGACTCATATTCTAGACAGGTTTTTATTTATTTGGACCCCATTTTGGTTTGTGTCGGTCTTTGAATCGGCTGCCTATTCGAAATTCACAAAATTGCAGTATGTTTCCTCTGGCTTTCTTTGCCGGTTCATTACAGGGTCACTGATGAGGCTTTATTAGACGAAACTACGTAGTATGACCCATCTTCTTTCTTATGAATGTTTTCATTGATCTTAAAGGAACTCATTTTTTATTTTTATTTGAGTAGACGTTAAATGGAACACTGTTCTCCTCCAATGATAAACCATTTCTACGAAGAATTATACTGACAATAGGGAAAATATGATTTTAATCCACTTTTGTGAGATCCCAACCCAGGTTATCTGTGTCCTGTCGTCCTTCTTGACCCTGATTTAAAAGCTTCATTTAGGGAGTTAATTAAAGACATTCTTACAGTGGCTGAGTTAATGTTAGATCCTGAACGAAATCTCTTCATAGCCTCAAGATGATCTAATTCTCGTTTCGTGTCAAAGGCAAAATTACGATTACTGGTTGTATGGGTGTACTGAACACGGTCTCTTTCGTACGTCTGTGGAAATAACCAGCACTGAAATGAATGTGTAGGAGCTGGACACAATAGGGTGCATATGAACTGGCATTGTTCAAGAAGGAAAACAACTGCGTACAACAACAGGGTGTAGCCATCTGATACCCACCCCCACCCAACCTCTCTGCCAGTGAAATTGTATAACATGGTTGCAGTGATTCAGCATATCAAGGTGCAAAGCAAATGCAGCATTCTTTTTTATGCCTTGATCTATATACTGTTCTAACTTTGAGTTCCAATTCTCAGCAATCTGCAATGGGGAGAAATATTCCTTGTCACTCAAACAACGTTCTAGTTCATCCTGATCCAATGTTTGTGAGAAGGCAACAAGAAAATCTATCTGAAATGACAGGGCAAGACGTTTTGTGTGTCTGGTTACCACTATGTGTAATGATGAAACCAGTCTGAACCTCCGACTTCTCATCATCTCTCGTTATTCTAACCAGCTGCACTAAGCCTGCATCCTTAGAGGCACTAAATAGAATAGTAATCTTTGACTGTCTAAGGTGAAGCAATGGAAACTCAGGCAAAAATGCGTTATATTTCATATTCGAGGCCCTAAGTTGTATTAGACATTTACCTATCTTGTTATCTGGGCCGCATAGGATTTTGTCACCTTTTTTATTTGGGTCCTGTAGGAAACCAAGTGTTAAGAGAATATCATCCAGGGTGTCTTTGATTTTAGAAATATCATCATCCCTGCCGACTTCCGGAGGTGGATGTCTACAGAGGAGAGGGGGGACTACAAATTTTCAGAACCCAAATGACTTAAGCAGACCTACTAGATCAAGTGTTCTTGGACCCTTTTCACCCTTAAGAGATAAGTTCCCCAAGGATTTATCTAATTCTGAAAATTCGTTGTTATAATTCTGTTCGTTTTCAATTTGAATACGGTCCATTTGGTTTTCTATGACACTTTCTCTCTCTTCTGATTCAAGTTCATCAGCTGCATCTTTGTCACTTAACTCATGCAATGTATCTATTTGATTCTCGTTAGATATAGACAGCTCGGTTTCTTCTTCCTTTACCATTTTCACAACTCCAATAATATTTTCAATGTCGATGTTGTCTTCATTCTCGCCAGACTTATCTTCGGAATCCGGCTGAAATTACATAGAGAATTTTACATGAGTGTTCATGTATTATTGAATTTATTAAACGAGTTGATGAAAAGGGATAAAATGCGAGGCTATGCCGAGAAATTTATCCCTTTTCCTCAACGAGTTTAATAAATTCAATAATGCATGAGCACAAATGCAATATTCTATTTATCATATGACATTTTAAACGCATTTCATTCGCGATTGTTTTATAAAAAAATGCCACTATTCCGCCATTAGTAAACGCGACGTCGCTGAGGACGTCGTACATGTAACGTTACGGGGCGTATCTAACTAATTTGCATATTTAAACCACTTATGCATTATCGAATTTACTACATGACGTTATTACACTCTCAAACGCGACGTCATATGATAAAAAGGAATAATGATACAATCTACATACTAATATACCTTTCGACCTACATTACACTGAATAACCATCACGTGAATTAGTCCGTGTAATGAACACCCCTGCAAACCCCACTATATAGGAAAATAGGAATTTACGGGGATATACATTATTTTTCTTATTTTACTTGAAAACATTGATTGGTGGTGCTCGTCAGAACCGCCTTAATGAGGTGGTTCTAACGAGCACACACAATCTATCTCCACTCCATCTCAAATTGTTCAAAAGTTATGACCAATGTTAATTTTTCTTTTACAGGTCATATGTCAAGTCAACTTTTTGTATGAGTTGAAAGCCCTTTTCTCAAGGAACATTCATGCCAAATATGCCGGCCACGGTAGCTCATTCGGATGCGCGTCTGACTGTTGATCGGGAGGACGCGGATTCGATACCTGCCGAGGTCGGCATCATTCTTTCATAGAGATTGATCATGAAATCTTTTCTTCTGTCATTCTTTCCCTTACGCCGATTCAAGAAGCGCAGTTGTCAGAAAGATGGTAAATGGCTTAGGTATAAGCCTGCCTAGGAAAAGTGTGGATAAGTAAACTGACCGGCGCAAAAATGACCTAAATAGTGTTGACTGAGCCGGTAAACTCCAGTACAAACAAACAACCAAACAAACATGCCAGATATGCAGGCCCCATCTCAAACTGTTCATAAGTTATGACCATTGTTAACCCTTGACCTGCTGAATACTTAAAATGTCACACCCACTACCAATACTCAACAAATCAGATAACTTGATGCAAATTATTGCAACAAAATCACTATCTGAATGACAAACAATGTAGATCCTGATTAGATGGCTTCTTCCATCTGATATGATTCTGCCTTGTTTAAAAGATAAGACATGTCCAGGCTCAGCAGGACAAGGGTTAAATTTGTCCACATACAAGCCAACAAATAAACAGACAGGGCAAAAACAATATGTCTCCACTATCTTTAACGGGGACATAAATTTGCATCTTTATGCATTTTTATTAGAAAAAAAAAACAAAAACGCAACCATATATTTTTCAGCTACCTTAATCTGCACTGTACAAGGATAGGAATGTTAGCTTAAGTTACCAAATTTTGAACATCTGCTTCGTCTAGAATCTTGTCTAAAGCATCCTTAATAGCGTATTCCGTTCCACTTCCTACATACGCGGAAATTTCATTTAAAAAACAAGAGACCATGAGTTTAGAAAAATGGGAAAGCACACTTTTAGGTGGTGGCATAGGAAACTTAATGTGTCTGTGTGAAGCTAAATCTGTTCATGTATTTAAACCATCCATATTAAACCACAAAGGGTTTTCAATTCATGCAATGACGCTTGCATCTGAGAACATGAATCAAAAATCGATTATGCTTTAAGACAATGAGTACATGTATGTGCATTTTTACACAGCTTGGGGGCAATAATTCAAAATGTATAATGCAAGAATTATGGCTCTTGCACTCTGCATGTTGTCTAATGTTGATTGTAAAGCTTCGTGAAGATTTCTTGAACGGGTTTTAAGTTATGGAGCGGACAGGATATTATGAGGGGTGCAGTTTTAAGGTAAATAATTCAAAAAAGTATAAATGCAAAAAAATGGGCTCTTGCGCTCTGCACATTATCATATGTTGATTGATATTTATATGAAGTTTCGTGAAGATATCTTAAACAGGATCCAAGTTACAGAGTGGACATGGTTTTGTGACGGACAGACGCCCGGGGTAAAAACAATATGTCTCTCCGCTAGTGGGTCTGTGGGAAGACATAATGACTTACCGGTCATATTTTTCCATAGCTGATTATATCCCCATAACATCAACTGTCGGAACTGTGTCTTGAACTTCTTCTCTTTATCAGTTAGTTGTAGAAAAACTGTCTAGATCTTGTTGTGACAGTGTTTGCGTCTGTTTACACTGACAATATGCTAGTGTCTGAGGACAATCAAACTCATGCCGCTGTTCTTCTACAATTCTGGCATCTTTTTGTAGACCCTGAACTGCCAATGGAAGTGTGCACAGATTGGTCTGGACATTTGGTTTTTCAGAAAATCTCACTAGGTTATCAAGCATGCGAATTGGATGTCACTGTTGCAGATTGATGGGTCTTGTCAAGTTGCCGGCTGCTGTCTCATTATCTATTTCATGTTTCTTTAAAAAGGTGTTACAGTAAAGTAAGTCATTGTCTTCTTTGGTTTTTAATTTCTTCTTAGCAGCATCAAGACTTAGAGTCATTCCTGCAGCATACGTGGTATTGAATAAAAATAAAAAATGAGTTCCTTTAAGAGCAATGAAAACATTCATAAGAAAGAAGATGGGTCATACTACGTAGTTTCGGCTAATAAATCCTCATCAGTGACCCTGTAATGATCCGGCAAAGAAAGCCAGAGGAATCATACTGCAATTTTGCGAATTTCGAATAGGCAGTCGATTCAATCACTGATATAAATCAAAATGGGGTCCAAATAATGAAAAACCTGTCTAGAATATATGTCTAAACCAATATTTTTTTCTGATTACTCAGAATATTCACGCTGATCTCAAAGGACCAAAAGTAAAATATAAACTGCACTATGGTTGATGTACGGGGAGACTTTTTACGGCCGCCACACGGCACAACACCAGCTGCAGTGAAGGCAAATAAAAATAAACAAGAGGCCCAAGAGGGCCTGTCGCTCCACCGGCTAACTTCAGACAATTGTCATATTTATTACATTAACCAATTGTATACTAGTGGACTCTTCTATTGCTATATGTTGGACCAGTCCATTTGTCATATAAGGGGTGTCAGGCCTATTTTTTCTATTTTTGATGGAAAATTCTGCTAGCAAATAGTGCAGGCCCTGATCAGACATGGTGTCCTGTGGGGTCTGATCTGGGCCAGCACTGTTTGCCAAGGTACCCATTTAGGGTTTTCCCGCATGCAATGGGTAAAAAAGAAACAAGTGATCCACCCAAGGAATGTCCATTCTATATTTTTTTGGACCCCAGAGCCATGGTTGGCAGGATTTATGTGAGTGACCATTTGGCATTGCTCCGTTCTAAATATCTAAAGCTCTGGGCCTTATGGTTTCAGAGAAGAAGACTTTTTTTAAGTTTTTCCTATTATAAGTCTATGGGAACTAATATGCCTCTGGGCGTGACCAATTTTTTATCCCAGGGGCATTGTTGGCAGGATTTATTTGAGTGACCACTTGACGTTGCTGCATACTTAATATCTAAGCTCTGGGCACTGATGGTTTCAGAGAAGATTTTTGTCAGTTTTTCCCAGTATAAGTCTATGGGAGCTTAAGGGCCTCAGGGTGTGGCCAATGTGGACCCCAGGGGCATAGTTGGCAGGATTTATGCAGTTGAATACTTCAAGTTGTTACATACTAAGCTCTTGGCCTTATGGTTTCAGAGGAGAAAAGTTTCAAGATTTTGTCATTATTAGTCTATGGGAGCTACTAAGCACCGGGGCGTTGCCGATTTGGACTCAAGAGTCATAGTTCGCAGGACTTAGTAGATGACCACATAACTTTGCTTCATACTACTGTAAATGTCTTAGCTTTAGGCTTTATGGTTTCAGAGAAGAAGTTTTTCCGTTTATTGGTCTATGGAAGCTAATGAGCCAAAGGTGGTGGCCATGGCGGCCATGTTTTTTGTCTGATCAAAATTTCTTCAATGAATCTGACAATGGTAGACACAAGGAACATTCATGAAAATTAAGAACGAAATCCATTTAGCGGTTTTGGAGGAGAAGATTAAAAAAAATAAAGATCCCTTTATGAGTCTATGGAAGCTAATTAGCCAATGGGCGTGTCCATGGTGGCCATGTTTTTTGTCTGATCAAAATTGCTTCAAGGAATCTGACAGAGGTCCACCCAAGGAACATTCATGCAAAGTAAGAATGAAATCCATTAAGTTGAGCGGTTTTGGAGGAGAAGGTTTTTAAAACTTTTCCCTATATAAGTCTTTGAAAGCTAATGAGCCAAGGGGCATGGCCATGGCAGTCATGTGGGGCATGGCCATGGTGGCCATATTTTTGGTCTGATCCGAATTTCTTCAAGGAATTTGACAGAGGTCCACCCAAGGAACATTCATGCAAAATAAGAATAAAATCCATTGAGCAGTTTTGGAGGAGAATATTTTTAAATATTTTTTTTTTGGTTTCGATGCCATTTTATTCTGCATGTAACAAAATTCTTTGAAGGAATTCAGAAGAGGACTATGTGAGAAACATTCCTGTGAAGTTTGGTTACAATCGACCAAGTAGTTAAGGAGGAAATGTTTAAAGAAAAAAGTTAACGCACGGATGCACAACCGCACAGACGCACAACAGACAAAGGGCCACAACATATAACATAAGATCCGCCGGTCTTTGGCCAGTGGAGCTAAAAAATGAACAGATTTATGTTTTTATTTCTTTATTTTTTCCTTTCCTCCGTCGGATTCGGTGTGCCTCCCTTTTCAACTAAGCCATTTTAACCCTCAGGGATCTGGAGAACTGTTGACACTGTAGTATAATTAGGTCTAATAAATCAATCTCCCTCAGTATTTTGAATTTATTTTGAAACATCAAGTCGTATAAATAGAGTTTGTGTTGAAAACATCAGTTCTATCACCAGTGTGATGGGCAAGAGAAATTTCTGATGTTTTGAATTTTAGCATGACACTTTGTAGGTGGACCTCTATAGATATGTTATAGTCAGCAAAATTGGAGGAGATTAATTCAGATACAGGAAGGTACTTTTAAATAAATAAATAAATAAACAAGAACTTTTGAAGAAGAGAAGACTTTTTTAACATTACACTACATGTTATATAGTGAAAATAAACCCCGCCCACTGCAGCCATGTTTTTTGTCGTGTCAAAATTTCTTCAAGGAATCTGACAGAGGTCCACCCAAGGAACATGCATGCCATATAACTATGAAATAAAACAAGAACTTTTGCAGAAAATATTTTCAGCATTACACTATATGTTATATAGTGAAAATAAGCCTCGCCCATGGCGGCCATGTTTTTTTGTAAGATCAAATTTTTTTCAAGGAATCTGACAACAGTCCACCCAAGGACAATTCATGCAAATTACAATGAAATCCCACAAGTACTTTTGCAGAAGAAGATTTTTTAGCATTACATTATATGTTAAATAGTGAAAATAAGCCCCGCCCATGGCGGCCACGTTTTTTGTCGGATCAAAATTTCTTCAAGGAATCTAAAAGAGATCCACCCAAAGAACATTCATGCAAAATAAAAACAAGGCATTGCATGCGATACAAATCCCCTCGCACTAGACAACTTCGTGTGTGGAAAACACTGAAATGGCAAGTCCAACTTGCTTGAGATATTATCATATGCAACATTTGTGTAAAGTTTGTTTAAAAATCCTCCAATAAATGTACATTCTAGAGTGATGACGTTTCTCTAAAAAGAGCCATAGTGACCTTGACTTGAGGCCATGACCACGAAAGTAGATCTTGCTCAAGATATTATCATAAGCATCTTTTGTGTGAAGTTATATTAAAATCTGTTAATAAATGTAGGCGGTAGAGCGATGACAAAGTTTTTCAAAATATAGCCACAGTGACCTTGACTTTGAGGTCATGACCTTGAAAGTCGAAGTAAGTCGAGACATTATCATAAGAAACATTTGTGTGAAGTTCTATTACAATCCATCATTAAATGTAGGCGCTAGAGCGATGACAAAGTTTTTCTAAAAATAGCCACAGTGACCTTGACCTTGAAAGTCTAAATAGCTCGAGATATTGTCATAAGGAACATTTGTGTGAAGTTATATTGAAATTGATGAAAAAATGTAAGCACTATAGCAATGACAAAGTTTTTCTAAAAATAGCCACAGTGACCTTGACCTTGAAAGTCAAACTCGCTCGAGGTATTGTCATAAGGAACATTTGTGTGAAGTTATATTGAAATGGGTGAAGAAATGTTAGCACTAGAGCCATGACAAAGTTTTTCTAAAAATAGCCACAGTGACCTTGACTTTAAAGTGGAACTCACTAGAGATATTGTTATAAGGAACATTTGTGTGAAGTAATATCGAAATTGGTGAAAAAAATGTAAGCGCTAGAGCAATGACAAAGTTTTTCTAAAAATAGCCACAGTGACCTTGACCGTGAAAGTCGATCTTGTTCGAGGTATTGTCATAAGCAACATTTGTGTGAAGTTATATTGAAATCAGTGAAGAAATATAGGCGCTAAAGCGATGACAAAGTTTTCTAAAAATAGCCATAGTGACCTTGACCTTGAAAGTCGAAATGGTGAGATATTGTCATATGGAACATTTGTGTGAAGTTATATTGAAATCGATGAAGAAATGTAAGCGCTAGAGGGATGACGAAGTTTTTCTAAAAATAGACACAGTGACCTTAACCTTGAAAGTGGAACTCGCTAGAGATATTGTCATAAGGAACATTTGTAGGAAGTTATATTGAAATTGGTGAAGAAATGTAAGCGCTAGAGCGATGACAAAGTTTTTCTAAAAAATAGCCACAGTGACCTTGACCTTGAGGCCTTGACCTTGACAGTCGAATCCGCTTGAGATATTGTCATAAGGAACATTTGTGTGAAGTTATATTGAAATCAGTGAAGAAATATAGGCGATAGAGCGATGACAAAATTTTTTTCTAAAAATAGCCACAGTGACCTTGACCTTGAGGCCATGAGTTGGAAAGTCGAACTCGCTGGAGATATTTTTATAAGGAACATTTGTGTGAAGTTATACTGAAATTGGTGAAGAAATGTAGGCGCTAGAGCGATGAAAAAGTTTTTATAAAATAGGCACAGTGACCTTGACCTTGAGGTCATGACCTTGAAAGTCCAACTCGCTCAAGGTATTGTCATAAGGAACATTTGTGTGAAGTTATATTGAAATCAGTGAAGAAATGTAGGAGCTAGAGCGATGACAACGTTTTTCTAAAAATAGCCACTGTGACCTTGACCTCGAAGCCATGACCTTGAAAGTGGAACTCGCTCGAGATATTTTTATAAGGATCATTTGTGTGAAGTTATATTGAAATTGGTGAAGAAATGTAAGCGCTAGAGCGATGAAAAAGTTTTTATAAAATAGGCACAGTGACCTTGACCTTGAGGTCATGACCTTGAAAGTCCAACTCGCTCAAGGTATTGTCATAAGGAACATTTGTGTGAAGTTATATTGAAATCAGTGAAGAAATGTAGGAGCTAGAGCGATGACAACGTTTTTCTAAAAATAGCCACTGTGACCTTGACCTCGAAGCCATGACCTTGAAAGTGGAACTCGCTCGAGATATTTTTATAAGGATCATTTGTGTGAAGTTATATTGAAATTGGTGAAGAAATGTAAGCGCTAGAGCGATGACAATGTTTTTCTAAAAATAGCCACAGTGACCTTGACCTTGAGGTCATGACCTTGAAAGTCAAACTCGCTCGAGATATTTTTATAAGGATCATTTGTTTGAAGTTATATTGAAATTGGGGGAGAAATGTAGGCGCTAGAGCCATGACAAAGTTTTTCAAAAATAGCCAGAGTGACCTTGACTTTGAGGTCATGACCTTGAAAGTCGATCTTGCTCCAGATATTGTCGTAAGGAATGTTCGTGTGAAGTTATATTAAAATCGGTCAAGAAATGTAGGCGCTAGAGCGATGACAAAAGTACGTACGTACGTACGTGGCGCTAGAGCCATGACAAAAGTACGTACGTACGTGGCGCTAGAGCGATGACCAAAGTACGTACGTACGTACGTACCTACGTACGTGACAAATGCTATATCCCCCCTCACAACTATGTTGTGTGAGGGGATAATGAAATCCAGCAGGTGGGTTTGGAGGAGAAGATTTTTAAAGATTTTTATTTTTTTGTGTGGTTTTGTTGCCATGACAACCAGAGTTCTGGGTGTAACAAAATTCTTTGAAGGAATTTAGAAGAGGACTAAGTAAGGAACATTGGCCCAGTAGTTTAGGAGGAGAAGTTGTTTTAGCATTACACTATATGTTAAATAGGGAAAATAAGCCCCGCCCATGGCGGCCATGTTTTTTGTCGGATCAAAATTTCTTCAAGGAATCTGAAAGAGGTCCACCCAAGGAACATTCATGCAAAATAAAAATGAAATCCAACAGGCGGTTTTGGAGAAGAAGATTTTTAAAGATTTTTAATTTTCTGTGTTGTTTTGTTGCCATGGCAACCAGAGTTCTGGGTGTAACAAAATTCTTTGAAGGAATTTAGAAGAAGACTAAGTAAGGAACATTCCTGTGAAGTTTGGTTACAATGGGCCCAATAGTTTAGGAGGAGAAGATGTTTTAGCATTACATTATTACATGTTAAATAGGGAAAATAAGCCCCGCCCATGGCGGCCATGTTTTTTTGTCGGATCAAAATTTCTTCAAGGAATCTGAAAGAGGTCAACCCAAGGAACAGTCATGCAAAATAAAAATGAAATCCAACAGGTGGTTTTGGAGGAGAAGATTTTTAATTTTTTGTGGTTTTGTTGCCATGGCAACCAGAGTTCTGGGTGTAACAAAATTCTTTGAAGGAATTTAGAAGAGGACTATGTAAGGAACAATCCTGTGAAGTTTGGTTACAATTGACCCAGTAGTTTAGGAGGAGAAGATGTTTAAAGAAAAAGTTAACGCACGGACGCACGGACGCACTGACGCACGGACGCACGACGGACACAGGGCCATGACAATAGCCCCGCTGGCCTTCGGCCAGTGGAGCTAAAAATGAGTTCCTTTAAGAGCAATGAAAACATTCATAAGATAGAAGATGGGTCATACTACGTAGTTTCGGCTAATAAAGCCTCATCAGTGACCCTGTAATGATCCGACAAAGAAAGCCAGAGGAAACATACTGCAATTTTGCGAATTTCGAATAGGCAGTCGATTCAATCACTGATTTAAATCAAAATTGGGTCCAAATAATGAAAAACCTGTCTAGAATATGAGTCTAAACCAATATTTTTTTCTGATTACTCAGAATATTCACGCTGATCTCAAAGGACCAAAAGTAAAATATAAACTGCACTATGTTTGATGTACGGGGAGACTTTTTACAGCCGCCACACGGCACAACACCAGCTGCAGTGAAGGCAAATCAAAATCAAAAATGGGTTCCTTTAAGAGCAATGAAAACATTCATAAGAAAGAAGATGGGTCATACTACGTAGTTTCGGCTAATAAAGCCTCATCTGTGACCCTGTAATAATCCGGCAAAGAAAGCCAGAGGAAACATACTGCAATTTTGCGAATTTTGAATACTGAATTTATGCTCTTAAATTCAATGAGCAATGCACCTGTATTTGAAAATGCTAATGAACTTCTTATTCGGTGTGTTAAGAAGAACATTGAATATCTGATACAATCTTTCTCATTTTCGACTTAGCAATTGCTCAGGACATCTAGATCTGTTGATACTCCTTGAACTTATGAATTGCTGTATTACTATTTGACTTTCCCCAGGAACATCCAGAAACCATTCTTGTAGTATATGAAATGTTTTGGTTTGTAATAGTTTTGAACCCGATTCTACAAAACAAGCTGGGCATGCATCTTATGTATCATCTTCGCAGTCACTGGTGTTTTCAGTGAAAATCTTGGTTCCATCCCATTGAAAAACAAGAAAATTGATGTTTGAAGTTCAATGCCATCACGAAAAGCAAACCTTGTTACATGTTGGTTTACGGCGTCCCGCAAATCCCCATGCTGACAAGACAATCGAGCGTGATCTCTGACAGGTGTGCGGGCAGCTGTGGGGGTAAGGCACAAGAAAGATATCAAATGAATGACATAAATTATTTACAGTATCTATATACAACAATACTAACACAACACATTACATTTATTTTCTTCTATAGCCCACTTACGACGTCCGCCCCGAAGGCAAAACAATGTTCTGTGCTCGGAACGGGGTGACGTGAATGTCTACAGTAGCAAATAACAAAACAACAATAAAATAAGAAAGAAAAACACAAAAAGCGACTGGCCAGATAATACGTTCACTTAGGGTGAACCCCTTCTCGCGCACTGCTGTAAACTAGTTTGTCGACCTTGTTGTCCACCACAAGTTGATTTATATTATTTATCGATTGAATACGAACTTGAAGTCCCGGTAACTTCTTCGTTTGAATCGACTCCAGGTGGTTTTCACGACCTGTTTAATATGGTTGAATCGACTCTAGTTTGTTTCCCGGAAAACAACCTGTCTTATATGGTCTCGACGGTCTGTTATTGGGTCTGTCCGCCCTTGCTGGACACTAAACCGACAACGTCGCACCAGTACCTGCTTCTATCTGGCAGGGAGCAGCAGGTCACAACACATCGTTGTGCCTGCAAATTACGATAATCGACTGAAATACAGTTCACAAAACGTACATGCTATATCATGATCCCCACTCCCGGAGAAGGAAGAATATGTGCATACATATACCGTTATTGCGCATGCGCCGACCAGACACCCAGCCTGATCAGTGCATCAAATTATCAGCACCCAGCGCTTGCAACAATAATACTCAAAGTTTATGTTTCCTTACTAAGCACTACAGAAATCAATTAATGCTCACTACTACTGAGCATAATACCCATCAAATTCGTACTCACTACATTATCACAGGTAAGAGGCAATTGAACAGACCACGCCTTTGCACTACCTGGTTAGCCGCCAATTACAGGAAACATAATAAACTCTATTTCATATCCTTCTCCGCGACACGGCTCACAAATATAGCTATTCACACATTCATTATATTTACCACAGCTAGAAACTACAAACAGGAAGATTTTCATCTATTCTCCACAACATTTGTTAGTGTCTCATAAGGGCCAACATTGTTTGCCGTAAATTCTATCTGTATTTGGTAGGCGCCTCGTCACAACCGTCCTCGTGACGCCGATGACGCAGCTGACGTCATCCACGCCGCTCAGGCCGTTATAACGTGTGGCGACCAAGCACTCTCACTTATCATTATCACATTCTTTTTATGTACATACTAGTAAAAACCGAGTTCTCAAACAAAAACGGCATCATTACAAAATGAACTCGTAATTCTTCTTGAACAAAATTATTTCTACTCAACATGAACATGCTTGTGAAATCAAATTCATCACGGTTCATCTTCACGGATCATTATCACGGATAAAACGACAGGCTCTTGTAAGAGTTTGCCCTGATGATGAAGATATGGTTAAACCCGTCTTAATTTTACGTCCCCTCTACACCTAATATCATATAGAGATGGGACCACGGTTTTCTAACCACTGCTTGTCAAAAGTTATGGATCAAACAAGTGACCCGGCGTTCATTAATTATATTCTACAAAAGGCGTCTAAAAGCCTAAATGAACCTAGAATGACCGGGTGTCTCGCCAACATCTAGGGTCAGAATGAGACAGGACCTCGCTTAAAAGACTCATTCTACTGCTGGAGAAGCCTGGGATCGATCCTGCGACCTCTAGCTGGTAAAGCTAGTAGCCTAATCACTACTACACAGAGGCTTCAAAAGTGAATCCAGAACAGGCTTAGAGAGTTGGGGTATACTAGAAGTAAACCCCTCCAAAACCTACAAGCATGTTCATACAAAAAATAATACTAGTCATAAATTTAACATACCGTTCTATATTCATTCTCTGTCCCGCCACGATGTTGTGTGTATTTATTCGCACTTGACTTGCTGCTGAATAATGTTCTTTTTTCAGGGTTTTTATATATATGAATACTACCGGAAAACCATGCATACTCGTGCTAGCTCGCTAAGACCGTGGCAAAGTGAAGATACCACCCACAATCATAGCCATATAGCACAATCGATTAGATAATTGATCTACGTTAAAATAGTATTTCCTCTAGGGGAAAAATGAAACTTCTCTATAAATCAATGGTATAACCTCCGTCAAAACGAACACAAACAACATCGTGACTGGAATGAAAATTATATATGGCACAATTTGGCGGTTGGCGATTTTTAGGCAAAGTTTACAGAAATCAGCCTTATAGCGGCCAAATGTATGGTAAAAAATCACTAATGCATACATCGTATGATATGTGCATGACTTGTGCATGGAGCAGCACATTTTGCCTACCGTATTTCACCTACAATATTTCACTCGCACCGCCTTGCCATATACCTACTAAAATAATTTAGATGTGCATAAGCACCAGCGAAGTTTCCTATTCCATCTCGTAACAAATCTGAATAAGATCCATCAGTTTTGCAATTGGCTAGGACGTCAGTATCCACAAAATAGACATTGTTGAGTAACACATTGTAGCGCTGTAATAAAAACAATGGACTGCACGACGGCCTATATCATGTACAAGTATATCAGCAAAGACAATCCCAGGCTTTATTTCAACACAAGCACCGATATTATTTGTACTTACAGAATGTATTGTATCAAGTGCAAACACGTTAACTACTTTATCCTCGCGGTGTTCTTTGAACAACATATCAATTTCATTGTCAATAATCACTGGTTAATGTCTTTCTGGTCCAATTATTTCGATCTGGTTTATTCATCCCTAGCAGCCTCTATCCACACAAACTTCTCTTTAATATGTTGAGAAGAAGTCTGGAGCCATTTTTACTACAATCTTTCAACAACAAGTAGGAGTGAAATTTTTCATACTCGAGTTTGATTACATCATCATACTGTAGATCTTGAATTTTTCTCTCCACTGACTTCGAGAAGTGATGTTCAAACCAACATAAACTCAAACATTTCTTTTCAGTGAACAAGGATTTGTGGTCAATTACTAGTGTCAGAATTCTTCTTTCACCCAGAACACATTTCGAGAAAAGAAGCTCAGCGTCTATAAACTTTGTTTTCGCTTTAAGCTTGTACAAACTAAGAGATGATCCAGTTGATCCTGGCTGAGGGTTAGACTTTGAATTTAAAAGCTCCTTCTCTACTTCATTAGTAATTTTCTGGCATCCCTCAGAGGATTCTGAGTAAGAAAATAAGTACCAAACAGGAACAGCATTTTGTCCGTTCACTGTCTGTATACCGCCTTTATATCCCTTGAATGTATCGCTTTACATTGACATCTCTTGGCACATTCTGGTCATTATCTTTCAGAAATTTATAGAATGCATCCTAAGGAGTGTAATTTTCATTCTCATCCCTTATAACTGTATAGCTTATCAAAATTCCAATGTATTTGACTATATCTTGATATAGTGGAAAAAAAACAAAAGAAAACAACATTATGGATTTGTCATTCACAAAGAGCCTTCCTATTAGTTAAATATGATTTGTTTTTCAAGTAGATCTCTGCATAAATGTTTTTTTTTTTTTCATACCTAGAAGTAATTAGTAGAATTCGTTCAAGATTTAGAATAATTTATACAATAGAAATGGATTTGGTATGTAAAGTAAGGTGGAAATGAGTCTTTAAATATCAGCATGGAATTCCCACCATGTCGGGTTTATTGCATACCTTGATTCTTTACACAGTCACAGAACTCCTTGGTAGAGTGTTAACCCAACAATAAATAAATCCTATCAATATTTACTGAGGAAACACATAATTGTGATCTATCATAATTAGTTGTTTTTCAGAAAGTAGGTCAGTGTGACCTTGGTCCTAGGGGTGATTGATTAAGGTCAAGAATGAAGTTAAACAGTGTAATAGTTCCCATGAAAAAGGTCACTGTGACCTAGTTTCGTGTATGGTTGGTATGATAATATACTGATGACATTTGACGATCATGCAGCTTAAAGACGCTGTAAATGAAGGACTGACCGAAAAGTCTGAATGTGATCTAGATTCTGGTAGAAGCAAAGAAACAGGACTGGCCGCATAAATTGACACTGTGTCGGTTTGCCCAAAAAGTTACTGTGACCTTTTTGTGTGAGCTCATCTGGAGTGATATGAATATGTAATGAAACAGTTTGATTGCCTTAAGATAGACACTTCGGTGTGTTCTGACTTAGTGAACTTGGGTACTACCTGGTAATCAAATTTGCTTAGCTAGTCTGGAATACGGTTCTGGCAAACATTTCGAATAGTTTTGACCATATATGGGTGAGGTGGCTATTTTGATCATTTGACCTGCACCATATGACCAAACTTTTATTTATTTTCAAAGGCTCCATTTCAACTCCCAACTCCCGGCAGTTTCAGAGAAAAAAAAATTTTGAATTATGGAACTCGAGTTACAATTGTCCAAGTTGACTGAATAGCCTTGACCTATGTAACCTAAAAATGTCCATGTATTCATTTGTTTTGATGGCATTATCTTAAATGGATTAAAAAACTCTATTTTCATTTTTTCTATGCCAAAGCTTAAGTCGGTAAATTTGTCATTGCCTTAAATTGGCGACCCAGTTCTGAAGATGATTTTATATGGTTTTTACCATACATAGGCATGGCGGCCATCTTGGTCGGGACCCAGACCCTACTTATAAATTTTAGTTCCCCATCCCACTGACGCTCCATACACAGCACGGTTTTGGAGAAGATCTTTGAAAACAGCGGATGGACGACGGACGTACGATTTACTTAGATTCGTACTATAAGCTCACCAAAGAATCTAAAGGCCCAGGTTAGCTAAAGAATAAACGGACATGTGGACGTGCCCATGGTGAAGGGAAGATTAAGTTTAAGTTTTTTTTTTGTTTGTTTGATTTGAGATTTAGCGTCCCCATCAACACTATACAGGTCATTTTGGAGACATTGCTTCCAATTTTGTGGGACTTTTACCAGACATTGAGATGAAATGACATCAAAAGCCCTGCTGACCTTTAGGGTTTATAAGCATGGACGGTCCGACTTGCACCACTTTGCCTGTGCAGGCTTAGACCCTCTTAACGGTCTACCAGTACTCATGTGCGGTCGGTTTCAGCTCAGCGTGGAGAAGCATCATACACCCCAATGTATTTCTTCAAGACCCGATGGGCAGGGGCGGTAAGATTAAGTTTCACTTGTAAAAATGTTATTTAATCTATGATTTTGGACAAGTGCATCCATTTCATATGGATGTTGTTTAAATAAGTGGGAGCAGTGGGTGAGGAGAAATGTGAATCGATCTGTCAACATTTGAGTGACTCATAAATAGGATAGACAATACCATGGCCCATTCAAAAGACAGCAAATCAAGCAATTAAAGCTCATCTGTTGTTTTGTTGTTGTTTTTTGTGCCTGGCAGCAATCATCTTTCACAAACATGCACTCATTTTGAGCGTATCCTACTCCTGGTTGCATATGTTTACAGAAATGTAACATGGTTTTTGGACGTTTTTTTTAAATCCGTCCTTTGAAATAGCGATGTCCGGGCGGGCGGGCGTCGGCCGAGGTTTATCTTTCGGTAAACCTTTTTTTAATGCAATATATTACCTTTATTCTTCGGTGGATTGCTTTCATATCAGGACCGTTGCTTCATTGATAGTACCTCTCTCATATGCAACCCATTAATGGCACCAAGTACCAAAGTTTTGTTGAAAATTACCATTTTTTTAAACTTAAGTTTATTTAAGACGTTTGCTCAGTATTACCTCCCTTACACTTGCAAGCTTGATAGTGTAATTGATAGAGTGCTGGACTCTGAACCAGAGGATCATGGGTTCAATTTAAGGTGGAGGAATGTTTTGTTTTTTTTTTCTTTTTCTTTCTAAAAAACACCTAAACGTTATTATTACTAGCAAGTTTGTAAAATTTCTTTCATTTTGTGCAATGCAAAGGCTTGAAAATTTCTTTGGGTACTTTTCGGTTCTCTTTCAGATCCTGCAGTCTGTTTAACTCTTTTACATAATAAAATGGCTTTTGGACAGGTTTGTGGATGGTTTGCAATCATGCGTACATGTGCGCATGCATACATGCATGAATGCTCACACTTGGGCATGCTCACACTCAAGTATGCATGCACATACACATGCATGCACACACACACACACACACTTTCCTGCACGCATGCATGCGTACACTCATAATTGCATGACACACACATATGCATAAATGCACACACTGACGCATGCACGCTTGAAAGTTGTTTCAATATATCATAGTACGGCATTGGCCGGGGGTATACGTGCAACCATGCATGCACACATACACTCATGCATGCAAGCACTCACGCCCGCATGCATGCATTCACACAAGCATGTACGCAAACATGCACGCATATATTCATGCACAAGTGACTTATACATGCATGCATACATACCCACATGCACTCATGCATACATGCATGCATGCACGCATGCATACATGCTCATACTCACACATGCATGCACATACACAAACACATGCACACGTATATGCGTGCACACACATACGTGCACTCATGAATGCATGCCCTCATGCATGCATACATGTATGCATGCGTGCATGCATACATGCTCATACTCATGCATGCACATACACACTTGCATGCACACATGCATGCATGCATGCACACACATACGTGCACTCATGCATGCATGCATACATATATGCATGCGTGCATGCATACATGCTCATACCATGCATGCATGCACATACACACTTGCATGAACACATGCATCCATGCATGTACACATGCATGCATGCACACCGATATGTGCACTCATGCATATATGCACTCATGCATGCATGCATGCATTCATGCTCATACTCATGCATGCATGCACATACACACTTGCATGCACACATGCACTCATACATGCTTGCATGCACACACATACATGCACTTATGCATGCATGAACACACATACATGCATGCACACGCATGTGAATTTTTGCGGTCGCAACACATTCGCAGACACCAGCTGCAGTCAGCGCTGTAGTGCTTTACACAAATATTAGGTATGTATTGCTGCATTCTGTTGAGCTCTTTTACAAAACAAAATGTCATTTTGGGGGGAAAAACCTGCATAGTTGAAATTATATTTTGGATAACCTGTTCAACTTAGGCCCCCATAGGCGAGCTATGTTGTCTTCTGCCAGCTCTTGCAGGTTGCAGCTTTGCTGACGTCAAAACGGTACTGAAAAAAAAAAACGTCCATAATGCCATGCGGCATTTTTCTTGTTTATAAGTGTTCATTATATGCGTGATGATAGCAAACCTATTTAGGTCACATTTGGGTGTAACCAGATGGCCAGGTGGATTTTCTGCAGGTTCTCCGGTTTTTGCCCATTTGCCAATGGTGAGGACCGTAAAACACAAATGAAAATATCTGACTAATTGTTTTGAGTTTAACAACACGTCAATCCTTGTGGATCAATTTGTGTCGTTTCCCAGAGAAAGGGAGAAAAAGAGAAAGAAGAGATAGTAGATTAGATGAAAGTGAGTGATAGAGGAGAAAGAGGAAAATGAATGGAAGTGAAAAAACAGAAGATATTAACATTCCGACCTCTACCATTACCTGCTGCAAGTGTGTCTGTTTGCATTGAGGTTTAATATCCCCATCAACACTATTTAGGTCATTTTGGAGACATTGCTTCAAATTTTGTGGGACTTTTTCCCGACTTTTAGGTGAAATGACACCTCAAGCCTTGCCGCCCATTGAAACCAAAAGGGTTATATGCACTGGATAGTATGACTCAAAACGCTTTGCCTGGGCAGGCTTAGTCCTTCAAAGCGGTTCACCACTACTCGTGTGTGGTCAATTTCAGCTATGGGTGGAAGTCATGCAGCCCTAATCTATTTATTCAAGCCCCGATTGGCGGGGGTGACCCTGCTGCACTGTCAGCATGCCTTGTCCAACTGTAAGACAATATCAGTTGAACGCCCCCGTGATGCAAGATACACATCACAGAAACGCCGGCCTTGGTAGCTCAGTCCGATGCGCGTCTGACTGGTGATCAGGAGGACGTGGGTCCAATACCTACGGGGGTCGGCAACATTCTTCCATGAAGATTGATAATGAAATCTTTTCTATAATCGTTCCTTCCCTTCTGCTGATTCAAGTAGGGCGAAAAATGTGCACTGTACTGGCTAACTGCTTACTTATAAGCCTGCCCAGGAAAAGTACGGATAGTTACACTGATCGGCTGAAAAATGACATAGTGTTGACTTGGCCGTTAAACTCCAATACCAACAAATAGACACAGAAACACCTATATAATTTTTCATGACTTTTTCGATATGATTCCTAGCACAGGCTGTGGGGGCTCGTTGAGGATTCTATGTTACACCTAAAACAGATTGTGGGTGCTTGTTAAAACCGCTTTGTTCTGAGGTTTAGGTAAGAATAATGTGAGATATGGCATGCCTTTTTCAAATTTAAAACTTACAATACATACCTGTACCTTTGTTTTTTTCCACTGTGTTTTCATGTTGGTACCCAGGATTTGGTAGAAGAAAGAATACACACGGAATCTGAGTTTGTATTGAAAACAAAACTAGTCATATCAACTCTCTGTAGCAAGTGTTGGGCATCATCTGATAGGACTTGTTAAAATGCTGTCTTATTAGGGAATTTGATCATAAACAAAAGCAGCTAGCCATGCTCCTACAGTAGGCTTAATGACCTCATAAATTATCTCCAGCTGTGCTGAGAAACAAGGTAAAATAAATTCTCTGAAATTTGAGTAAAATTATACAGTGTGTATGAAAGTTAAAAATGAAATGTAAATTCAGGACAAAGTAAGTATAAACAGCTCTTCTCTGTCTGAATGAAAGTTTGTTTATTTTACTGCAAGATGGAGTATTATGGGAATCTGATTTATGTTAGTATTGATTGATACTGGCTGGAAAGGTCACTGTGAAATTTTTGCACACACTCAAAACCTTGTAAGCCGGACTGCGCTGGACAACTTAGACGAAATGATAGAGATAATGAGGAGCGCAGCAGAGTTCGCCCATGGACAACAAGTGAACAATGGGAATGAAGTGTCTGACCTCCGCCCAGGATAGATCGGTATGATAAACAGAGGCAGAAGATTGGAGTCGAGAAGCCACAGAACCTCCTTTCTGTTTATCCGGTGGGACCAGGATAACATATGAATCCTTGGCAGTTCGGTGCCCTGCCTGAGGTGGGGAGGGCGACCATCAAGACGCCCCTGTTAGTTGTGTAAACTAATAAACCCAAATGGCCCTTTTCAGGGCCAACAATTATTTTGAAAGATTTTAATATGTCATGTTTTATGTTGAAATCCGTGCAATGAACATCCCTCCAAACCCTCAAGTTTGGAGAAAGAAAAATAGAATTATATGGAGTATACATGATTTTCCTTGTTTTTGCTTGAAATATAGGTAGTATGTACCCGTTTGAACCGCTTCAATGAGTTGTCAAAATTTACATCAGACGAAAATAGTGTTTTTTTTTTTTTTTACATGTGAAAGAACGCACTTTGTCACACAAGTGTATTATCGTAATGTGTGTAGTGATTGGCTGTTTTGTTTTAAGTAGGTCGATCCCTTTTCTTCGCTGAATGTAGGTCAAGCCTATGTCAATGGAATATATATATCATTCATGGTTACTGAATATTTTATAACCATGGATGAATATCCTAATTCCGGTATCTGCAGACTGTGTAACACTCCAACATAGTAAGAGTGTGGTAAGTGTTACACTACTCTAAGATATATTGGAGAGGAACACAACTGTCCTGATTCGGACGCAGGATATATTTAGGACGATAGCATCACAATCTGTTATGAATGTTACAACATCGACTTTGATATGTGATGTTTGAAAGAAAAAAAAAAAAAACATACCAACAGCCCTTTTAAGGGCTACAATTTATTTTTGAAAGAGTACCTTTGATTCTGTTAACTGGCCTCGGTTTCTCAGTCTGATGCGCGTCTGGCTGATGATCAGGAGGGCGTTATATTCTTTCGTGGATATTGATCATGTAATCTTTTTCTGAAGTCATTTTCTCCCTCCTGCTGATTTAAGAATGACAGTTGTCAGTTTCTGGCAAAAATATGCACTGTACTGGTTAACAAATTCCGTATAAGACAGTCTATGATAAGTGTGGATAGGTAAACTGACCGGCTCAAAAATGACCTAAATAGTGTTGTCTGGGCCATTAAACTCCAATACAAACAAAACCTTTGAATATGTTAGATTATAGACGAGATTCCTAAGTCTAGATTTTGCTGTGATGTGTTATGTTTGTTTCGAACGAATGCAGACAAAACAAAACATCATTGCTACACTAAGACGAAGAATTCTCCAAGGATGATCATGGTTGGTTATGTACTTGGCCAATTTGATTGTTTTTTCGGTTAAAAGTAGGTCAATCCTCTCAGCCTGTATAAAAGCCATTCTGCTTTTGCCATTCTGCTTTACAGTTCTCTCGATATACCTTCAGGATGACATCTATGACGATTCCAGCGTAAAATATGTTCTAGAAAGGGTGATCCTTTGGAAGCAAGGAATACACCACAGAACTGGAGAATATGGACTGTACATGTTTTCTGGGCCAGACTTGTTAGTTTCGGTCAATTAGGCTTCATCAGTGACCCTCAAAATTTCAAAATTCCACAATGGAATCAATGATCCCAAAGGACAAGAAAATATAAACTACACTATTATGTAGAGCAGGGTGACCTTTTTACGGCCGACAACAGCTGTAGTGACGTTAAATATGTTCTAGAAAGGGTTATCCTTTGGAAGCAAGGAATACACCACATAACTGGAAAGTATGGAGTGTACATGTTTTCTGGTCCACACTAGCTAGTTTTGGTCAATTAGGCCTCATCAGTCACCCTATTTTTTTTCAAAATTCCACAATGGCATCAATGATCTCAAAGGACAAGAAAATATAAACTACACTAAGATGTAGGGCAGGGAGACTTTTTTACGGTCGCCACACATTCTCAGACACCAGATGTAGTGACGTTAAATATTCTCTAGGAAGGGTTATTCTTTGGAAGCAAGGAATACATCACAGAACTCGAAAATTTGGAGGGTACATGTTTTCTTGGCTAGACTAGCTAGTTTCGGCCAATTAGGCCTCATCAGCGACCCTAAAAATTTTTCAAAATTCCACAATGGAATCAATGATCCCAAAGGACCAGAAAATATAAACTACACTATGATGTAGGGCAGGGAGACTTTCTAAGGCCGCCATACGTTCCCAGACACCAGCTGCAGTGCCTTTAAATATGTTCTAGAAAGGTTAATCATTTGGAAGCAAGGAATACACCACAGAATTGGAAAATATGGAGTGTACATGTTTTCTGGGCCAGACAGGCTAGTTTCGGCTAATTAGACCTCATCAGTGACCCTCAAAAATTTTCAAAATTCCACAATGGAATCAATGATCCCAAAGGACAAGACAACATAAACAACACTATGATGAAGGGTAGGGAGACTTATTACGGCCGCCATACATTCCCAGACTACAGCTGTATTGACGTTAAATATGTTCTAGAAAGGCTTATTGAGAATTAGAGAGATCTAATTCAATGTAATGTTGGTTGGTGCCTGATGCTCTGTCTCTGGTTGGGCCCATCGAAGTCTAACTGTTGGTTTTCTTTTGCTCCGGCATTTCAGTGGTTTCAGGCTGTCGAGTCCTCACCGTTGTTTCATCTCTGTGGTTGTTTGATTGTTTGTGTTCATGGAGATGTTGCACTGATGAGTTAGGAGGCCTGCATGCGGACTGAACAAATTATTTGTCTAAATCGCGACGGAAGTAAAGTCGAGGATTGTTGCCATGTAAAATCGATTTAAGCCCCCAGTTGAATTCGTTTCACGGACCGTTCCAGGGCGGTTCTGCCGTCGCGGTTTATTTTTTGCTATGGTTTGTCTTTGAGTGTTTGTATCACTTATTATTATCCCCACACTTTTCGAAGACAAAATGGGGATATTGTAATGGTCTTCGTCGTCCGTGCGTCCGTCCGTACGTACGTCCGTCCGTCCGTCTTACCGGATAACTCCTCCTAGACGGTTATTGATAGAAACTTTGAGCTGATAGATCTTTGGTCTGGGGATATGCGATGGCGTGCCATCGACTGCGCGATTCTAGTTTTGTTTTTGATAGCCAATTGGCCATATTGTGGGAAATTAACGGTCATTTTGGCTTTCCGATGTTTCAGTTAGTGTTTTTTGTTTCATGTTTGTGTTTCATTTCCTTTGGTGTCTCTAATGGGAGCTGTGGGTTTATTGTATCGATTTCGAATCATTGCCTTCACTTCTATTTTGGATTAAAAAGTTACGTGCCTTTTTCCACAGAAGGGAGCGTCCTTCGGTGGAAAAACAGCAAGCAAGCACAAAGACTGAAGAAGAATATTGGAAATATGTGGAGAGGCGTCAAAGCAGGCTGGCTTTCCACCAGTTTCTGGCCCGCAGAGGTGTTGGTTCGGTTACCATTTAGCCTATTGCTGTTGTTGAACCGTTCCGTGGCTAGTAACTGTTTCAGTTTCTAGCTACAAGAACGGTCCTTTTCAGGGCTTACTCGCTGATTCCGTTAAGGAATAACCTTTTTAATAATCAAACAAAGACTGGTAAACTTGTTACATTTTTATGTGTTTTAAAAATTCTTGATACAAACTGTATTTTCTAACTATCATATGTCTACAACTAATGCCTATGAAACTTTGTTTAATTCACAGTCAAATGTTTATTTTGTCTTTGGTTTCTTAAGTCCACGAGTGTGAGATGAAGATCGTTTTCTTTTTCTTGATTTCTTATCACTAGTCTTGGATTGTTTCTCCTCCGCATAAGTCTGTTTCTCCTCATCAGAAGACTGTTTCTCCTGGTGATTCTCAGATGATATTTCTTCAGAATTGCCAGTAGGCAATGCATGTGGTATATCCACCCCATCATATGCCAACTACTTCTGGGAACATTCAGGTGCCCAGTGGTCTGGAAGTCCACAAACATAATACTGGCCATATGGTGGCTTGGAGCCTGATGTGCAATCTCGTGACCAGTGTGTAGTACATTTACAGCAACGCCCATAAGGTCTTTCAGGTTTTGATCTGCAAGGGATTTTTCCAATGCCCGTAGAAGGTGGATATCATGTTTGTTGTTTCACTAAGTTCTTTAAACTTGAGCAATGGTAGTAGATACTATCGGGATCAGTGTATTTCTTCATTCTTGGATCTCTATTTTGTACCATTTTGACTATTTTTTCTGAAGTTTCCTCTGAGATAGCCAGAAGTGGATTGACGCTCTATTCAAGATCACTTTCATTTATATCGCCCTTGTCTCTAGGCTTCGAATGTAGAAACTCGATCACCTTTGGATTGTCAGCTACAGACTTTTTACAATTCTCAAGTGTGAGAACTGAATCTTCTAAGAGTTTGTACTTAGCACAAGTCCACCACAATTTCCAAAAGTTTCTTCTTTGTTTAATTCAATAGAAATTTCTTCAGGGGAAAACAGTGTGTAGATGCATAGTAGCAATCTTCTGTAAGGTTTGACTTTTATCACTTGTGTCAGAGGTATTTAAAACCACTTCTTCTCCATTTTCGTTGAAACAATGATGGCTTGTGTATCAATCTGGGCAATTTATATCGTCAAGGAATCCATATGTTTGATTAAATCGTCGATATCAGTTTTCATCGATTCCTCCTGACGATTTTCGGAGGATTCCATTTCCATGAGTTGTTCTGTTGAAGCTCTTTCACTATCCATCATTATGTTGAAAATGTAGCTGATCACCTCCTCGTTGTTAGCTACATGCAAACGCCATTGATCCAGTTTCACGGGTGTATCATCCAACATGTTTTGCATGAGCCAAGCAGTTCTTGTCATCTGAAGTCGAAAATACGTTTCATATCTTCACAGCCACATCTGGATACCATATTTTGTTTCCAAGAAATCTACATTTTCTGGTTCCAATCACAAAGTTTGTTCAAGTGCAAGTCTGTAGATATCAAATTTCAGAATATGATCTAAAGACACAGGTAGACTTCTTCTGGTGGTCTTAATCGTGATTAGTTTTAATCAAGAACCCAGTTAGAATATTTGGTTTGGCACTTCAATACGATCTTAGGTTCTTTTCTCAACTGTTCGTTTCCTAATATCACTTTATATCCGACTTTGCTATTTATATATTCTGACCAACAAACATCCCGATGGTAATATAATAAGATATGAATTGTCCCGACTACAAAATAATTGTTTGACTTGAGCTTTGGAATATCCATCATTCAGTATCAGATATCGCAAAAACGTTTCTCTAAATGGAAAACTAGATGGCACATTACCATGCAGGAAGTGTTGATGAAAATTTTCAGACATATATAACACAAGTCCCGTGAGATTAAGTTAAAGAATGTGATCAACCACCTTTTTGCTTTCTTAAATGTTGGTTGATGTTGAAGATGAAAACAGTTAATATGCCTATGAAAGACAAATCGCCTGTTATCACACAAATTGGGAAGTTCATCTATGAGCAACAGTAAACGAACCATTTCTTTTTGAAAAGTTATTTGAGAACCCGTGGCAATGACATTCTTCAGAATCTTCATTCTAATAGCAAACTTGCTCTCTTGAATGAGTGCTGTAAATTCTTGGCCTTTGCGACAGTTGTACATGTTATATGCAAAAATCATCTCTGTCACTTCCCAAGGAAGAATAGTTATGTTGGTCACGACATTTTTCAACTGAAAAGTTCAGTTCACCCAAACTTTTGTGCTCGGATGTGATTGAAGTAATCTATTTCAGTGCCGACCTGTGAGAAAACACTTTGCTTTTGAATGTTGATGATCCTAGTTGCCTTGACCTAGATTTCACATCAAATGTTAGATTGTCACTAGAGAAATGCGAAGAAGTCAATGTTTACTCCCCTTTTATACAGCCGGCTGAATCTAGCGCTGGATTTTGAACACTGTTATGCAAAAACAATCCACTGCTGGAGATGTTCATGATGTATATTGGCTTTGATGCAGAAATACATTGACCTTAAATAGTCTTTAAAACAACAAAACATCAGCTCCCTTGACCATTGTTCGCAATATTCCAAGCTCACGATCACAGACGTTCTTTATCGTGCACGTTTTATTGTCTGCCTTGGAACAAATAATCAATAACAAAAAAAACACTCTTTTTTATCAATAAATCCTTTGGTTGTTCTTCAACCAAAATCAGCATACAGTTTTCTGTGTAATGTTAATTATATATGTTATCTGTTTGTCTCATTTTGACACAAACACATATTTCATTAAAGTAAAAAAAGGAATGTCTTACAGTATTCCCTAGTGAAAAGACTTGAAATATAAAACCTTGTTGTCTTGGTATAGTTAATTGGCGAAAACGTGAAAACTCGGTATTGAGTGATTCCCTACACATTTACCTGAAAGAAACAACTTATTTCAATGGAACAAAAACGGCATCCACGCCCAAAAATGCTACATTGTTTATTTGGTATACAAAGAGATAAACTCCCATGTAATTGGAAATGTACTCCTTGCTCATTTCAATACAGCACTATACATGCTCATTTTAACTGAGCATATATAGTGCTGTAATGAAATGAGCATAATCCTTTTATTATTTTTACATGAATTACTGATAATCAGCTCATCAATTTTAATTCTAAAGGCAAATAGTCTTGAATGATATTTAGATCAGCTTTTCTTATATTAAACGACCCAATCGGTCAGCTTGGGCCGACGGCGATACGACAGGAAGGCGTGACAACGTCGTATGGCCGTAGGACCACTGTTTGATGATGGCTGGAAATGTATTCTTACCTGTTCTAACATAGTTTTGACAAATGCATTATTTATTTGAAAATATGGGGTATAAAAGTGTTCTCATTTATAGGCATGTTATATTTGACTGAAATGGCAAAGATTAAACATGCCTAAGAAAAAAAGGAAAATAATAAGAACACCGTCCAGTTCGGATGACGAGATGACACCTATAAAAGACCTAAGCTAGTAGACTACTCTGATACAGAAGAGGAAGTTGAAGATATCCAACAGTACTACAAGATGAAACCAGTGAGACAAAGAGAGTCGAGGCGGTTTAGAACTGGAGCTAATGTATACAACGTGAACTGAAAAGACAACACCACTAGAATTTGTTCCACGGTTATCAAGAGACATCCTGAAGCACAGAATTCGAGTTAGTATCTTCCACCCTGAACTTAAACTTGGAGGCTTTGTACATTTCACAGATGTATTATCGTTGACTGGAGAAGCCCTGTCACAAGAAATTGAGAAAGTCTTACAGTCTAACGAAGACTTCAAAATCGATGATGGTCAAATGTGTATGGAAGTTATTCACACAAGACTGTCTGGAAGAGAGCGAAGAAAACCATTACACTATGGACTATTTTGATGCTCAAAATATGAGAAAGATGAAACAAAGTATCGTTACCAAATGTTGGAAAATGTCATTCTGACAAAGACTATTCCCGGACGTGGAAGAAGACTGGAATCATATTCGTCGATCTGACAAGTCGTTACAGTCGAGTGAAGCTAAACGGATATTAGATCGAGCCCAAGTTCCATACACCAAATCATCTGGAATAGATGAATACAAGAAACTACAAGCTGTCATAGCTCCTGACTACCTGATTTAAGTTCATTCTCAACATGCCAAAGATGGACATACCAAAGATGGACATCTCTCCACACCTGAATTCAACATGACAAGACAGAACAAAGTGATACATATCTACTATGATGGAGACAAACACTATGTCACTACAACAAGTATAACTAGATTTTTAGCGTGTGCCTACTTCTGTGAACTTTCTGACAAACGGTATAACCATCGCGGTGATCATATATACCTTATGAATGGGACAAATGTTACAATGAGATATTATGTGAAAAAGGAGTAACTTGTTTCTGTTAAGAGGGTAAGAGAAATTTGCACAATTCACAGTGTTTTGCAAATCATAAACGAATCCAACCTTGACAGAAAAAAACAATGTGTCAATTAGTCTATAATTGTGAAAATTGTATAACAAGAGTCATTGATAATAAGCAAGTCATGTTTCTTCAGGGAATAGAAAATGTAGATCCTGTAAACAAATTGTTGGTGTAAATCATCAGTGTTACATTCAACCTTATGTTTGTAAGACTGATAATGACATAGACTACAATTGCGATGTAAATTAAGAAGAAACAACTTCCGCCACGTTTTTATTTTTTTATTTTGAATCGCAAAATACTGGTGTTAATTTCTGTGTGGTACACAAAGCCTGTGATCAGTTTATCCATTTACCTATCAATGAAAAGTGTCAAAATTGTAGCAAGTTCCGAGCCAGGACGAGAAATGATCTTTGAAGACACTGGTACTTTACATCGATTTTAAACCTGGTTATTTCAACCCTATAATGACTGGTCAATCTGTATATCACGTAACTTGGGTTGATACGATAGAGACTTTATTCTACGCTATCTCTTAGAAAACGGAACATACAAACCTGATGTGATCATGAATGACATACCATCGTTACCATGAAAGCTTGGAAAATCAAGTTTATATATTCTTACCAGTTCGTTTCCCAGATACGTTTGGTCTTACAGAGAGGGGAAAAGGCTATTTTCCCCATGCGGCAAATACAGATACTAAACAGAACTACGAGGGTCCATACTTTCCTGCTAGGGTGTACAATCCTGGTCAGATGTACACCAAAGACAGAGACGATTTCATGAAATGGCACAAGTCTAAAGTAGAATCACATACCACCTTTGACTTCAGACGAGAAATGGAGGACTATTGTCGGAGTGATGTTGATAGTTTGAGAAGAGGCTGTGCTTGCTTTAGACAACAGTTGATGGTAACTAGTGAACTTGACCATTTTAAAGAAGCATGTACAATCACCCAAACCTGTTCACAAATGTTGAGAAATAATCATATCCCAGAAAACTCTGTGGCTATTATTCCTCCTAAAGGCTATCCAAACCAAACGAAGTATTCGATCAAAGCTGTGCCATGGTTGCAAGTAGTGGCTAAGAAAACAAATGCCAACATCTAGCATGCACTGAATGGTGGTGAACGGAAGATTGGTGACTATTACTTTGATGGTTTTGTTAAAGACAGCAATAAAGTCTACAAATTTCAAGGATGTTACTGGCATGGATGCCAAACATGTTATCCTGACAGACATATGATCAATACATACAACTGCCCGATGATGAAAACACGCTATTGTTCCACTTTGAGAAAGATTGAGTCTCTGAAGGCTGCTGGGTATGAGGTCATACAATGTTGGGAATGCGATTTTGACTAACAATGTAGAGACGACAAAGAATTCAAAACGTTAGTGGATGCAGGATATACTAACTTGGATCCCTTGAAACCAAGATGCTTTGTTTGAGGGGAGGACTAATGACACTAAATTGTACCATGAAATTAATGAATGTTCAGATGAAGAAACCAAGTGCATTGATGTTTGTTCTCGGTACCCATACGTTTGTAAATATGGTGTATTCCCACTACGCCATCCAGAGATCTTTACTCAAGGAGAAATTGATAAAGACACTATTGAGCAATACTGTGGTCTCATGAAATGTAAAGTTCTTCCGCCCAGAAACTTGTATCATCCAGTACTACCTTACAAATGTAATAGTAAACTTCTGTTTCCACTCTGTAGAACATGTGCCGAGAAGTCAGACAACTCTAAACTTTGTAACCATACTAAAGCAGAAGATAGAGAATTTGTGGGAACTTAGGTCAGTATCGAATTGTTTGACGCTTTGAAATTTGGTTATCAGCTTACTGCAATTTATGAGGTTTGGCATTACGTGCGATAAAGAAACGGGTCAAGGTGGAATCTTTGCTGGATATATTGATACATTCCTCAAAATAAAGCAAGAGGCAAGTGGGTACCCTGATAGGTGTAAGTCTGAGACAGCCAAACAGAAATTTAAACAAGACTACTTTGAGGCAGAGTGAATTAGATTAGACCATGTAGAAAAGAATAAGGAACGACGGGCTTCTGCAAAAACTGAGTTGAAACACCTGTGGAGAAAAATGGATCACAGAGACAATATGGCAAAAACTGAATACATCTCAGAACCAGCCACTTATTTTAAATTGGTAAATAATCCCATGAAAAAGGTGATATATGTCGATGTCTATGTTGAACAGTTTTTACATGTCAACTGGGAAGAGATGGACTCTATCATTAACCCACACAGTTGCAGTAATGTTGTGGTAGCATCTTTTGTCACAGCACAAGCCAGATTGAAATTTTACAGTGTTCTATCTAAACTTGATACTCGTGTACTCTACTTTGACATTGACTCGACAATCTATGCCACCAAACTATGGAATCCAACTATTGTGAACAATCGACTTGGTGAATGGACTGATGAGATGCCAAATTCTAAAATCACTAAATTTGTTGGTATGGGTCCAAAGAACTATGGTTACGAGTATGCTGAAATCAATGGAGACAGATAAACAATTTGTAAAGTGAAAGGACTTACTTTGGACTTTAACACTTCTCAAATCATACATTTTAGAGATGTTGAACTAGGCTAAATATAAAGACAGAAATTTCCGTGAAACTGTGCAACATCAACATAAAATCAGAAAACACCCAAACAGAAAAGTGACAACTGAAAAACTTTCAAAGATTTTCTAGATTTACAAATGACAAACGTGTGATAGTGAAAAATGGTTACACTCTGCCATATGGCAATGAATAAAAAATGAACTGTCAGAAAATCTTAGTAGATAAGCTTTTGTTATGAAAGCTGTTTAACTTTTAATTTTTAACATCAATAAAAGTATATAAATATGCATGTTGTTTGTTGCTCTTTCTCATTACTCATCATGTCAACCATTCAGACACCAGTATGGCAAAACCATAAAGATATTAACAGTTTTATTTTCAAGCATCCTGCTAATATCTTTATATCGGGTCCAAGTAGATTTGGAAAAACAGATTTTGTAAGAAAAGTGATTGAAAACAAACACGAGTTGTTTGATATTCACTATCGTGTGGTGCTACAAAGAATGGCAACCACCTTATAACACATTGCAAGAACTTCAAGGAGCCAACATCACATTTCTCTCCGGGATCCCCAATGACGATGATTGCATTTTCAGCGACACAACATTAACTCATTTAATCGTCTTTGACGATATGTTAGGCGACAAAGATGGCTAATAAATCAAACTGTGGTTAACAAGGAAAGGGCATCATCGAAATGCAAGTGTGATATACATAACACAAAATTTATTTCAGCAAAGAAAAGATAGTCGAACTTTCAGTTTGAATGCACAATATCTCATTTTCTTTCAAAGTCCTCGAGATAAAATGCAAGTCAAGTTTTGGCAAAACAACTTCAGTCTCCATATATGATGTATGCTTTCAATGATTCCACATCCAAACCGCATGGATACTTACTGATCGATTTGAAACCAGACACCCCAGATCTGCTGAGATTTAGAACAGATATTTTTCAAAACTGGTTTACAAAACCAAACCATCAAGGACCAGGTGTTTATTTCCCAAACATATAAAAGAGAGTGTCTTCATTTGAAAATTGATCAGAAGACATTATTGTTTCGAAACAAACATCAGCGAACTTGATTAGGGCACTCTACAATTTGTGTAGAGAACCAAATACTTCGAAGCGCAAACAATTGCTCAATGAGGGATTACTTGAAATGACAAAATGTTGTTTTTTTGTTGTTGTTGTTGTTTTTTTTGTGTGTGTGGGGGGGGGGGGTGGTGCTACAAGAAAAATCATTGAGGGTAACATATAATTACCCAAACAGACAAAGAAATTTATGGAAAAGCATAAAGATGATCTCAGAAAATTAAACGGTACGATGGTAAACAGTGATGTTAAACGTAACATCATTTTGAAACCTGGTGGATGTGGTTTCTTGGGTGGTGTTATTATCAGAACATTTAATTCGATGGGATGGTAATAAACTATTGCGCCGGTTTTCAAACAAAAAAGACTTCTGAATAGAAAACTTCTAATAAAAAGAAAAAGAAGAGAAAACCTTAAAACATAAATGAAAAGCTTATTACAGTGAGACGACGTAAACCTTATTCTCCTATTACATCATGGTAAAGTTTTGTGATACGATCACCCACTGCAAATGCTCACTCTGTAGCTCAAACACATCAAAAAACCATTTCACCAAATACTGCTAGATTTCAAGAACTCTATGCTTGGGAACCACATGTTTTTCAAAGTGCAAGACAGTTTGGATTTGAAGCTGCAATGCGTGAAAAAGCTATGCAGGGACAAAAAGTACCTCAGTATAATCAACCTTTTAGAATAAATAACAGAGGTTCAACCTTGAAACTTACTAGACGGAAAATGTAATATAAAAAACATGCTAAAATAACCTGTCCCCATAGTGTATCACGGCAATCATGACGGTCGTACGTAAAAGAAAAACTTTGAGAAAAAAAGAGAACTTCTTTAATTAAGAAATATGGTTCTTTCTTAGAAGGACTTTGTTAGTTACATTCTAGGCCCAAGGGCTATAATTTGAACAAACTTTGTAATTGTCCACTAGATGAAGCTTCATACCAAATATCAAAGACCTGGACCTTCTGGTTTCAGACAAGAAGATTTTTAACGGTTTTCCCTATATAAAGTAGAAGTAAAACAAAGATCAGGAATTGATACAATTAACTTACTCCATCCATAAAAGACACCAAAGGGAAAGAAATACAAACATTAAGCGACCAGACCATAATGGAAACCTAAACAAAGGAAGGCCATATGGACAGTTACTTTCCCACAAAATGGCCATATGGCCATCCAAAATTAAAAGACACAAGTGATACACACAGTAAGTAACAAACAACAACATAAATAAATCGCCACAGAAGAGCCGCCTTGGAACGGTCAGTGGAAGATTTCCACTGGGGGGCTTAAATCGATTTTACGTGGCCACAATCCTCGCCCTTACTTCCGTCGCGATTTAGACAAATAATTTGTTCAGTCCGCATGAAGGCCTCCTAACTCATCAGTGCAACATCTCCGTGAACACAGAAATCAAAGAACCACAGAGGTGAGACAACGGTGAGGACTCGACAGCAAGAAACCACTGAAATGCTGGAGCAAAAGAAAACCAACAGTTAGACTCCGATGAGCCCGACCAGAGACAGAGCATATGAAAAACCAAAGGGTCCCGAGGTGGGGGCATTTTTGGCCCCAGGGCTATAATTTGAACAATCTTGGTAGAGGTCCACTAGGTGAAGCTTCATACCAAATATCAAAGACCTGGGCCTTGTGGTTTCAGAGAAGAAGATTTTTAAAGGTTTTCCCTATATAAGCCTATGAAAAACCAAAAGGGTCCCAGGGTGGGGGCATTTTCGGCCCAAGGGTTATAATTTGTACAATCTTGAAAGAGGTCCACTAGATGAAGCTTCACACCAAATATCAAAGATCGGGGCCTTGCGGTGCCAGAGAGCTTATGTAAAACCAAAGGCCCCCGGAGCTGGGGCATTTTTGGCCCCAAGGCTATAATTTGAACAATCTTAGTAGAGGTCCACCAAGTAAAGCTTCACACCAAATATTAAAGACCTGGGCCGTGTGGTTTCAGAGAAGAAGATTTTTTAATGATTTTCCCTATATAAGCCTATGCAAAACCAAAGGCCTGCAGGCGGGGGCATTTTGGCCCCTAGGGCTATAATTTGAACAATCTTGGTAGAGGTCCACTAGATGAAGCTTTATCTGAAACCAGAAGTTTCGTCTGAAACCAGAAGGTCCTGATCTTTGTTTTACTTCTACTTTTCACACCAAATATCAAAGATCTGGGCCTTGCGATTTCAGAGAAGAAGATTTTTAAAGATTTTCCCTGTATAAGACCTATGTAAAAGGTCTCCCCGTACATACATTTAATGCTCTTATTTTTCCAATCCTCAGGGATTGTTTATCCATTTAAGCCCCCCAGTGGAAATCTTTTCACTGACAGTTCCAAGGCGGTTCTTCTGTGTCGATTTATTTATTGTTGTTTGTTACTTACTGTGTGTATCACTTGTGTCTTTTATTTTGGGATGGCCAGATGGCCATTTTGTGGGAAAGTAACTGTCCTTATGGTCTTCCTTTGTTTAGGTTTCCATTATGGTCTGGTCGCTTAATGTTTTTGTTTCTTTCCCTTTGGTGTCTTTGATGGGTGGAGTAAGTTAATTGTATCGATTCCTGATCTTTGTTTTACTTCTACTATGTAAAATCAAAGGCCCCCGGGGCGGGGGCATTTTTGGCACTAAGGCTATAATTTGAACAATCTTAGTAGAGGTCCACCAGGTAAAGCTTCACACCAAATATTAAAGACCTGGGCCTTGTGGTTTCAGAGAAGAAGATTTTTTAATGATTTTCCCTATATAAATATGTTCTATAAAAGGGTTATCCTTTGGAAGCAAGGAATACACCATAGAAGTGAAAATTTTGGAGTGTACATGTTTTCTGGGCCAGACTAGCTAGTTTCGGCCAATTAGGCCTCATCAGTGACCCTCAGATATTTTCAAAGCCTATAATGATTCTCCCTATATAAGCCTATGTAAAACCAAACGTCCCCCGGGGCGGGGGCATTTTGGCCCCCAGGGCTATAATTTGAACAATCTTGGTGCAGGTCCACTAGATGAAGCTTCATACAAAATATCGAAGAACTGGGCCTTGTGGTTTCAGAGAAGAAGATTTTTAAAGTTTTCGTTTAAAAAATCTATTTTAGCTCCTTTGACCTACATGTGCAATGGACCGGAACCCTTCGAACAAATTTGAAAGGGGACCACCAAAGGATCATTCCTGTGAAGTTTGGTCAAAATCAGATCAGTTTTTAAGGAGGAGATGTCATTTTAAGAAAAAGTTTACGCACGCACGCACGAACACACGCACTGACGACGGACGACGGACGAAAAGTGATCACAAAAGCTCACCATGTCACTACGTGACAGGTGAGCTAAAAATAATCAAAGATTCTCCCAAAAAAGTTATCGATTGTGTAGGGGAATGTTGCTTAAACGTTATAAATGTACATCTAACTAAAGTTCAGAAATAACAGTTAAAATCTAGAAAACAACATATTTGCATATTCGGTACAAATCAGATACCTGTTGCAGCAAAAAAATACAATCATTAATCAGAAAGATGGGGCTATACTTGGGTTGTTAATCAAACCTTTGATTGGACCACTAATAGGATCTGTCCTTGGTGGTCTTCTTAATCATTATCATGGAAGGGCGTAAAATGGCTAGTGTCCTATACAAACTTTGGGAAGGTATGAAACGTTCGAAACAGGAACAAATTCAGAAACCTGGATTACCACCTGATCCTGAAGTATCGGCTACAGCTAATCTTCAAAAAGACTTGTCTTCTGTTTTGGCTTATAATGAAATTTCAGAATCAGAAAAGTCTCAGTTGTTTTGTGAAACTTTATATAAATTCAAGACGGCTCATTAGAAAGCATTAAAAGAACCTTCAGTTTCCTTCTCCCAACGGGTTCTGCAACCTAAGAAAATTGACCAACATATTAATGACAGTGTTCCTTCAACCATGAAATGAAAAGCGCAGCTTTTGCATTCCATTTTGCAAGAAAATATAAACACAGTTTGGGACGATGATGGTACAGTCAAAATGTATGGAAAACCTATTCCAGGTTCCGACATTATCGACTTGGTCAATGATGTGATCAGATATAGAAAGAGCATTGAGCCCACGGGCTGGCAAGCGTTTACACAAGGGTTGAGAGAATTAAATATACCTCAAGATGTGGTAGGCAATAGAGAAAGATTGGAATGGATGCAAGAACATCGACCTCCTCCTGAACGATCACCAGAAGTTGTCTTTGTGACTCCTCCAAAAACCAAACGTCGTAAAATAGCCGCTTCAACTCCTTATAAAAACAGCGTAAATATGATCTGCCAGCAGTCAAAAACACGTAAGACGATTAGCGAGAAAACATATAAAAGAAGAAGAAATGATGGGTCCTTTCATACCTAAATGCCTTACATATGAACAATGAAGTTTGTAAAATTGTATTATGATCCTAAAAGTCCCGCTGCATATGCTGGAGAACAAACTTTATTCAAAGTGGCAATAAAAAAAAACTTCTAAAAAAGTAAAACTTAAGGATGTCAGGGATTGATTTAGGAAACAAAAGACGTACACTTTGCATAATTATTCTATTCGAAGAAATTTCAAACGTCGAAATACTAGTTGCAGGAATCGATTATCAATGGCATGCAGATTTAACAGATATGTCAAGTATGTCTAAGTTCATTTACAAACACCGATACTTACTGTGTGGCATTGATGTATTTTCCAAATTCGCCTGGGTTGTTCCCATCAAAGACAAGATGAGTAAAACTTTCCGGGCATTTGCAAAGCATTCAAAATGATCTCGAAAAAAAGTCCAAAAAGCCTCCAGTCTGATAAATGAACAAAATTTAAAAATAAAAAAAAAATAGATTTTTTTAAAGTCAAAACATATTCATTTTTACGACAGAAAATCCTGAAACTAAAGCCAGTTTGTCGGAATATTTCAAAGAAGTCGCAAGTGGAAATATTTTACTCATCATCGTACACTGAGATAAATCGATGTACTTTCAAAATTAGTTCATGGTTACAATCATGCATATCATCGAAGTATCAAATGTGCACCTGCATCTGTGACTATCAAAAACGACGTTGTAGTTTCAGAAAATTTATTTGGCAAGAAAAAAAATTCAAAGTCCAAAATTAAAATTCAGTGATTATGTTCGCATGAACAAAACAAAACGTGCTTCTCTGTAGTTAACATGTCTGATTTGACATGACAGTCTACAGATTTAATTTATCTAATTACATGACGCATTGCAAACTGTAATATGCAGTACGTCGGTCAAACTAGCCGCATGCTTAAAACTAGATTGAACGAGCATTATCGTAGAATGAGTAAGCCTAAGAAAACTGACACTTTCTTGTACCGTCACTTTCGACGTACAGGTCATTCTGTAAATAACATTGTTATACAACCAGTGGAAAAAATTTATTACGATGCAAATTCTACATCTAGATTCAAAATTATAAAAAGACACGAGGCCGAACTGAAATGGATTAAATGTTTACAGACCCCTTTTCCACTGGGATTTAATGACAACATTTATCATGAGGGTAATATTTTTAGAATGCCGGACTTTGATATTTTCTCGCTCCTGGAATGTCGAAAACGCAGAACTAGATCTCACGGCACCAGGAAAAATGGTAACTTTAAACGTAAATTACGTGCGTTTAAACGAAACAATACTAGACTTAAGTGACTGTCTATTATATTGTTAAATCATGGACGCCACTCTATGCTTTCATTTTTAAGTTCATTACCCGTTTCTGTTTTACGTCTTCTGGACACCGAGGCGAATAAATTCTACGATAGTTCTAATCAGTTATATGATGCGGCTCTCTTAACTAGAGGCTATACTCAGCATACTATCCGTCCTTACATTGATTCTGAAATTATTCATAAACGCCATTTCTTCAAAATATCCTTCATTAATAAGGGTATGGATTTTATAGATTTGCCTAGTATCTTCCGTGAGAGCTCTGTGCTTTCTTCCATTCCTGCTTATTTTCAAAATACTGAAACACCTATAATTTGCTATAAATATAACAAACCTGTTAGATCTATCATTTTTAATTTTAATAAACTTGTTTCAGATCTTGATATTGATACTAATACTCCTGATTCATGCGAGTGTAAAAACTCAGTGTATTGCTATCCTGCTGCTGGTCATGTAATTACTGGCAATTTGAAAATTATTCCTGATTCTAGGATAAGGAATATAATTTCTAAAGGACCGAAATATCGGTTTCCTTCTAAAATTGATTTCAGTAAATGTAGAGATGAAATCGCTGCTTCCTTGAATGAATTCGGTAATCGATAGTGTAAGCGAGAGTATGTTGAGCATAAAGCTCTTAAGGACTGGAAACTAAGCATTTTAAAACTAGTGAATAAACGCATTTCTTTCTATTCTCAAAATACTAACTTATTACCTCCTAAGCCTAAGACGTCTGTACGTCATCTTAAGCTAGGTATTCAAGAATTTCATAAGAAGTTTGTTTTGGCCCCTGCAGACAAGGCCGCTAACAACGTCGTCGTTGTGTGACGGCTCCACTATGTTAACACGCTTAAGCAGGAGCTTGGTGGTACTAAGGCCTATGAAAAATCAGCCTTTAGCTGAAGAGAGAGTTATAGTAGATAAACATATTTGTCATTCAGCCACCAAGTTTGCTGTGTGTGTTACCGAAGGCCAAGACAAGCTTCCTACGCTATACTGGTTACCAAAACTTCATAAAAGACCTTACAAAGCACGGTTTATTGCAAATTCTAGCTCTTGCACTACCACTGAACTTTCTAAATTATTACCTTCCTGTCTTACTGCTATTAAAACGCATGTGATTAAATATTGTGAAAAAGTCGTTGAAAGATCAGGAAGAAATCTGTTTTGGTCTATAAAAATTCGAATGAGGTTTTAAATAAATTGAAATCCAGACATTTTCGTGCTTCAAGTCTGTCTACTTACGATTTTTCCACTCTTTACACTACACTTCCTCATGATCTTATAAAAGGAAAGCTTAATGATTTAATTGAATGGGCTTTTCACAGAGAAGATTCTCTCTATTTTGCATGTAATGTCAGAAATGCATTTTGCACTTCTAAAGAGCATAAGAATTATACACGTTGGTCATGTCAGAAAGTGTGTGATGCCTCACCTTTCTACTTGACAATATTTATATTAGATTTAGTACTAAGATATTTAGACAAATTGTGGGTACTCCGATGGGTACGAATTGCGCACCTCTTGTGGCTGATCTGTTCTTGTATTGTTATGAAAGAGACTTCATGTTGTCGCTTTCCATTGATAACCAATCTGAAATTATTGAAGCTTTTAACTCCACTTCTAGATATTTAGATGATTTATTAAATATTGATAATACCTATTTCGATGGTTTGATCAGTCAGATTAACCCCCCCCCCTAAATCAGTCAGTCAGATTAACCCCCCCCCCCCACAGAACTTAAATTAAATAAAGCAAATTCTTCTGATACCGAGGTCCCGTTTTTGGATTTACATCTAACTATTGCAGATGGGTTTGTTTCGTGCAAAATTTATGATAAACATGATGACTTTGATTTTGAGATTGTAAATTTTCCTTTTTTGGATGGTGATGTTCCTCGTGCGCCATCCTATGGCGTTTATATTTGGCAATTAATTCGATTTGCAAGAGTGTGTAGTCATGTAACTGACTTTAACACTCGTAATAAATTATTAACGGCTAAACTCCTTAATCAGGGTTATCGGTACCATAAACTACGCAAAGCCTTTTCAAAATTTTATAGACGCCATTCTGATATAATTTCAAAATTCAATATTGGACTTAAATCTCTTCTGCAACAAGGTCTATCGGAACCCGAATTTTATGGTGACTTAGTATATAAATTCAGAAAAATATATAACCGCAATGACTTCAGCACCCAATTTCGTAAAATCATTATTCGATATAAAAAGATTGGGTACAATATGGATACTGCATGCATGGTAGTTAACCCAATCACGGTTGGCAACTTTGCTTCCCTCTTTAATTGCACGCCGGTGGGTCAGGCCTCAGATTCTATGACGGCTCCAACGTAAAGGCTTATTGAGAATTAGAGAGATCTAATTCAAGGTAATGTTGGTTGGTGCCTGATGCTCTGTCTCTGGTCGGGCCCATCGGAGTCTAACTGTTGGTTTTCTTTTGCTCCAGCATTTCAGTGGCTTCTTACTGTTGAGTCCTCACCGTTGTCTCACCTCTGTGGTTCTTTGATTTTTAGTGTTCACGGAGATGTTGCACTGATGAGTTAGGGGGCCTTCATGCGGACTGAACAAATTATTTGTCTAAATCGCGACGGAAGTAAGGGTGAGGATTGTGGCCACGTAAAATCGATTTAAGCCCCCCAGTGGAAATCATTCCACTGACCGTTCCAAGGCGGTTCTTCTGTGGCGGTTTATTTATGGTGTTGTTTGTTACTTACTGTGTGTATCACTTGTGTCTTTTTATTTTAGATGGCCATATGGCCATTTTGTGGGAAAGTAACTGTCCTTATGGCCTTCCTTGGTTTAGGTTTCCATTATGGTCTGGTCGCTTAATGTTTGTGTTTCTTTCCATTTGGTGACTTTGATGGGTGGAGTAAGTTGATTGTATCGATTCCTGATCTTTGTTTTACTTCTACTTTAAAGAAAGAAGTAAACAAAGTTTGAAATCTCTAGGAAAATCTGCTCTGGGTGAATTAAGTCATGGTATAAAATCAAACCGCAAACCTAAAAAGAATCAGTCTAAGATTAAACGTCAATGTGTTCAGAAGGGTCTAAAAAAGAAAAAAAATCACAAAAATCACCAAGGAGAATATCTCAAATTTTACAAAGATATTTTCGATCAATAATGATGCAACCAGGTTCTTGTGAGTGCAGTAAACATGAGTTAGAAATGCAATCCATTCCTCCGACAATGACAGCTATGCGAGACACACAGTGGACTGATTATCATCCTATCGCTTCTCTGGATAGTTATCAGGCACCCATCGAATTTGTGGTTCCACAACATACTGAACATTACACAGATTTATCTCAAACGTAACTATATCTGAAATGTAGAATTCTGAAACCAGATGGAAGTAATATTGAGGGTAAAAACGTTGCTCCAGTCAACAACTACTTTCACACTATGTTCAGCAGCATCGATTTGTACCTGAATACTAAACTGGTCACAAGTAATATGGATACATATCCCAAAGGAGCCTACATGGAAAACTTATTTTCCTTTCGAGCAGATGTAAAAGACAATCAGTTAAAAGCTGGGGAATTTTGGTATGAAGAGGAACTTGGGAAATTTGAAGATTTTGATGATCAGCACTTAATAGACCGCAAGACAGCTGTAGCAGAAAGTAAATCTTTCGAACTCATGGGGCGACTACATTTAGATCTGGCCATGCAAGACAAATATCTTCCGAATGGCATCGACATCAAACTCAGACTCAACAGAGCTCCTCCTCAATTTTGTATCATGGCTGAGGAAGGTTACCCTGTAGTACTCAAAATCGATGTAGCCAAACTGTCAGTAAGAAATGTACAACTTCTACCAGCAATCACAAACGATTTGAATCGGAGCATTGCTCGACATAATGCCAAAATTCCCCATCAGAAGAGTTGAGGTGAAAAAATTTACTATTGGTACTGGACTAAGATCTAAAATTGAAGATCATCTGTTCCAGGGTTAACTTCCAAAACGGTTTTCATTGACACGGTTCCTAACGATACATTCAATGGCACGTTTCCCACAATCTCCTTCAACTTTCAAAATTTCAATCTCAGTTTATTGGATGTCACACTCGACGGACATGATATTTATGGCAGGCTCTTTGAACTTAACTTCACTAGAAATGAATACTTTCGATCATACATGTCACTTTATCAGGCACTGGGTAGTCGAGAACAAGTTCAGAAAGTAACTGTCCTTATGGCCTTATGGCCTTCCTTTGTTTAGGTTTCCATTATGGTCTGGTCGCTTAATGTTTGTGTTTCTTTCCCTTTGGTGTCTTTGATGGGTGGAGTAAGTTAATTGTATCGATTCCTGATCTTTGTTTTACTTCTACTTTGTAACATTGATTACGAGGATTACAAAGACGGGTAAACATTCTGGGGATATGATTTCACACCTGATCAGGCTGCTGACCAGAGCCACCTCCACCCTATAAAAACTGGAAGCCTGAGACTAGAACTTCAGTTTGCCAATTCACTCGCAACGACTATCAACGTGATCGTGTATGCTGAATTTGATAATCTGATAGAAATTAATCGACTCAAGAAATCACAGACTCACACGGGGTATTCGACTACCTTGAACGCCGACGGAAACCAAAAACGCCGATTGTTCCCTTTCGATTTGAAAGAGGGTGAGTCGATAAATTCCTGTTTTATTGCGACCCTATTAAGAAATCTGTTTTGACTTTTGCTGTTTTCTTCTGGCACTATCACAGCTGTTTCCTAAAGGTGTTTTTGCTTCGATAGATTACATGAAAGCGTCTTTACAGACAACTAAAATGAAAAATATGCAAATTTGCTAAAACAATAGTCTAATTACCAGAAATGCGACTGATTTATCCAAAGATGCCATTGTAGCTTGAAAAAAAATATAGTACTTGTTCAAAAATATACTTGTGTCACACGTTGCTCGGGCAGCAATAAGCATGGACTTGAGCGCACCATGCTGAAATAAGATAATCCTTACGACAGACGCATGAAACGCAGACCATGGCTACCAATGACGGATTTACAATTAATGCCTAAACCAGTACCTACTTGCATATCTCCTTAATTTGGAGGTTCAAAAAGCACGGTTATGAACAGTCTTGAATATTTCCAACGTATATAAACAACGCCGGTTAAAATAGCGTAAGAATAGTAAATGATTACTTTGTGCCTGGTATAGGGAGAATGAATTATTTCAACGATTTCCATTTCAGGAAATGTTTGGATAGTTCATGTTTCCTATACTTACATAAGTGTCTTAAGAAGATAACTGACCAATAGGAACAGTCAGAGAGCCTTTTCTTGGTTCTAATGTTGTTGTTGTTTTTTACAATAATAGTTTCACATTAATAAAAAAAAGAAATAACAATTCACAGGGAATTTTCCAGATAAATTATTCACAGAGGATTTTCCAGATAGACCACAAATCGGCTGATAAATGTTCGAGGTTTCATGCAGGTATTCCAAAGTGTGACGTTTCATTCGATATTCTATTTAAAAGTCTATCTCTAGACCCAAACCATTTTTTCTTCGGATGTTTGAAGGGCAGGAAACTGAAGAAGCCGGATCCACAGTGGTGGTTCTTGTGCAAATATATGTAATTGTACATTGGAACTTCTAAAGGGTCCGGATTTGTTGGCGGTTTCGTTCAGAAAGTCTATATATATTAGATCAAAATCCATAAACCATGGTTTCAGATACTACTGTTTCAAATGCCATGACCTAGCGGGTTAGAGCGCTGTCTCTTAACCATATCGTCTCTCACTGCTGTGGATTCGAACCTCGCGCGGATCACATTTGAGACGCCAAGTTCTGCAACGGATTGTCAGGTCGTCTTCTCCGGGTTATCTGGGTTTCACCCACTTCAATTAATGATGGGATGAACATAAGTGAAATTATCTTAATAGGGGGCGTACCCATATAATAATACCAGTAGTAGTAGTAGTAGTAGTAGTAGTAGTAGTAGTAGTAGTAGTAGTAAGAAGAAGAAAAAGAAAAAGAAGAACCGTCATACAGATAAAAGTGGCGGATTTTACACGATATGAACGTGTATAGGAAATGTGAATGCAATCCGTCAAAACTGCTGACGGATAGACGTTGCTCCAACCTGTTCATGTTTAAAAACTGTTGTGCATCTGCAAGCCAGGTGGCTTGCACAATCGCACAAAATGCTTGATATTTCTTCATTTCTGTCATTCTTAGCAACATGTAGACATTCATATGACACTGTTTGTTCGAAACATTACGAAAACACGCCTATACATATACATTGTAAATTTTACCGCCGAAAACGAAAATTTTAAGATGAAAAATTGTGATATTTTTCTTATATCTGCTAAAAATATAGATTGCGGATACGCGGTTCTACGAGTAGTCACAATCTTTATTTTATACAAGAAATAAGAAAAACAAGGTTTACCATTGTAAACCCCAGTTTTTACTATATAAAAGTGGGGTTCAAGGGGGTCAATATTATAAAGGCATCTTTTCGTGATGATATTTGGACATGTTGCGCATTGGCGCAGTTTAATCCATTCAATCACATGCCATATTAAATCATCGAGATGCATCTGAAAGCAATCAGACTATACAGCTACACAGGTTGATATGATTCTTACCTGGTCGCAGGCGCCTTTCGCGGTGTATGCACCCCATATATGGCAAACAGAATCTTCCACATAACAACACTTGACAGGCGGGTTTCACCTTTGTTTTATTTGTTGTAAGTTTTACAAATACACTGGCGGTTTAAGCAAACGGTGTAGACCACTCACCGATTTTTGCGGCGTCTCATCTTGATCTGCATTGCTATATTTCAAATATTGACCTCCTACTACATAGCTTAATCGCTGAGACAGCTGACAAAATCTTTACACTTACGTCATGAGTTTCTGCCACGTTCAGCTTTGAATTTCGCGAAAACCATGCATAGCTGCTATTATGTAAGATGCTTCAGTTAAAATCATCAAAATACCAGATATAGTAAATAATGATGAGACAGCTCCGAATGAGATGTTTCAACTATGCATACTCTACATAGGCATCTGTATAAACACCCTGTGTTACACGCGGATACTTTGTATTCATTCAGCTCCGTTATTATATTTATAATATGCCAATTAGAAGCCTCCGTGGTGTAGAGGATAAGCTACACGCCTCGCAAACCAGAGGTCGTTTGATCGATTCCGGGCTTCACAAGACATACGGGCGAATCTGAGGTCCTGTCTCCATAAGACCTTGTTGTTGGTGGGGGCGTAAAACTCAAAGGCACCCGCCTATCGGGGTTTGAAGAAATAGATGGGCTGCATGATGCTTCCACGCAGAACAGAAACCGACCGCACACGAGTACTGGTAAACCGCTTAGAGGATCTAAGCCTGCGCAGGCAAAGTCGTGCGAGTCGTACCGTCCGTGCTTATAAACCCTATTGGTTTCATTGGGTGACAGGGCTTGAGATGTCATTTCATCTCCATGTCGGGTAAAAGTCCCACACAATTGGAAGCAGCGTCTTCAAAATGACTAAAATAGTGTTGACGGGGACGTTAAACCTCAATTCAAACAAACAAATACCCTGGCAAAAGTAAATTTTGGACACCTGTTTGGCCATTCGTTCTTTTCTGCTGAAGGGGATGGGGTGAGGGAAACAAACTTTTCTTCTTATATTTTAACCAATTTATGACTATTGATTCTTCCACCTGGTAAGTTTGGAGTTGTCATTTCCAATTAGAAGGGTGTCAGGTGTGTTTTTTTGTTTATGGCAAATTTTACAAAAATGAATGTTCATTCAGCAAACCGTGTAGATCCAGATCAGACGCCGTATTCTGCGGCTTCTGATCTGGGTCTGCACTGTTTGCTAATTTCCCAGAAAAGGACCGCCAGGCATATATGGGTAAATTATATTGCCATTATTTCATGTGCGTCACTCTTTCCCGAAATCATTTTTCTATAAATTTCACATTGTTTGTCTAATAAGACCGATTCGTAATTTCGTAAGACCTAACCCTACCAACACGTACCGCACGCTGGAACAACGTCATATCAACGTCTTTATAATAATGTATAAACATATTTATCTGTCAAAATAATGAAACAAACTAGTACAGCTCTGGTACGATTTGTTTTGAAATATAATGTATAATCATATTTATCTGTGAAAATAATGAAATAAAAAGTATTCTGCATGGTCAAAAGGTGGCGAGAAGACTCATTTTTGATTTTTATTTGCCTTCACTGCAGCTGGTGTTGTGCCGTGTGGCGGCCGTAAAAAGTCTCCCCGTACATCAACCATAGTGCAGTTTATATTTTAATTTTGGTCCTTTGAGATCAGCGTGAATATTCTGAGACATTAGAAATAAATTATTGGTTTAGACTCATATTCTAGACAGGTTTTTAATTATTTGGACCCCATTTTGATTTATATCAGTCTTTGAATCGACTGCCTATTCGAAATTCGCAAAATTGCAGGTTTCCTCTGGCTTTCTTTGCCGCATCATTACAGGGTCACTGATGAGGCTTTATTAGCCGAAACTACGTAGTATGACCCATCTTCTTTCTTATGAATGTTTTCATTGTTCTTAAAGGAACTCATTTTTGATTTTTATTTGCAATCATGCCCGTAGTTGTTTTATGGGATTACGCTATCAAGAGACCAAAAGAAATTTACAAATATTGCCTATTTGATCGTAAAAGTATTTAAAATTAAGAAATCACAGATATATGACACCTAATAAGAAGTGACGGGTCATATGCGCTATTTAAAGTCATATGCGCGCTCACATGCGGTATTAAGACATACCGTCCTGTTAGTGTCTTTTGACGAAAGGCGAAAGGCAATCGTATCGATTCCATGTCATTTCCTTCTCTTCTACATTGAGAATACCCTCTAGGGTCGAGGTACACTGTGGTAAGGCTCCAGTGTCTTGATTAACTTTCAAATTAAACGAAAACAGAATGTAGTTTACTCTTTTTTTTCATTTTTCCACGCTTGTGGTTTTCAAAACAGTGGTAACCATTACTTTCTGCCGTCCGCATTGCGTGCTATCAGTGCAGGTCGTCACTGGTATCCTTATTCGAACACCCTCATCAAGAATTTCACATCTATAATTCTTAAATCCTGCTTTTTTCTAATTCTAAGAACGCATGGCAGGTACATAATGCATAAGTATTTTATGCTATTCAGGAAACGTTGAAACTTATGAATGAATTATTGCTGTAAAACTAAAAAAAAACTGTCGACTTGCATCAAACATCTATATTTTGCCGAATAAAATAGGTTACAATTCGTCATTGACAGAAGGATTTACGTCCGCAGTTCGTGGAAAGTATTGCGAGGCACTGCGAAACGGATTGCTATCAACATCTGCGGGCATCTATTTAATATATGCCCGTAAAACGCGATTTTATTCAACCCACCACGAATGTTTGTTTTATTTTTCAGTCGGCGTTTTCGGTATCCGTCTGCGTTCCAGGTAGTCGAATACCCCGTGTTAGATTACTGGAAAACAAAAGATGCATAGTGGATACTATAATAAAGCAGAACTGAGGGATTATTTACTATGGTCAGATTCTGTTTCATCTGGAAATGGCATGCTTCAAAAAGAATTTGAGAGATTGTCAGAAGATAATGAAACAATAGGACGACAAAAATGGATTAAAGATACCCTTATACGAGCCATGAGGATCAACTTGAGGAAAGCTATATTTGACTATGCTCGTCACCAGTGCCAAGGATGTAGAGCAAATCATCCCAGTCAGAAATACCATGACTTGTGTTTGTGGACAAAACCAAATGAATGGATAACAGACTATAGCATATATATCCATGCCATGAATAGTCTAAACATCTACGATGTCATCAAAAATGCTACTCGATGAAGTACCATCGGAACAAAGAAGAAAAGAATACAGTGCTATCACAGGACTGGACCATTTAACACCATCTGAAAAAGTCAAAGCCTATAAAAACTGGATGTTCCTGAAAAACAGTCATAACAGATACGGAAGAAAGCACACACTGGAGAGACTTTTGGAAACAGAAATTAATAGAAGTTACTCCATCGGAGACATCACCACCATCAGAAAACTGTATCTAAAATGGACACACACGAACTGAGGAAACTTCTGTGCTGTATGGCAGTAAATGGTGATGTATGTGCCAAAGATCTCTTACCAGGGAAGAAGCCTCTAGACACGAAAGCCTATATCATATACACGAACAATTCAGATGAACCATAAGAACATTGGATTGCCTTATACTTCAGAGGCAATCAAGCAATCTACTTTGTTTTCTCTGGAATGCATCCAGAAGAAGACTAAACTCTACCTTTCATCAAGAGAAATTCCAGAAGTTGGATTCAAAATACAGAATCATTACAAAGTCCATGGAGTAAAAACTGTGGAATGTGGTGCATTTACATTATTCATCAACTTGAAATAGGACTAGACTGGAAGGAAGCTATTCATGGTGAACTGTATGATACAGGAGAAGACTTATACCAAAATGACAGAGACATAGGCAGATGGTTCCGTGCTTATTATGGCAAAGTAATCTGGATAAAAAACGACATACAGACTCCAAACCTTCTTTACAAACATAGAATTCAAGTTTGCAAATGCTTACGAAATACACATTGTTTATCAAAGAAATATCCCATGTATTTTATGTTGTAAATTCGTCAAGATTTCAAATTGTAAACGATGACAGAGGGACAGCCATAATCCTCTGTTCATCGTAATCAAATTAGTTGGCGGGGCAAATAAAATTGTTAAAACTGTTCACCAATCTTTCTAATCTTTTCATCCCCTCTTCATTACGAAGAGGTAGTAGTATCTAAACTTGATATGGCTAGAAATATTCCCCCTGACGCTTCATAGTCAATATTCGTAGTACTCATGCAACAAAGTAGATCTTGAGAGAAAAGGTCTGTTGTGTTTCCACTAAGAAATTGCTACTATAGGCCTCAATATATTTGCCAAAACACTTGACGCCTGACAGTCAAGTTTCTATTGATGAAGAACTACAATCTTGAGATACAAGATTTTATTTCTAATAGAAACTTGCTACTAGATAGCCTCAATATATGGACATGGCACTATGAAGTTGACAAACATAATGTCATCTTTAGGTATCCTCTGACCTCTTGAAAGTTGATCACATAATCTTTTCAACTACAAACACTAAAGACTACGTAATTGTCAAGCTTAGCCTATTCAAGTACAAACCGTCATCTTCCATCTACTGATCAACCAAAATCCCTTCCAGCCTAGACAAGCTTAGACAAGGGGTGAGTATCGGGGTACCGAGATCTGGGTAGCCGGGGCGGCACTCTGGGTACTGATCCAAGTAGTACCAGGATTGCCGCTCCGGGTACCGAGATCTCGGTACCCCGATACTCGCCCTTTATTACTCAAGTCCTCGAAGTTCTACTATTTATTTCTTTATATTGTAAGGGGAATGGCTACACCTTGAGAGGAGGCAACTCCTGCAAAAGTATTTTTGTCTCCAATGTCAATAGGGGTCAGCTCTTTAAGGTAAGAATTAGGAGCAAATTCTTTCCTTTAAGAGTAGACCCCCTTTTTAGTGGGACCGGGCTTATAGAAAAGCGAACAGGACGTCCTGAAAGATATCTCCCTTTGAAAAATGGCGGAAAAATCTGCCAAGTGTTTCCAGTCCCCTTAATTTGATGCTCAGTACTGAATGTAGTGAAGGAAGCAAAATGTTAAGGCCTAAAAAGTATAGCCGTGTTTCCGCTAACAAGACCGACCCTACCTTGACAGTCCCCCCCCCCGAATCTGCTATTTTATATCAATAAAAGAGCATTTTTTGTAGTGTTTGTTATTTAGTACCTTCCAAAATTCAGAGCTGACTTTTTTGCATTTTAAATGAATTATGGTATACAGTGAAAGTCTCAAAATGACAATTCAATAACAAAAAACATGTCCAAAAACAAAAACACATAAAAAAGACAGGCCCTACCCTGTTGTTTGTTTTTTTTCGGGGAAAAATATAAAATAATAAAAAAATAGTTTCTCCTACCTACCGACCAAAAAACTGTTCAGCATCTAAATTTACAAACGTAGTGTACCTTGTGCCTTTGATGTTTATAGACGCAGCAACCAGTAACAAACAACACTCCACCGAAAACGATCGCCAGTATATAGCCTGTGTGAAACTTTGGGCAGTCCGAACCATCGCCACAGGGATTATAGCCGTTGCATGTTATGCTACTATCTATACATCTTCCATTCGCGCATGCGTATTCATCAGAACGACATTCACCTGAAAGAGGGATAAATTCTTTAAAAAACGTCATTGGTCTGTTCATCACGCTTACAAGTCCATGTAATGAACACACCGGTTTATATATTTTTGTTTGATTTTAGGTTTGGCGTCCCCGTCAACACTGTATAGGCCATTTTGGAGACGTTGCTTCCAATTTTATAGGATTTTTACCCTACATGGAGATGAAATGACATCTCAAAGCCCTGTCGCCAAATGAAACCATTAGGGTTTATAAGCATGGACGGTCCGACTCGCACTGCTTTACCTGGGCAGGCTTTGATCCTCTAATGGGTTTACCAGTACTCGTGTGCGGACGGTTTCAGTTCTGCGTGGAAGCATCATGCGGCCCATCTATTTCTTCAAGCCCTAATGGGCGGGTCCTTCACCTGTTTATAGAAAAGTAGTGTTTACAATGGCATGCTTACTACTTATTATCATTCGCTTTATTCAAAACTTAGACTCTCTGCCTCGATGAGGTGGCTCTTATCAGCACAGGCATGTAAATTAGTAACAAAGTCAACTCAATACAGTCGAACTTCGATAACTCGAATACCTTTAGGGCAAATAAAATTTGTTCGAAATAAGAGTAGTTCGAATAACTGAGGTTTAATCATAGTTTCAGGTCGTGAAGTTTAATGGAGATCACTTTCCGCCCCCGCCCATCGGGGCTTGGAGAAATAGATTGGGCTGCATGATGCTTCCATGCAGAGCTGAATCCGACCACATACGACTACTAGTAAACCGCTTAGGACTAAGCCTGCCCAGGCAATGCGGTGTGAGTCATATCGTCCAATGCATGTAAGCCTTCTGGTTTCATTGGGCGGCAGAGTTTGAGATGTCATTTCATCTCAATGTTGGGTAAAAGTGCCACAAAATTGGAAGCAACGTCTCCAAACTGACGTAAATAGTGTTGATGGGGAGGTTAAACCCCAATTCAAACAAACAAACAAACAAACAATGGACATCACTTTGGTATCTTTACGAGCTTCTATAAAAGAAAGGTATGTTGTGTGTACTCATTAGAATCGCCTCATTGAGGCGATTCTAATGAGTACAAACAACATACCTTTCACCGATCAAATCAGGAAACTTCCATTAGGTAATCCAAATATTTTGGATGTCTGAAGATGAATACTGAAGAATTCCCTTGGGACTCCAGAACAAGTTCGAATTAGCCATGGTAAACGAGTCGTCCGTGTTCGACATTTCGAAGATTCACATTCACTGTAAATAAAAAATCAACAGATGCATTACGATAACATATCCGTATGACACAGTGCACTATTACATATCTCAACAAGAGCTCCGCAAGCGGGGCATTCATTACGCAAACACGCCTATACAAATACATTGTCACCTTTATAGCCGAAAAAATGAAAATTTTATGATGAAAAATTGTGATCTTTTTCTTATTTCTGCTCAAAATATAGGTTGTGGGTACTCGTTAGAACCGCCTCATCAAGGCGGTTCTATCGAGTACTCACAATCTATATTTTAGAGCAAAAATAAGAAAAATAAGGTATACCCCCGGAAACCCCAGTTTTACTAAATAAAAGTGGGGTTCAAGGGGGTCAAAATAATATAGGCGTGTTTTCGTGATGATACGCCCGTGGCAATTTGTAAGATAGTGCATATATATACTGACTGTTGTACACGTTTGGGTTTGTGGAATGTAAACAAGGAACAATATGTGCTCCATATAATCGTACCTGACACTATTAACCCATTTTGTACTGGAAATCCAAAAATGGGTACCCTGGCAGACAGTGCAGGCCCAGATCAGACGCCGCAGATGCAGCATCTGATCAGGGCCAACACTGTTTGCACAAAGTTCGGCCATTTGCCAAATAAAATTTGAAGAAAACACAACTTAACACCCCTACAGTTTGAAATGGACTCCTTCTATATATAGGGAGGAAGGTTCCATTTTGGTACATTTTGGTACAAATAAGGTTAATAACCCTACCTGTCTCCAACAAATTGTCATGGTCGGTAATTTTTGGCGGACCATAACCTCAAAATAATATAGGCATAACACTGACAATAAGTGGTGGATTGTAACCTTGAAATAATATGCGCTGCTCCACATCATAGTCTAACTGAACGTAAAATGTCAGCTTTATCAGATGTAAAATGTGGGAGGCATAATCTGGAAACAAAATATGTTTAGAAATATATGTGAAAGGGGAATAACACATGTAAAATTTGGCGGACTGTAACCTCAAAATAATATGCACTGTTCCACATCATGGTCTTACTATACGTAAAGTTTCAGCTTCATCAGATGTAAAATGTAAGGGGAGTTATCCAGAAACAGAATGTTTAGAAAAATCTGTGAAAGGGGTAAAACTGTTGAAATATTTGGCAGACGGTGCAAAATAATATGCACTGTTCCTTATCATTGTCTTACTGTATGTAAAATTTCAACATATCGGATCTAAAATGTAGGAGTTATCCAGAAACAAAATCTTTACAGAATTTTTCAAAGGGACATAACTCTGTTATTATTTGGTGGATCATAACCTCGAAACAATATGCGCTGCCCAATCATGGTCTAACTATATATGTAGTTTCAGCTATTCGGATCTAAAATGTGGGAGGAGTTATCCGGAAAAGTTACCAAAAACTTTCAAAGGGGCATTACTCTATTATTATTTGGAGACCATACCCTCGAAACAATATGCGCTGCCCCACATCATGGTCTAACTATGGATGAAGTTTCAGCATGATCGGAAGTAATCTGTAGGAGGAGTTATCCGGAAACGAAAAGTTAACAAAAAATTTCAAAGGGGCATAACTCATTATTTGGTGGACCGCAACCTCGAAACAATATGCGCTGCCCCACATCATGCTCTAACTATGTATGAAGTTTCAGCTTGATCGGATGTAAACTGTAGGATGAGTTATCCGGAAAAGAAAAGTTTACAAAAAATTCAAAGGGGCATAACTATAATTTAATATTTGGTGGACCGTTACCTCGAAACGATATGCGCTGTCCACCATCATGGCCTAACTATGTATGAAGTTTCAGCTTGCAAACTGTAGGAGTTATCCGGAAACGAAAAATTAACAGACGGACGGACGGACGCCGGTTCTAACAAGTACTAACAGACTTAGTCTAGGAACAGAAATAGTGTGTATCCCTGTAGACCCCAGTTTTCTCGGATGCGCAGGCTGATGTGAGTCTTCGGTGCGCGCACATGTAAACTGTAGGAAATGCTGTGCCCCGGCTCAATTGGAAGTGACCACTCAATCGCGCACGTATCATACTCGAAATGAACTTCATGTTTTAGTGATGAAAAGGACCTCTTTGGCGTTTGTAGGTTAAAATCACTCAATGCTATTGGAGCATACATGCTAGATTCAGTGGTCCATACTGACCCTCCCCACCAAGTATACATTACGATAACCCGCCCGTGCGACATAGTGCATTTTTCACATCGCCAAAATGGCTACTTTTCTGATAAAAATCCATGATACTTTTATTATTTATACTGCAAACATAGTTTGTGGGTGCCTCAATGAGGCGGTTCTAACGAGTACTCACAACCTATGTTTTGGAGCAGAAATTAGAGAAATAAGAAAAATAATGTTCACCCCCTTAAACCCCAGTTTTCTCTAAATAAAAAAGGGGGTTTAGGGGTGTGTTCATTTCACGGACTTACTCACGTGATGGAACGTACGGAAAACTTCATAGATTCCATTAAGTATCGCCAACTTTGCGTCGATGTTGATTTGTTTGATTGGAGGTTTACCGTCCCCGTCAACTCTGTATAGGTCCTTTTGGAGACGTTGCTTTCAATTTTACGGGACTTTTATCCGACATTGAGATTAAATGACATCTCAAGCCTGTCGCCCAATGAAACCAATAGGGTTTATAAGCACGAACGGTCCGACTCGCGCCGCTTTGCCTGGGCAGGGAATGTGTGGCGGTCGTAAAAAGCCTCCCTGTCCTACATCATAGTGGTATTTATATTTTCTTGTCCTTTGGGATCATGAATTCCATTATGGAATTTTGAACGGATATTTGAGGGTTACTGATGAGGCCTAATTGGCCGAAATTAGCTATTCTGGCGCAGAAAACGTGCACACTCCATATTTTTCAGTTTTCCATATTTTGTATTCCTTGTTTTGTTTGTTTGTTTGTATTGTGGTTTAACGCCCCAGTCAACACTATTTAGGTCATTTTTGAGCCGGTCAGTTTACTTATCCATACTTTTCCTGGGCAGGCTTACACGAGAGCGCTCAGCCAGTACAGTGCACATTCTTTCGCCAGAAACTGATGACTGCCCTTCTTGAATCAGTGGAAGGGAGAGAATGACGTAAAAAAGATTTCATGATCAACCTCCACGAAAGAATGTTGCCGACCCCGGCATGTATCGAACCCGCGTCCTCCCGGCCTGATCACCAGTCAGACGCGCATCCGACTGAGCTACCGAAGCCGGCGTATTCCTTGCTACTAAAGGATAACCCTTTTATAGAACATATTAAACATCACTACGGAGGTATTTCTGAAGGGCAGGGACACGATAGCTGTCAAAATACTGACTCATTGTACACAGGTGACCGGTAAAAATAACTTTATAATGACAAAATCGATATCGTTGCGATGGTAAACAATGCTGAAGAAAGGAATGGCTTGTCCGGTGGAGAGTATTCAGCAGGGAAGATAAATGTCGCGAGCGCTTATTCTGGTTATTGGCAATTAGACTGTTGCCGAAGATGACCAGTAGAAAACGCTGGGTTGTTAATGACGGCACCATTACGTCATATGTCAGTTACCATGTGTTAAATTACACGTGTCGATATATCAATTTACGAAATAAGGGGAATGGGAAAACCTGGCAGATTTTTTCGCCATTTTCCAAAGGGAGACAACTGTCGGGACGTCCTGTTCGCTTTTCTATAAACCCTGTCCCACTGAAAAAATGGTATACTCTTAAAGGAAAGAATTTGCTCCTCAGGAGTAAATCGTTTCCTTTAAGAGTTGAACCCTATTGACATGGAAGAAAAAAAATGCAGGAGTTGCCTCCCCTGTAGGTGTTCTCATTCCCCTTAAATAACAGCGGCAATGTATGATAAATGGGATTTATTCCTTAAATGTTTACCGTATCTGAAGCGTGTAATCACCATGTCAAAGCCAGTGTATTTTTCCTGTTCGCGACTTTGAAAGTAGACAGTCAAAAAGTTGCTTCGTGTGAAAAATACCCCCTTTGTCCTCCTCGGAGATATTCCACACAACTTTGCATCGATTCCTGAAAAAAAAACACCAAAAACATTACGAAAACACGCCTATACAAATACAGTGTAATCTTTTTCGCCGAAAAAAAAAATGAAATTTTTAAGATGTAAAATTGTGATATTTTTCTTATTTCTGCTCAAAATATACATGTATATTGTGGGTATTCGATAGAACCGCCTCATCGAGGCGGTTCAAACAAGTACCCACAATCTACATATTAGAGCACAATCTATATATTAGAAAAATGTGATATTGTTCTTATTTCTGCTCAAAATATATTTAGTTGGTACTCGATGAGGCGGTTCTAACGGATACCAACAATCTATATATTAGAGCCAAAATAAGAAAAATAAGTTTTATTCCTGTAAACTCCAGGTTTGCCATGTAAAAGTGGGGTTCAAGGGGGTCAAAATTATGTAGGCGTGTTTTCATGATGAAATATGTACAGCTGATTCTCGTGTTGAGGCGGTTCTAACGAGTACCCACAATCTATATATTAAAGCAATAAGGGAAATAATAAGTTTTATCCCTGTAAAACTCCAGGTTTACCAAATAAAAGTGGGGCTCTCTTGTGTGTGTGTGGGGGGGGGGGGGGGGGGTAACTTCTCTTGAGAGCTGATTGAAAGGTTTCCGATGTAAACAAACATGCATAATAATGTTCTTGCTTATGATTTCCGTTTGTTTGTTTGTTTGTATTGGAATTTAACGGCCCAGTCAACACTATTTTAGGTCATTTTTGAGCCGGTCAGTTTACCTATCCACACTTTTCGTGGGCAGCCTTATACGTAAGCAGTTAACCGGTTAACAGTGCACTTTATCGCCAGAAACTGACAACTGCCCTTCTTGAATCAGCGGAAGGGAGAGAATGACCGTATAAAAGATTTCATGATCAAATCTCCACGAAAGAATGTTTCCGTATTACATGTACAATGTGAGTGAGTGAGTGTTTGAGTTTTACGTCCAACCAACAGCTAAGATCATAGGGAGACGGGACCTCGGTTTAAAGACTCATCCGAAAGTCTGAAGAAGCCCGGGATAGATCCTGCGACACATGTACAATGTAACATTAACCAACAGAGCTAACACATCGATAATTTTGCATTTTCATATCGCGTTAACAAGTCCGTGTAAAGAACAGCCTTGCAAAGCCCACTTAAGGGGAATGGGAACACCTGACAGATTTTGTTCGCCATTTTTCAAAGGGAGACAACTTTCGGGACTACCTGATCGCTTTTCTATAAGCCCTGTCCCACTGAAAAAGGGGTCTACTCTTAAAGGAAAGAATTTGCTCCTCAAGAGCAAATTCTTTTCTTTAAGAGTTGACCCCTATTGACATGGGAGACGAAAATATTTTTGCAGGAGTTGCCTCCCCTAAAGGTGTATCCATTCCACTTAATATAGCGAAAAGTGGTGTTCTCATGGGGTACATATTTAATTCTTTGCTCAAAAACATGAATTGCGGGTACTCGTTAGGACCGCCTCAATGGTGCGCAGAATATATGCGTGGAGCAGAAATGAGACGAAAAAGATATGACACAAAGTGCCATATCAAGTGACGCGATTGTGATTGCATTGTACTGGTTTTGGAAGGAACGGACAATGATATTTCATTATTAAACCGTTCAGTTAATAAACTAGAATTATTTGACTGTGTCGACATGAACACTGAATTTGCATTATCAAATTCAGCAAGACCGAATGTCTTGTTTTGTTTCTTTTTAGCTCGCCTTACGAAAGTAAGGGGGAGCTATTGCAATTCCCCCGGGCGTCCGGCGTCGGCGTTAGCGTCTGCGTCGGCGTCGGCGTCCGCATTTGGTTAAAGTTTACCTGCAAGCTATTATATGTGAAGTTTTACAACTTTATTTTGAATATATAATTTATAATTGCTAAAAAAACAAATATTTAGCATTATCATTGTTCTTCAGTTTACAGGTTTTTTGGCTTAAATTGGACTTTTTGAGAAGTTAATATTTTCCTCTGTATTACCTCCCTTACTTCTCTGTGTTAAAATTTACCTGCAAGCTGCGTGAGTTCAAATCCCGGGGGAGGAACGTTTTTTTCTCTTTTTTTCTTGTCTTTTCTTTTTTCCTTCCTTTTTCTTTTTAAAAGCATAGCGGGGTTTTGGGGTCAAGGTCACTGTGGCTATTTTTAGAAAAAAAAACATTGTCATCGCTCTAGCGCCTTCATTTATTGATGGATTTTAATATAACTTCACCCAAATGTTGGGTAAAATAATATCTCGAGTGACTTTGACTTTCAGGGTCCGGGGCTTACGGTCAAGGTCACTACTTTCAGGGTCACGGGGTCAAGGTCACTGTTTCTATTTTTAGAAAAAACATTGTCATCGTTCTTGCACCTTAATTTATTGATGGATTTTAATATAACTTCACACAGATGTTGGGTATTATGATATCACTAGCAAGTTCGACTTTCAGGTTCCGGGGCTGAAGGTCAATGTCACTGTGGCTATTTTTAGAAAAAACTTTGTGATCGCTCAAGTGCCTACATTTATGGATGGATTTTAATATAACTTCACAAAAATGTTGGCAATGATGATATCTTGAGCGAGTTTGACTTTCGGGGTCTGGGGCTGAAGGTCAAGATCACTGTGGCTATTTTTAGAAAAACTTTGTCATCGCTCTTGCGCCTTCATTTATTGATGGATTTTAATATACCTTGACACAAATGTTTGGTATGATGATATCTTGAGTGATTTTGACTTTCCGGATCAGGGGCTGAAGGTCAAGGTCACTGTGGCTATTTTTTAGAAAAACTTGATCATTGCTCTAGTGTCCAGATTTATTGATGGATTTTAAGATAACTTAATACAAATGTTGGGTATGAAATTCAACTTTCAAGGTCTGGGGCTAAAAGTCAAGGTCACTGTGGCTTTGTTTCGAAAAACTTTGTCATCACTCTTAAGCACCTACATTTATTGCTGGATATAATGTAATAATTTTACACAAATGCTAGGCTAGGCTTTTTATATTTTGTCTTGCTCGAGGGGATTTGTATCGTCTGTGATGCCTTGTTATTACTTGGTAGTTTGTAGAATTTTTTTATCAAATATAGATTTCTTTTTCATTTTTTTTTTTTTTTTTTTTTTTTTGCAGTGGAAAGGCTTGAAAACAGGATGATTAGGGGTACATTTTGGTTCTCTTTCATTTGCTGCAGTCTATTGGGCTGTTTTACAGAAGAAAATTTTTTGATAACTTGCCCTCATCCATCTTAGGCCCCCAAAGGCGAGCTATGTTGTCTTCTGACAACTCTTGTTTGTTGAATTTGAGAGATTGGATATCTAAACTGGCAGTTTGATCATGCTTGTGGAAAACTGTGTTGAGTTTAAACAGTGTACAGTTTGACAGAATTGAAGTTGACAATGACTGATCAGTGGGCACAGCCTTGGGGGATAATACTACCAATTATGTTTTAGCTGCAACATTGTCAAATGTTTCTTTTTCATTGTACAGTAGAACTTCGATGACTCGAACACCGCTGGCTCGTTAACCATGCCTGAGTCGAACCCTTTCTTGAGTCCCTAGGGAATTTCGCTACATAAGAAATGGTAAGGGGAAAATTACGGCTATTGTCGTTCCTTATCTTGCAAATGTATGCTGTGTGTACTCATTAGAATCGCCTCAACGAGGCGATTCTAATGAGTACACGCAGCATACATTTATGTTACAGAACACCGAAAGGAAGCCCCAAACTATCCCCTTTACGCCTCCTGGCAGTAACCCTCAGTGGCTCGAACAACCCCTGTCTCGAACAGAATTTCGTGGTCCCAAAGGTGTTCGAGCCATCGAAGTTCGACTGTATTTTTTTGTTTGATTTGAGGTTTAACGTCCCCGGCAACACGGTATAAGTCATTTTGGAGACATTTCTTCCAATTGTGTGGGATATTTACCAGACACTGAGATGAAATGACATCTCAAGCCCTGTCGCCCAATGAAACCAATAGAGTTTATAAGCATAGACGGTCCGACTCGCACCGCTTCGCCTTGGTAGGCTTAGATCATCTAAGCGGTTTACCAGTGCTCGTGTGCGGTCGGATTTCAGCTTCGCGTGGACGCATCATGCAATCCATCTATTTCTCCAAGCCCCGGCGGGCGGGGGCCGGGCGTGCGAAGATTTGAATAGCAGTCAAGTTTCTTTTGAAAATCAAAAGGTTCACTTACTAGTTCAAGAGCACACCCCCTTGTCACTGGTTGGTCAATGCCACCAAACATATTGTGTCACTATGATAATTGTTGAAATTTACATCAGCCACTGTACTGTCATAGCACCTTTACATGTACTGTCAGTAATGACTGACTTGTCTTCACAGTGCTTTGTGACAGCCATATTGAGGACAAGTACATTCTTGCCATCGAAGACATAGAGGTAAACCAAAATATTTTGATCTGACCATTTGGAAATCAAAATGTTGTAGTTGAAAGAAGCAGATGTTACAATAAAAACACTCCGACAAGCGCAATCAGCAAAGACACTGGACATCTTTATACTTAGCACCCTCCTTTTCAACACCAAGAACAACACGAATATATTAACGCTGCGCGTGTTTATACATTTTTATAATTATTATTATTATTATTATTATTATTATCAAATATATCATCGTTTTCTATTATTATTAATAATAATATTATGTTTGAACTTTTCTCCAAACCATATGAGCGAGTGATTATCCAATTTATTTTCAACACGTAGATAATTATAAAAATAATAATAATAAAAATAATAATTATCGTAGTACTTGTTGTAGAAGTTGGTTTGTTTGATTTGAGGTTTAACGTCCCCGTCAACACTGTATTTTGTGGGACTCTCAAGCACTGTCGCCCAATGAAACCAGTAGGGTTTATAAGCATGGACGGTCCGACTCGCACCGCTTTGCCTGGACAGGCTTAAATACTCTGAGCGGTTTACCAGTACTCGTGTGCGGTCGGTTTCAGCTCTGCGTGGAAGCATCATGCAGCCCATCTATGTCTTCAAGACCCGGCTGGCGGGGGCCGTATTGTTGTAGAAGTAGCAGTAGCTGTAGAAGTTTTGTTTTTGTTGGATTTGAAGTTTAACGTCTCCGTCAACACTTTAAAGGTCATTTTGGAGACGTTGCTTCCAATTTTGTGGGACTTTTACCCGACATTGAGATGAATGACATCTCAAGCCCTGTCGCCGAATGAAACCAATAGTGTTTATAAACATGGACGGGCCGACTCGCACCGCATTGCCTGGACAGGCTTAGGGCCTCTAAGCGGTTTACCAGTAGTCGTGTGCGGGTCGGTTTCAGCTCTGCGTGGAAGCATCATGCAGCCCATATACTTCTTCAAGCTGTCGAAGTAACAGTGGAAGTAGTAGTTATTGTTTGTTTGTTTGATTTAAGGTTTAACGTCCCCGTCAACACTGTAAAGGTCATTTTGGAGACGTTGCTTCCAATTTTGTGGGACTTTTACCCGATATTGAGATGAAATGGCATCTCAAGCCCTGGCGCCCAATGAAACCAATAGGTTTTATTAGCATGGACGGTCCGCCTCGCACCGCGGTTCCTGGACAGGCTTAGATCCTCTAAGCGGTTTACCAGTACTAGTGTGCGGGCCGGATTCAGCTCTGCGTGGAAGCATCGTGCAGCCCATTTATTTCTTCAAGCCCCTATGGGCGGGGGCGAATGGAAGTAGTAGTAAGTATAATTATTATAATCATTCTTTAATTATCGAAATTTTAATTATTGTTATTATTATAGTAGTAGTGGTGGTGGTGGTGGTGGCAGAAGTTATAAATGTAGAATATTTGTTTGATTTGAGATTTTACGTCCCCGTCAACACTATTTAGGTCATTTTAGAGACGTTGCGTCTAATTTTGTGACACTGAGATGAAATGACATCTCAATCCCTGCCGCCTAATGACACCAATTGGGTTTATATGCATGGACGGTCCGACTCGCGCCACTTTGCCTGAGTAGGCTAGAAGTAAGAGTTGTAGTATGAGTATAATTAATATTATATTTATTAGCCCCCGCCCATCGGGGCTTGGAGAAACAGGTTGGGCTGCATGGGGCTTCCACCCAGAGCTGAAACTGATCGGTAAACCGCTTAGAAGGACTAAGACTGCCCAGGCAAAGTGAGTGATTCAGACAATTCAGTGCATATAAGTATCATGGTTTCATTGGGCGCCACGGCTTGAGGTGGCATTTCATCTCAATGTCGGGTAAAAGTCCCACAAAATTGTAAGCAGCGTCTCCAAAATGAACTAATTAAATAGCGTTGACGGAGAAGTTAAACATCAATTCGAAGAAACAGTTTTTTTTTTATAATTATTTTTATTATTAGTTTGTTTGTTTGTTTGAGATCCCCGACAACACTATTTAGGTCATTTTGGAGACGTTGCTTGAATTTGTGGGAATTTTACCCCGCATTGAGATGAAATGACACCGCAAGCCCTGCCCCCCCCCCCCCCAAGAAAAAAAGGCTTTATATTAAGGGACGGTCCGACTCGTACCATTTACACCGTCTATCATCTACACCGGAAATAGAATCCCAGTGAATCGAAAGTAATAGCTGCGGGAGAAGGGGTGCCTCTTGAAAATGGATTATTTTACTGCTTGTACGCATAAGGTTAAGATTACTGTTATCAAATATCAGTATAGGACATAATTTGCTGCTGCCATGAGAAGTGCTTTCTTATAAAATGCACAACTGTGCAATTACAGACCGAATATTCGACAGCTGGTACCGTAAACAAAATGGATTTGGCAAGTTCGTTGTTGTTTTGTTTAATGTTTATGCCTTTCTACTGAAGTTTTTTCACTTAATCAGAAAGAACAAAGATGGAAAAAATAATTTCCAAAGGAAACTCGCCTCAAATTGTACTTTCAACACAAATGTTTGCCTAAACGTAAATTACCTGTTGTACGGCGAATAGTAGTGTGATGTACGGCGTGTTGCAAATTAGCGTAAACGAAAGTGTACGGTGAATAGTTCCATGTTTATAGTTTATAACATTTCAAAAGTATACCGACCGGCCTTCCGATGCTTCTCTTACATCCACGAGGACTGTACTGCTCTGCATGTATGTCCTGTCAAAGTCGGGTGTTATATTTTGTCGAACATGCTGCTTCGAAATGTAAACAATGGCCGGCAAGAACTGGGGCTACATCAATAGATTCACCTGCCTGTCACAACATCTTTATCCAGTGTCATCAGAATTTTATAAACACACTTCAACAATTTTCACCCATTCTCTCGTCATAGCAAGAACCCATCACAATATAGTAATGTTAGTTAGGAACTGATGCCTATGTATAGTTTTAAGTCCATATTTTGCCACAGAGGCGTTATTGTGGGTTAAAAAGAAGTGCGCATTATGAAATCACGCCGGTTCAAATATACACGTGTGGAAGACTCGTAAGGGGTAGATGGCGGTTATGCACTTAAAATCCTTACGGTAACTTTCGGCCATGACTTACGAGTGATTACACTACATTTCGAGACTTAAAATGTCAACATTTAGAGATGAAATGACATCTAAAAAGTTTACGCCCTATGAATACAACAGAATAAAGATGCATGGCCAGTCCCACTCGCACTACTTCTCTAGGTTCTGCGGTTCGATTAGTTGCAGCGGTAATAAAGTTACGGTGTCCAAACATGATACACTTGTATCATTTCCCGGGATAAATGCCCCAAAATGCACCGTCTATCGGATCGAGACGTTAACTGGAGCCCTCTACCCCGTGCAGGGAGAATCCTCCCCTATGTAAGTTAGAGATCTTTGCGTAATTACATGATGAGTTTAAACAATAGTTTATTAGTGCCTGATTACACTCTTCTGGGGTCCATGTCTGTTGATCTGAACATTGATATTTGCCATTTTGTCTATGGATTAATGATTTTGGATTAACGCTATGGTACCACGACCTAAACTACCTAACTGTATACGATCACTAATAAACCATTGTTTAAACTAATCATGTAATGTAATCACTCAGATCCAATTCTTGTGACAAATGGAGTCCAGAAAGGTTGTGTGATAGCCCCATACCTGTTCAGCATGATGTTCGCTTCCATGCACAAAAATGTTTTCCAGGAGGGTGACAATGGTATACCGATTAAGTATCACTTTGATGGGAAGCTTTTCAATGCTACACTGGTATCATTTGCCGGGATAAATGCCCCAAAATGCACCGTCTATCGGATCGAGACGTTAACTGGAGCCCTCTACCCCTGTGCAGGGAGAATCCTACCCTATGCAAGTTAGAGATCGTTGAGTAATTACACGATGAGTTTAAACAATAGTTTATTAGTTAACTATATACGATCACTAATAAACCATTGTTTAAACTAATCATGTAATGTTATCACTCAGATCCAATTCCTGTGACAAATGGAGTCCAGCAAGGTTGTGTGATAGCCCCAACACTGTTCCGCATGCACAAAGATGTTTTCCAGGAGGGCAATAATGGTATACCGATTAGGTATCGTTTTGGTGGGAAGCTTTTCAATCTCGGAAGGTTGCAAGCCAAATCAAAGGTGTAAACAGAGGTGCCAGATGAGTTCCTCACTGGGGATGACATGGTTAAGGTGCATAATTACTGTGCAGGCTTTCATCCTGCAACTCTGGAGTATGTATAATGTACACCTGAGTGCAATGGTCAAATGTGTCCGATCGCAGTTCAACGGCCCAGTCAACACTATTTAGGTCATTTTTCCGAACAGTTTACCTATCCACACTTTTACTATGCAGGCTTATCCTTTCCTTGATTCCATTGTTGAATTTTGAGAATATTTGAGGGTCACTGATGAGGCCTAATTGGCCGAAACTAGCTAGTCTGGACCAGAAAACGTGTACACTCCATAGTTTCCAGTTCTGTGGTGTATTCTGTGCTTCCAAAGGATAACCCTATCTAGAACATATTATATGTAAGCGGTTACTCTTCTTGAATCAGCCAAAAGGTGACAATGAGGGAGAGAATGGCCGGAAAGGATTCCATGATCAATCTCCACGACAGAGTGTTGCCGACCCCGGCACGTATCGAATCCACGTCCTCCTGATCACCAGTCAGACGCACATCCGACTGAGCTCCCGAGGCCGGCCAATCGCAGTAGATAGATAGATAGATAGATAGATAGATAGATAGATAGATAGATAGATAGATAGATAGATAGATAGATAGATAGATAGATAGATAGATGAATAGATAGATAGATAGATAGATAGATAGATAGATAGATAGATAGATAGATAGATAGATAGATAGATAGATAGATAGACAGATAGATAGATAGATAGATAGATAGATAGATAGATAGATAGATAGATAGATAGATAGATAGATAGATTTCTCCATGATCCGTTGGCCGGGAAAGCATATATACCCTTAAAGGCCAACGGGAAAGCATATATACCCTTAAAAGTGCTGGAGAATGAAGTTGTCCATTATTGGCGTTTTAGCAATAAAGAATAAAATAAATGCTGCTATTCCTCTTTCGCAGAATAAGATTCATGCACAGGCAAAAAAGACGGGGAGTGGCAAACTCCGGACAAAATTTGAAAACTTGAGACTTGAGATCAAGACTGATATATATAAAAAAAAATCAGCATCATGTGTTTGTGAATAACTCAGTAGGTGATGTAAAGGTAAATCCAAGAGGTTCTTCTGTCGCGGTTTATTTTTGTTATGGCTTGTCTTTGGGTGTTTGCGTCGCTTATATTATTTTTTGTGGATGGCCTGTTGGCCGTTTTGTGGGGTGGGGGAGTGGGTGGCTGTCCATTTGGCTTTCCGCTGTTGGTGTTTCCGTTGGGGTCTGTTGTTTCATGTTTGTGGTTCTTTCCCATTGGTGTCTCTGATGGGAGCTGTGGGTTGATTTATCGATTCCTGAATCCTGATCATTGCCTCCACCTCTATTTTTCTACAGATATATCAATAGTCAGAAGAGACACAGACAAGGTATCCCACCCATTAATAAAAGAGAAGGGAGCGGGGTTGCTGAATCAGACTCTGAAAGGGCGGGGGAACTAGTTGGTCAATTCAATGATGCGTTTAATAAAGCTGAGTTCACGGAGGTTCCATTGACAAGAAGATCGGCCCCATTTATGGATACTATTGTTGTGTGACTGTCATCGGCAGGAGTGATCAAGTTACTTAAATGCTTAAACCCCACTAAAACTTTAGGACCTGATGAGCTACATCCTAGATTCGTGAAGGAGCTAGCAAAAGAGTTAGATCCATTTTTTGTCCACCTGTTTTAACAGTCTCTTGATACGGGTGAAATCCCCAAAGAATGGCACTTAGCGAACATTTGCCCACTCTTCAAAAAAGGAGATAGGGCTCTTAATCATAATTATCACCCTATGTCTCTGACTTGTGTTCTGTGTGTAAATTGCTTGAACATATAGTCTGCTCAAACATCATGGCCCACTTGGATGAACATAAACTTTTGTCAGAAAGATAACATGCATTAAGGAAAAGGCATAGTTGTGAAACTCAGTGGAGAACAACTATTAATGATTGGGCAAAAATCTTGGACAAAGGGGGACAGGTAGACACATTTATTCTGGACTTCGAGAAAGCTTTTGACACCACACCACATGAACTACTTAAATCTAAGTTATTTGGTTATCTTATTGGGGGAAATACTCTCATATGGATAGATTCCTTTCTTTGCTACAGAAAACCGCTTTGTTGTTAATGGTGAATCTTCAAAGTGGGCACCAGTTTTGTCTGGAGTCCCACAAGGGACTGTTCTTGGTCCACTGTTATTCTCCCTGTACATCAATGATGTTTTCACTGACACTGACTTAGCAATAAGACTGTTCGCAGACGATTGTGTTTGCTACCAGGAAATTAGAGATCCAGATGATTCACTGAAACTTCAGAATGGTATAGATATATCAGGATGTTGGGCCCGAAAATGGGACATGAGATTTAACCCCGTTAAATGCAATATTATGCATATAACTAGGAAGAGAATAAATAAAATTGAGGCTTCTTACACCTCAGAGGGAACAGTCCTCGAAAACGTGGATTCCATTAAATACCTTGGTGTGACACTCACACACAGTTTGAGATTGAATACACATATTAGCAACATGTTTACTAAGGCAAACAGAACGCTTGGTTTCCTGAGGCGAAATCTTCATCAGTGTCCTCATGATGTAAAAGAGGTAGCTTATAAAGATCTTGTTCGCCCAATCTTGGAATATGGTAGTTGTATCTGGGACCCAAGCGGAGTGGTCCTTAATGAAGCAATTGAAAACGTTCAGAATATAGCTGCTAGGTTTGTAACAAGCAAATACTGCTTTGAAACTAGGAGCATGACTGGACTATTAGGAAATTAAGATGGGAGGTTCTCGAGAAAAAGAGAAAACAGTAAGCTCAAACTTCTATACAAAGGTCTAAGAGGTGCTGCCAGCAATCCAACAGATGACCTTGTTCCTAAAGCTAGGCACTGGAGAAATCATCATTCATTGGAGTTTTAGACCCTTACTGCAAAAACTGACATTTATAAAGAATCATACTTCCCCCGAACTATTAGAAATTGGAATGTCCTTCCCAATTCGATTATATAAGCAGATGAAGATGCTGAGGATTGTGTATCTAAGTTTACCTCTTTAATGAGAGCTATGGACTAATTTCCCATCACAGGTCCTGGTGTATGAATGTCATTTGACGTGTCACCAGTAACATTGCTGATTCTGAATAAAGGAGTAGCCATTCCTATTCGCCGTACACGTTTTTGACTATATTCCGTACAGCTATCTGTTGTAAACAACTAAACGCCGTACACATGGATTTTGAGTTATTAATAAATACGCTTAGTGCATGATAAAACCATGACCAGAGAAAGCTTTCATTTACTACCCATTATTAACGGAAACGGATAAAAGAAGGTTTAAGTGGAAATAAATCAAGAAATTATAAAATCTGAAACCGATTTTCGAATATGCTGGTCTTCACTCAGTACCAAGCATCGATAAACTTGTGTTCTTGACTTTAAATCGAAACATACAGCTTCGAAAAATGCATAAAATGTTGCAGAAATCCCTCTGTTATTTCAAGGAAATCAATTTACCCTGCACTTGCAGAAAACAGATCAGGAATAAAGGCTACACTCACCGTGCTCCATGCCTACTTTCGCTTTGTATCGATTCGCCGGGATTCTATTTCCGGTGTCGATGATAGACGGTGATGTAGACCCTCTAAGCGGTTTACCTGTACTCACGTGCGGTCGGTTTCAGCTCTGCGTGGAAACATTATAAAGCTCATTTTATTTCTCAAAACCCCGATGGCCAGTGTTCCATGTAGTAGTCAGTGAGTTGTTTAATTTTAATCATTATCGTTTTCATTTGTTTGATTTGTTTGATTTCGGGTTTAACGTCCGCGTCAACACTATTTATGTCATTTTGGAAACGTTGCTTCCAAGTTTTCGGGACCTTTATCCGACATTAGGATGAAATAACATCTCAAGCCCTGTCGCTCAATGTATTTGTTTGTTTGGAGCTTAACGGCCCAGTCAACACTATTTTAGGTCATTTTTGAGCCGGTCAGTTTACCTATATGCACAGCTTTCCTGGGCAGGCTTATACGTAAGCGGTTAACCAGAAGAGTGCACATTGTTACGCCAGAAACTGACAACTGCCCTTCTTGAATCAGCGGAAGGGAGAGAATGACCGTAGAAAAGATTTCATGGTCATTTTTTTAATTAAGGTTTAACGTCCCCATCAACACTGTATAGGTCATTTTGGAGACGTTGCTTCAAATTTTGTGGGACTTTTACCCGACATTGAGATGAAATGGCATCTCAAGCCCTGCCGCCCAATGAAACCAATAGGGTTTATAAACATGGACGGGCCAACTCGCACCGCTTTGCCTGGGCAGGCTTAGATCCTCTAAGGATCGGTTTCAGCTCTGCGTGGAAGCATCGTGCAGCCCACTGTGGGCCACATATTTCTTAAAGCCCCAATGGGCGGGGGCCGATATTTCATGATCAATCTCCACGAAAGAATGTTGCCGACCCCGGCAGGTATCGAACCCGCGTCCTGTTGCTCAATGAAACCAAAAGGTTCAATATGCATGGACAGTCCGACACAAACCTCTTTGCCTGGGCAGGCTTAGACCTTCTAAGCGGTTTACCAGTACTCATATGCGCTGTCGGTTTCAGCTCTGTGTGGAAGCACCATAGGGGCTTGAATCATAAAAAAAATGAAAAAAAAAATGTTTTTTTTTTTTTTTTTTTGGGGGGGGGGGGGGGGGGGGTACTATATTAGAGACAAGGGGGGAAACTTCGGCTCAATTTTATGAGGGGTTACCTCATTTAACCCAGTGTATCTTTTTCGCAAATGCAGTTTGTCACCTGCTTATTATGAATTATACAAGTTAAATATGTCCACTTTGCAACAATAAACCGCCTCTGTCTGTCACTTGCAGGAAACATGTTTTTCTCGCATGGATTACCTCAGCAACTCAAAATTCGGCAAAACCGTGTGCCAAAAATTTTCAGGTTTTCATCAATCACAAGCGAACTTGTGTTAAGGAGGAAACCTTTTTCGCTTTCAACTGATGTCTTTCATTAAAATGAACCTCTCTTGACCAATTTGAATCCAAAATGATGTATTTGCAGCTCTAAATTTTGATTTTCCTACTTTCACTTCGTTTTCTGTAATAGATCAAGAAAACAATCGCCACGAAGCTTGGTTTTTCTGCTGATTCCGGGCTAATTTATCGATGAACTAACGACTGTTTAATTTTAGTGCATGGCAAATGAGCATTATCGCTATTTTTCTTCAATTTTCAACTAAACCCCAAGAGGGCCCCGCCTATCGGGGCTTGAAGAAATAGATGCATGATGTTTCCTCGCAGAGCTGAAACCGAACGCACATGAGTACTGGTAAACCGTTTAGCGGATCTTAGCCTGCCCAGGCAAAGTGGTGCGAGTCGGACCTTCCATGCTTATAAACCCTATTGGTTTCATCGGCTGACAGGGCTTTAGATATCATTTCATCTCAATGTCGGGTAAAAGTCCCCCAAAATTGAAAACAACGTATCCAAAATGACATATACAGTGTTGATGGTGACGTTAAACCTCAAATCAACAACTAAACCCCCAAGAGCGGACACATACGGTGTATACTGCATATACTTCAGTTTTGAAGGATGAAAGAGTACACAGTAAGCAAGTAATTACGGTAGGGTTCTTTAACCTGCACAGGGAGCCTCCAGTTAACGTCCAGATCCGAAGGACGATGCACTTTATGACAATTATACCTGCAAATGATGTCAATGGAGCGTGTTCGGACACCGAAATTTTGTCACCGCTGCTGAGGATTGAACCTGGGACCTTTACCATCTGAGGCAAATGGACTAACCACTGAGCTAGGTGGCTAAATTTAGGAAGGCAGGGATGAGCCGCAGTTATCTCCATACCGGATTCAGAAAAAGTGAAATTTATTCTTTGTTGAAATCGTGGACGTTTTGTGTTATTTTCAAAACAGTTTCACTCATGCTTGTGTAGACAGAAACAAAAAAATATCCAGCCTGTTAAAATGCCACCAAAACGTAAATGTTCAAAAGGAGGCGGCATGGAAGCAATTTGTTCCCTATTGCAACATATTCCTTTTTGTCGCGCCTGCTATTAGCATGGCGCGATATAGGCGCCCGGTTTTCCGTCCGTTCGTTCGTCCGTTCGTCCGTCCGTTCGTTTGTCAAGGCGTCAACATTTGCGACCACCCTAGCGTTCACCCTGAGGTTCAAGTTTATTTCTCAAGAACTATAAGAGCTTAATTAATGATACTTGGTACAAACTTGTATTTGGGGATGACATCTTACATGCAAGCAACCATATTTGACCTTGACCTACATTTCATGGTTCAATGACTTTGTAAAATATTGCGCCCACCTTAGCGTTCACTCTAATGGTCAAGTTTATTTCTCAAGAACTATAAGAGCTTTAATAATGATACGTGGTAAAAACTTGTATCTGTGGATGGTAGCTTAAATGCAAGCATCCATATTTAACCTTGACCTATATTTCATGGTTCACTGACTTTGTAAAATATTGCGACCGACCTAGCGTTCAACCTAATGGTCAAGTTTATTTTTCAAGATTTATAAGATCTTCATTAATGATATTTGGGTCAAACTTGAATCTGGGGATGGCAACTTAAATGCAAGCATCCATATTTGACCTTGACCTAAATTTCATGGTTCACTGACTTTGAAAAATATTGCGACCACCCTGGAGTTCACCCTAATGGTTAAGTTCATTTCTCAAGAATTATAAGAGCTTCATTAATGATACTTAGTACAAGCTTGCATTTGAGAATGGAATCTTTTGTGCAAGCATCTATGTTTGACCTTGACCTACATATCATGGTTCGATGACTTTGCGCCCACACAGGCGCGACATAGCCTTCGGCGGAATTCTTGTTATGTTTTGAAATTTTGATCCTGGGTCGCGAATGGCATGTAAATGACAATACGCAATATTTAGGTTGGGCACTTTGGGTTCTTTTCCAACAGGGATTTAAGGGGACAGAACTCCTACAGTGCAGCACACACACGCTCTCTCATCCGCGAGTTTCTGAAGTGGACGCTTCTATTTATGAATTCGGTCACATCCCTTGATATAGGGACTTTGGTAAAAATCATTGCTCAGTCCTTCTGCTCAGCAAGTTTGTATTAATCTAAGATAGGCACCACAACTCACCACAACACAGCAAGCAAAAAGGTCAGAATTAGCTAAAGCATATCAGCCTTGAAGGTTTTACTTATTTTTTTATTTATTTATTTATTTTTTTTTTTGGGGGGGGGGAGGGGGGGCGGGGTTGCGGAGCGGTCCTTTCGAGATCATTTCACTCATATCGAGCAGATCGTCAATCACATGTGGACGAAGACCGTAGTATCCGGAGAAAAGCCACCTGACCTTCCGTTGCAGAACTCGGCGTCTCACATATGATCCGAGCCAGGCTCGAACCTTCAGCGGTGAGACACCTATTACGAGCGTATTTAAGAATCGGCGCTCTTATCTACTACGCCACGGAGGCCCGTCTCAACCTTGAGATATTAGTGTCCTGAACCACGACCTGAATATCTTTAATTGGGGTAGAAAAGAGATATCTTTTTTGTTACCTCAATTTAAGACGGCCACGCCCATCAGGGCTATAAGAGATAGATGGGCCACATGATGTTTCCACGCAGAGCTGAAACCGATCGCACACGTGCCCTGGTAAACCGCTTATAATTTAGAGGGTCTAAGCCTACTCAGGAAATGTGGTAAGAGAAAACATCCCTAGAAGCTGAGAGAATTCCCCCCGCAATTTGAAATGAAACATATTTTATTGCTTATAACAAGCATATGTGTTGGGCCCTAGAGAATCAAGACATCACGTAAACAAGTCCGTGAAATAAAGACCCCCCTAAACCCCACTTTATATAGAGAAAACTGGGGTTTACGGGGGTATTCATTATTTTTCTTATTTCTGCTCCAAGACATAGGTTGTGGGTACTCGTTAGAACCGCCTCAATGAGGCGGTTCTAACGAGCACACACAACCTATGTTATGAGCATTTATAAGAAAAATATCAAGGATTTTCATCAGAAAAGTAGCCATTTTGGAGATGTGAAAAATGCACTATATCGCACGGGTGAGTTATCGTAATGATCCAGTTCGAATCTACCATGGTTGATGAAGATGATGAAACGACGATGTTAAGGCAATTAAACGTTCGCTGTAATTTTGATGAGGTCTTTTTCTGCACAGGGCCTAATTCTACCTCTCGTACTTTCCGATCCAAAGACCCATGTAACGTGAGGCCTTCGTCTCAGACTTCGTCTCGGCCTTTGATGCACATGCCTTGGAAGCCCTGGAGGGACTTCAGAAGTAGGAAGACGGGCGCTAGAAGTAGATTGTCGGAACTAAGTAAGTGGAGGTACGAAGCCGGGCGTTAGAAGTCTGAAGAAAGAAGTTGGGAGTAATAAGTAGGAAGTTGCAATTTATAAGTTGAAGTTGGAAGTCGAAGGTTGTAAGTTGGAAATCATGGAAGTGATGAAGTTAGAAGTCCAATTAGGACTTCTTTATTTCAGTGGATTGAAGCAGCATTTAAATTGCAATTATTGTTGATAAATATTGCAGGATGTAAGAAATTGGAAGTCCGAAGCCAGATGGAAAAAGTCTGAAATCAGAAATAAGAAGTTTGAAGTCAGACGTTCGAAATTAGAAGTTATAAGTTTGAAGTTAGAAATAAGAAATCAGACCTTAGAAGTGATGAAGTAAGAAGTCCGGTTTACGTAATCGAAACTTCTAGAGGCGGGGATATTGCAGGTGCAAATATCTGCTTTGTTTTCTGCTTTATTTGTGTGTGTGTTTTTTTTGTGTGTGTTTTTTTTTTATTTGTTTTTTTTTTTTTTTTTTTTCATGTCGTAGGGGTCAAATCAATTAACGACGAAATAAGGTCACCTTAATTTTGGCATGTCGAGTCGAATGCTAAACTTGGTTTTGTCATGGTACTAGCTAAATGAAATTCTCAGGCTTTAAATTTGGTTTGCCTGATGTTCTGAACGCATACATTTAGTAGATTGCTAGGCCAAGAGGTATCTCCGCAAAGTGAGATACCGAACTTAGAACATGAGTGCCGTAAAGGTCCTTTTGGAGACGTTGCTTCCAATTTTGTGGGACTTTTACCCGACATTGAGGTGAAATGACAATTCAAGCCCTGTCGACCAATGAAACCAATAGGGTTTATTTACCAAGAAAGGGGGAGAAGAAGAAACTGTTTTCCTTTTTGTTTCTTGTGCTTTTTAGTATCTGTAACAACAGGTTATTTTCATGAAATGAATAGCTGTTTAGCTGGGTCAGGCTTTCATTGGAATATCAGTCACCCATTTAAACAGTGTGTGTCTGCGTGTCCGTATGTCCGTCCCACCGTCTGTATGTCTGTCTGACTGTCTGTCTGTCAGACCAGTTAGTAAGTCAGCCAGTTGTGTCTGGTTTGTTTGTTTGGTTTGAGGTTTAACGTCCACGTCAACACTGTAAAGGTCATTTTGGAGAGGTTGCTTCCAATTTTGTGGGACTTTTACCCGACATTGAGATGAAATGATATCTCAAGCCCTGTCGCCCAATGAAACCAATAGGGTTTATGAGCATGGACGGTCCGACTCGTGAGCACCGCTTTGCCTGGGCACTCGTGTGCGGGTCGGATTTAGCTCTGCGTGGAAGCATCATGCAGCCCATATATTTCTTCAAGCCCCGATTGGCGGGGGCCGCAAAGTCAGCCAGTAAGTCAGTGATGGTCTTTCTGACTGGCTTACTTACTGACTGGTGAATTACTGACTGCTATAATTGCAGCGAACCATACCTGTAAAAAGTTATTAGTAAAGGGTTGCACAACATCTACTACATTTTCTGTCCCTTGACAGAATACATGTGTTGGGAAATCTAAAACTTGCTTCAAGCATGGGGACTCAAACTGCACACTGGAGCAGGCACACTGAGCAAACTGCAAATGAAGAGATGGCATTGGATAGAGCGAAACAGCCTTTAAGCTACACACTTGGGAAATACAAAATGATTGCTCAAGAAAGGAGCAAGCGTAACAAACGTTAATTTGAACAAGCAAAGTGGTCTTTTAATATATGCAGTGACAAGTCACTTGACTCGAAAGCGAGAGGCTGTGGGTCTAATCCCTGCTACTACCAAGTGCTCTGTCCTTGAAAAAGACGCTTTATCGACATTTCTAAGTAACGAAATCTGCCTTCAATGCCTTATTTTGTTTGTTTGATTTGAGGTTTAACGTCCACGTCAACACTGTAAAGGTCCTTTTGGAGAAGTTGCTTCCAATTTTGTGGGACTTTTACCCGACATTGAGTTGAAATGACATCTCGAGCCCTGTCGACCAATGAAACCAATAGGGTTTATAAGCATGGACGGTCCGAATCGCACCGCATTACCTTGGTATGCTTAGATCCTCTAAGCGGTTTACCAGTACTCGTGTGCGGTTGGCTTCAGCTCTGCGTGGAAGCATCATGCAGCCCATTTATTTCTTCAAGCCCCAATGGGCGGGATCTGTTGAAAAAGTACTTTATTAGCCTGAGTGAATTGGGAAGTAAGTGAGAAACGGGGCCTTGTAAATACATAGGGCATTTAAAAGTTTTGGTGCTGTTGAGTAAAGCGGCGTTTCTCGACCAGTCTATTAAAAGGTTATAAAACGTTTTGGCCGCTATTTTTAAATACTAACATTTCAGGCATTTTTCCAGCTTAGATAAGAACTTTGTTTGTTTTTGTTTGATTTGAGGTCTAGCGTCCCCGTCAATACTGTAAAGGTCATTTTGGAGACGTTGCTTCCGATTTGGTGGGACTTTTACCCGACACTGAGATGAAATTACATCTGAAGCCCTGTCGCCCAATGAAACCAATAGGGTTTATAAGCATGGACGGTCCGACTTGTACCGCTTTGCCTGGGCAGGCTTTAGCGGTTTACCAGCACTCGTGTGCAGGTCGGTTTAAGCTCTGCGTGGAAGCATCATGCAGCCCATCTATGTCTTCAAGCCCCGATGGGCGGGGGCCTTTCAGATAAGAACTGGATAATAGAATTCATGATGGGATTGAGGCTGAAACAAGGAATTCTCAAGCAAGTTTTCAGTTCAGTTAAGTATCATGTGGGGTTTTGTCGAGCATGAGTCTTTAATTCATTTAAAATCGAGCCCGAAGTCACAACCGCATTATTAATTATATTTCTCACCCAAAAACTTTAAAGAATTTATTTGTTTGATTTGATGTTTAAAGTGCCCATCAACAGGTCATTTTGGAGACGTTGCTTCCATTTAATGGGACTTTTACCCGACATTGAGATGAATTGACATCGGGTTTATAAGCATGAACGCATGACTCGCACCGTTTTGCCTGGGCAGGCATATATTCTCTGAGCGGTTTACCAGAACTCGCGTGCGGTCGGTTTCAGCTCTGTATCACGCAGCCTATTTCTTTAAGCCCCGATGGGCGGTGTCGAAAACTTTAAAAAATGCGTTGTGAATGGATAAACTATTTGCAAAGACTGTCCAAATATACAGAAATTAATAAGCGATAAAGCACATTCACAATAGTAACACAACAAAAAAGTTAGTCATTTAATAGCAACCAACCAACCAGTTGTTTGCCGCCGAAGCGGCAAACAACGAGAGTTGGTTGCTTAACGGTAACACGTGTATTTGCTTATTGGAACATACCCCACCCATTCAAAACCTCAATAGCCAACAGCTGTTGGGCTGAAAATTTGATGGTCCTTCCGGTTTAAAAATATTGGTTCCGGTTACATTAGGCACCTGATTGGCTAAAATTTGAACTTCCTTGTTACCATGGACACACGTTCATACTTTCGTTTTACAGCTACAGGTCCGATACAAACATCAAATTTAGTGAATGAAATGTGTCTCCTTTACCTCGACGTTCATTCCAGTGCAAGACGTACCAGCCACCTACACACCGTGTCAGAAGTAATGTAATAGTCCTGACAAGGAAGTAACGAAAACAAAGAAAAACATCACCAACGTTTTGCAACACAAAAAACTTACACAGATTATTCATAAAAGCTGATACGACTTTACCTTTCAAAATACAATGGATCTATTAGCTTCATTTTCCACTTTAACAGCCCTATGCAGAAATGGTTCTTTCAAAGTTTCAAGAATCACCCAAAGTGCAGATGTAGTTTCACTTTCAAGTTCGGATGACTAAGGTCAGCAGAAGATTCTGATTAAATGTGCAACAAGAATCTTGTGTGAAGCAAGACTACTCTGTGAGGGTAAGTAAATATCTGTCTTTCTTGAAGCAAGACTACTCTGTGAGGGTAAGTAAATATCTGTCTATCTTAGAATACTGCTTACGCCCTCACGGACCTTTTCGGCAGGTGCACTTTACAAATACACCAGGTTTGCAGGAGGAAAGCCTACACAGTAAGGATGTAATTACGCCACCTACACAGGGGTCCTCCAGTTCATGTCCTGATCCAAAGGACGGTGCACTTTATGACACTTGATGCCATTTCAGCGTGTTCGGACACAGAAATTTTGTTCCCGCTGAGGGATCGAACCGTACCTCTAGCATCAGAGGCAAGTGCACTAACCACTGAGCTATCATGCTCCATTAGTAATAATATAAGATGTACAAATAGCCTTCTTTATCACGAAAACTCACCAATATAATTTTTACCCCCCTTCAACCTAAGGGTGTAACAATATATTGAAATATCAATATATTGCAATACGTGTCTGAGCAATACGTATTGCAATATGACCTGAACAGTATGACAATATATTGTGTTACTATATATAGAATAGAAAATCATTAGAAGTAATGTAAAATGAATCAGAATTTGAGAGAATAAAAATGTCCAAACAATTTGAATGTATTTGTTAGCCTAATAAGTGGTTGAAGCATGTCTTTACAGTGGCCTTCCACATAGATTGACATTTTGGACCTTAGATAATGATCCTTTTTGCTTGAATTTTCTAGTCTGAATGGTGCTTGGTGGTCTTCAGTCTTCAGATATGTCAATAATAAAATATAAGACTCTGGAAAGGCTTGTCAGATTGAATTAAACATGGGGAACAGCTACAATTCATCTGTCATTAAACAGAAAAAACTTTTAATGATTGATAAATGGTTTTGCTTAAGTATAGCTTTAATTGATAAAGCAATCAAAGGGTTTTTGTAATATACAATACATATTCAATACGTATTGCAATACAAAAAAGCTGTATCGCAATATATCGCAATACGGTATTTGCATGCAATACTCAGCCCTACTTCAACCCCACTTGGGTTTTACAGGGAAAAACATTACTTTCTCTAAATATGCTCAAACACACACATTCAGGGAACTTGATAGAATCACCTCATCGAGGTAGTTCTATCAAGTCCCCACAATCATTTTTTTTATTTCATTTATTTTCAGCAACTACAACTTTTTCGCCAGAAATAGGCAAATACTGTTTCTATGAGATTTCCAGTTTTGGTCTGTAAAGGACATGTATTTGTTATTTGTTAGGCATGCTTTCTTTATGAACAGACACAGGGGATGGTTTGAACAGCAACAACATCGTTCTCCCTGCACATGGATCTCCAGTTAACGTCCTGAACAAACGGAATGGTCCACTTTCAGTGGGGATAGATTACCTTTTTTGGGACTTCCCATTAACCTGAAGATCAGTCCTTTGTAGAAACTCTAGGCAGACATCCAGGAGTAAACAACATCTCTACATTCTAGATTGTTCACAGAAATAGGTTCATTGTCTGGGAAACATCTTGCTAATACTTTGGTGTTTCATTTCAATGTTCCTGTTTTTCAAACCAGGCAGCATTAGATGTCACATAACTTGCTCATTATCAACTATGTAAGTAGTTTGCATGCCTTACATTCAACAGCGGCCACCTAACAGGAGAAATCAATTATTGAAGCTAACAGGTCTCACTCTATACCACCTTTCAGCTCTGGGTTACCACAGCCCATCTCCAGTTAGCCAAAAAATTTGCTTTATGGCTAACCTCCACAAATTTCGCTTCATCTGTACGACAATCTCAGATTGGGGATCAGCCCCCACCCCCTTCTCTACTGATGTCTGCAGAAGGTGCAGATTGCCAGATGACTCCATCTGTAGGATTCACCACCCTTGTGAGCCCTACAGACTAGTTATGTCGGTTGTAGCTAGGTCCGGATGAAGGATTGTCTAAGAAAGTATCACCAGTAAAAAATTCCGATTCCCCTTTGGAGGTCAAGATATAGTGGAAGACAGAAAGAAGAAACAACTCTGCACTCGGATGGCCCGGATCACAGCAATAGGTACATTGCCATGCAAACATCTTGCTAATAATTTGCTGTTTCATTTCCATGTACCTCTTGTTCAAACAATGCAGCATTGGATGTCACATAACTTGTTCATAATTATTTTTTGAAATAGTTCACATTGCTAACATTCAACAGGCATGTTGAAGTGGAAGGGGTCTCGATATGCCTCCTTTTAAGCATTACCCATTGACATCGCGCACCCCCAAAAAATTAAAACCTGCTCAAAACATTAAAAAAGAGGCTATACAAATACATTGCACTTTTTGGCTCAAACAATGAAATTTAAGATGCTAAAAAATTTTATATTTTCCTTATTTCTGCTCAAAACATAGTTTGTGGGAACGTAACAGAAACACCTCGATGACATGGGTCTGTTGAGTACCCAAAATCTATGCTTTTGAGCAGGGATAAGAAACAAAAAAAAATGTATACCCCCTTAAACCTCAGTTCTACTACATATAAATTCGTTTCTTTTTTTGGGGGGAGGTGGGGTTTACAACCTTTTCAAAACTATTTCAATCATATCGAGCAGATTGTTAATCATAGGTGGCCAAAAAAAAACACCTGACCATCTGTTGCAGTACTTGGTGTCTCATACGTGACCCGAGCCAGGCTCAAACATACGCGGTGGTTAGAGACCTAATGACTAAAAGTCAGAAAGGCGGGGTTTGAGGGGTTAAAATTATATAGGCTTGTTCTCATGATGAATACACCTTACCCTCAGTCAAAAGGCTAGAGATATGCTACAGTTCACTGTTGAAAGAATGCCTTTTGACATGTTCACAGTAATAATTCAGATTTTAATGGACAAAACTGACACAGGTCAAACATCTAATCATTACCGCACTCAGGTAATGTTACCTTCTTGTTGGAATTTAGGTTCCTGTCCCTGTTAACACTAATTATGTCATTTTTTTTTTTTCATTTCTTCGGTGTCCGAACACGCTCAATTGCCATCTTTTGTAGGGATGAAATTAGGATAAGTGCTTTGTCCTTCTATTTGGGTCAGGACATTAACTGAAGGCACCCTGACCAGGGAGAATCATTGCCTGTGCAGGTTTAAGATCTGGCTCAAAAAATGAAATTTAAGATGCAAAAAAAAATTGATATTTTCCTTATTTCTGCTCAAAACATAGTTTGTGGGAACGTAACAGAAACACCTCGATGACATGGGTCTGTTGAGTACCCAAAATCTATGCTTTTGAGCAGGGATAAGAAACAAAAAAATGTATACCCCCTTAAACCTCAGTTCTACTACATATAAATTCAATTACATGAATACTGTGTAGGCAAGGATCCTGCAAAACAGGTTGTGTACGCAATGACTGTACACCTGTGAGTAAGGGTCAGATGTGGCCGGCAGATAGCAACTATCACGCCTGGTTCTGTTTACAAAAAAATAATGTGTATGCAGTTAATTTTTATTCACTTATAACTTTCTGTTTACAATAAATCATTGTCAAACAAAAAAAAAATACATTCACAAACATACACACTAAACTTGTTCGATCAATGGTCAAAATTAAAAATTAACAATAATGAAATCATTTTAATCAGATCATGACCTTTGAACTGGACCATTAGCATACACGCGCATTACCTAGCGAGTTCGGTTACCAACTACACTTAACTACATAGTTGGAGTACCCTACTGCTAAAGTATAATTCGATGTTTTCCACCTTCAAGTATGCAAATTATAACAAATCGGGACTATGGATTTTTAGGCAATTTTTGCATAAAAATTCATTTCTCACTACTTTCCATTTATTAGTCGGTCTCTATTGGTTTCGTTGACACTTAACTACAGGTTAGTCTCCGCGAGTTAAGTCTAGTTAGTCAACTGAACTCGCTCAAAACACTCGGCCTTCATGACGTCATTCCTATTCATAGCGTTTGTTTACAAACAACCATTTTGGCGTCTGTCAAAATACGCTGGCTTGCAGCAAAAAAAAAACAATTTTACACAGATTTATCAGAGTTACTTGGTGAAGCTGTTCAGGTATAACTACTGCTCACAATACTCTTACCGAAAGATCAATTTTCGTGCTGATATTGCTTCGGAAAAATACTTAAATTACGATTTTCCGATTTACAAACTGCTCTCATCAAAATCCTTGAACATGTCTGCCGATCGCACCCTCGCATCCTTCTCCAGAATGCTGCAAATTGAGAATGAAAAATACAAGGTTGTCCAAGTACCCGGGGATGGAAATTGTTTCTTTCATTGTTTAAGTCATGCTCTGTTTGGTAATTTCTCCCAAACAAAAAATTTAAGACTTTCAGTATGCAGCTCAATTTACAATGAATGGGATGCATGGATACAAAATTTAAGGATTGGGCACAGCTCTGAAGTTACTCAACTTACGTACTTTGCTACTATGATTCAGGGGAATGAATGGGCAACCATTTCAGAAGTAAAGGCTCTTGCAATTATGCTTAAAAGGAAAATTAATGTTTGGTTAAAGGGTACTTTTCCAAACACTTATATCCTTTCGCAGTTTGGATACAATACCAATGACATTAATCCTATTCATCTTCTTTTGGACAATCAACATTTTCAACTTCTAGAACCCCTCTTGCAACGCACATATGCAAACAATCATTTCTTACAGAAAGACAAAGAATGTACACAAACAACAGAAACACATTGCAACAACAACACTCATGAAACTGCTTTCAACACAACATCTCAATCTCATGCTTTTATTCCTGACAAGGAGTTACACATTCGGGGCAAAAGAAACAGGACCTGTAAAAGAAAATCTGAAGTTCTTCCTCAAAATCCAAGGAAACGTGGTGGCTGGACTGCCCCTCTAAACTGAAGAGTCCGATTTAGTCAGGGAGTTCAGTTGACAACTAGAGTTAAATCTCCTGACGTCAATAATCTACTCAACAAAATGAATCGAGTGCCTCGAGAAAAAAAAATATATCGAAGTGTATTTAAAACATGGCGGACGCTAATGGATCGCTAATTGCATTTCACAGTTTCAGTCATGTTTTGAAAGTTGGATGTATTTTATTCAACAATTGCCTGTAAATAAAATACAGACTCGGCCACAAATTGTAATAAAGATGTTTGAAATAAACGTATTGCGGATAACGTTTGATATACAGTTCTACACTGTTCGCCATGGTTCCTACTATTTAAATCGAGCCCTACTCTGAATTATTTTTGAATTATTACTGGTGACACGTCAAATGACATTCATTCACCAGTTTCCATGCTTAATCAGCTGATTAGGTCTCCGCGCGTTATGGTGTATTTATAGTTAACTCTAGCACGTCAACTGAACTCTCTCTCTCATTATTACCTCCCTTTCGGTATAATTAAGGTCTCAAGATTTACGTCCCTTGATACCGATTATGGCAACTCAGGATCAGCTAAGCTCAAAAGATTTACTTCCCTTGAAGACGGTCTCTCATTTATCCTGAAATGTCTTCAGTCATTCTTCATCACTTACCAATAATAACACCGAACACCATTCATTGTGAATAAATGCAAATAAGACATTGTCTGTTTGAAAAGGAAACCCTACTCCCTAGCCCGCAAATGACAGGCCAGCATCGGGCCGTCAGCGATAAGACATGGAAAGATACATACATGACCACTCATGTAAGATCCTCTATGTATTTTGTTTTGTTTGTTTGATTTGAGGTATAACGTTCCCGTCAAAACTATTTAGGTCATATTGGAGACGTCGCTTCCAATTTTGGTGGAACTTTTACCCAACATTGAGATTAAATGACATGTCAATGTCTGCCTCCCAATAAAACCAATATGATTTATATGCATGGGCGGTCAGACTCGCAGCAGTTTTCCTAATCAGGCTTACACGTTCTAAGCAGATTACCAGTACTCACGCACGGTCGGTACCAGCTCTGCATGGAGGCATCATGCAGCCAATCTATTTCTCCAAGCCCCGATGGGCGGGGGCGAGAATCTTAATGCATATATACTTTATTTTGCCATATATGTATTAGGACAATCAACAAGCGGCGCCTTATCAGAGTCTATCAAGACTGTTTGTCATTCACCCAGCTACTTTAATACAATAAACTGTATTGGTTAAAAAACTGTACATATTCAATAATCGATAATCCTTTTTGCAAAATATACAGATCGATTACTCGATTAATCGTGTCATCCTTAATTATCACCTATAAATATAGACTTTTAATATTTTCAGGTTTTTATCCTGGACATCGATTTTAATGGTTATATGCTTCAAAAGATACAATTGAAGAAAAGGAATGTAATTTTTCAACAAGGAAAAGGAGTAATCACCTTTTGTAAGGTAACTTTAACAATCTTCCCCTTGAAACTTGCAAATCTTATTTACACATTAGTGCATTCGCACTCGTTTGTTTACTTGATTTGCAAGTCTCTCGTGAAATATTTCCCGTATTTAAAACTACAAATGTATTAATCTCTATATGCATCTCCTAGAAATCCAACATTGGACGGGTATTCATGCTGTACGTAACAGTGTAGAAAGAAGTATATCTTGTAGGTTCATTAAATGGTTTTAAAATCAGTGTCGTGTAGTGTGATAGCTCAGTCGTTAGTGCACTTGTCTCTGATGCTAGAGGTCCCGGGTTCGAGGCCCGGCGAAAAAAAATGGTGTCCGAACTCGCTCCATTGGCATCATTTGTAGGAATGAATGTCATTAGGTGCACCGTCCTTCGAATCGGGATGTTAACTGGAGCCCCCCACCCCCACCGTGCAGGGAGAACCATCCCATCTGCAGGTTAAAGAACCCTACCGTAATTACATGATTACTGTGTAGGCTTTCATCCTGCAAAATTGGAGTGTATGTAAAATACACCGTCTCTGTCCCCTCCTGGGGTTAAGGCGAAACCGAAAGATAGATATATAGGTACAGATTAAGGACTTTGTGCAGTGACCCCGGAGGCACATGGCATCCAAGCAACGAGGGTCTGCTGGGGATCCAATATAAATACCTAAGTCACCAAGATGAGAAAGAAAAGGTCACAGTAGGGCTCCCAAACATGACTCACATAGAACATAACTCACATAGCTCTTAAGTACTTCTTTAAAGTTACTTTATCAAAAGGATATATTTTAAGAAAAGAATAAAGAATAATATTCATTTTTTTTTTCTCTTTTTTTTTCAGATATCTAACATCCTCTTTTTACTTCAAGTTCAATGACACTGGTGCATCGATGATACGGACGACTCTATAGAGAGGAAAGACTGTAAGCGAAACAGCATCGCTCGTTCTGGAACAATTACGACAGCTGTCCAGATTTATTAAGTTTTGAAATGACATGACTTTCTTTAAAAATGATGTGATACAACACGTGTTTGTCTGATTTGAGGTTTAATGTCCCGTCAACACTAAGGTTATTTGGAGACGTTGCTTCCAATTTTGTGACATTGTAAATGACATCTCAAGCCATGACGCCCAATTAAAACAATAGAGATTATAAGCATGGACTCGCAGACTCGCGCCGCTTGGCCTGGGCAGGCTTTGATCCTCCATTAAGCTGTTTATCGGCACTCGTCTGTCATCGGTTTCAGCGCTGCGTGGAAGCATCATGCAACCCATCTATTTCTTCAAGCCCCAATGTTTGGCGGCAAATGTTATACAACATATCTCTGTACAAAGTGAACGAAAAGTATACTACAAATGACCACATAGAAATTCTTTTTATTTCAATGCACCCATCTTAACCCTTATCTTGCTGAATATGAAATTCCCAACACCCATTTCTAACTTTGAACTAATCAGATTCCTTTTTGTAATTTATTGTTACAAATTCATCAACAGTCAAATACTGAGGATCTCTGCTCTGATGGCGTGTAAAGAAACCGTCTGATCTGGATCTACACTGTTGGCAAATATAGGAGTTGTTGTGAACAGCAAGAGGAGGGTAAAATAGAATACACAATTCGGGAAGTGTAAAATATAAGCATCGAAACGGTTGGTTGCAGTTAGGTAGCACCTATTTCATATTATTCATAACTCCTGAAGAAAATCGTCATCATTTTTCCAGTGACCAGCCAAAGTTTGTGTCTAAAGCATCCATATACATGTAAAGTGCTACACATGAAATAAAAAAACCGTGCATGTACATTTCATGACCTGTTTTCCTTGACACTTGACAGCAGTTTGATGACAAATTGAATGTCCATTTCATTAAAAGTTGATAAGTACATGTCATTTTGACTGTTAAAATGTACATTTAAGGAGAAAATGAGAGGGTGCTCCCCTAATCGCATGGATAACAAAACATGCTACAGAAGACGGATTTGAAAAAAAGTATTTACCGCCAGCTCAATGTGGGTGTTTTGCAATGACTGACATAATGAGATAGCTAATAAACCCTAGAGTGAGGCAGCAGTATGAGGCAAAGAAAACAAACACTTAAGAAATGAAATTTATTTTTCTGCTGTTCATGATAGTTCGAACGCAGTGGGTTGCCTGCAAAGTAAATGAACCCCGAAGGGGTTCATGTAAACTTTGCTATTGACTCGCTGTCGTTCATACTTTCATGAAAAGCAGAAAAATTAAGTTTATTTTTTTTTCTTTTACATTTGCATTCTTTGCGCCTGATCACTGGGCGAAAAAAATGCTTATAGGGCAAACTTTTTAAACTGAAAAACATGTACACGCCGTTTTTTTCTACAAAGAGAGGAACAGCGTTGACCTCACCAACGCGCGTAGAGAACCATGGTTTAGAATGATGTCACTTGACGTCACTGAAAATCATGTGACTCGATGCGTTCATGGAAGTTGTCTATGTGTTTACATTACATTTTTTGTTTTATTTATGAGCCGGATAAAATCCATACCCTCGGAAGGTCAGGTGGTTTTTCTCCGGGTACTCCGGTTTTCGCCCACCTATGATTAACGATCGGCTCGATATGAGTGAAATAATCTTGAAAGGGCCGTAAAACCCAAACCAAAAAAAAATCCATACCCTATCAGTTGAGCATGAAAGTTTTATAATCCTTGGACCAGGTTGGTGCAGTTTAGATCTGTGCACCGTTCTTTCTACCTCTGTAACAGTACACAATAGGAGGACTGTTCAAATATGAATGCAACTAAGCACAAAAAATATTTCCGTCATAGATTTCGATGAACAATTTAGTCTTTTCGAGGTATACTATGAAGGCACTGGAATATTGCAGAACCGAGGTGTTTGCGCTGTACAAATTTTCGACCAGAAGGGTATTTTTTCAGCCGCAGGAACAAAAAAAAAGTCACACGGGGCAAGGTCAGGGGGATACGGGGGGTGGGGGAGTTCAACAACCTTTTCCTGCTTCAGATAGTCTTGCACAATGAACGTCTTGTGCGATGACGCATTGTCATGTAGCAATCTGACATTGGCCAAACCAGTTGCGGGTCTTCGTTCTTTGAAATATTTCTTCAATTTCGAAGAACTTTATTCTTGTAAAACTTCGCATTTACAGATTTGCCTTTAGGCACAGCAACCTGAATAGCAGGGCCCTGATTTGAAAAGAATATGGCATGCATTACCTTCTTGACACTCATGGTCCGCTTTGCAATGCATGGTCTTTTGCAATACTTTGTTGCCGATATTTTGTTCTGAATCTTTCGTTTTGGCTCAAAAAAGTGAACCCATGTCTCGTCACCTGTGACGACATTAGCGAAAGACCGTGCATTGTAATTTGGAAACTTTTTAAGCAACTTCTTAGCGCACTGAACGCGTGTCTTTTTCTGTTCATCTGTCCACAGATGGGGAATCTTTCTCATTTTCAAATCCCGTTTCAGAATTGTATGAGCTGCTCCTAATGAGATGCCAGCCATACTAGCTATTTGCCTAGCGGTGTATCGTGCATCGGTAGCAACTTTTTCTTTCACTCTAGCAACCATCTTGGCAGATGTTGCTCTTTTCGGCCGACGATCATGTGGTGCATCTTCTGTTGAGCCTAGCCCACAGCTGAATTTCTTACACCAACGAAAAAATGTCGGAAAAGACATTTCATTATGCCCATAAACCGAACATATTTCATTAAACATGTCTTTGCACCTTATACTAAGAAGACAACGATTCTTAATATAGGCGTACTCTGACCTTCTTCCAACCATGTTTTGTATTAGTAAACAAGAGTAGACAGTGTTTATCGAACTATATACATGGCTAAAGTGGACGGATTTTAACAGGTTTGGTATCAATTTATAGGTAAATTGTTTTTCTACGCTGTGATATTTATTTCCAGGTGATTTTCGCATTAGTGCATGAGAAAACGTTCTACTTGCATTCATATTTGAACAGTCCTCGTATTTCAATGCCCCTCTACTTAATCTTAAGACCTCCACAAATTTCTTCCAAATATCTGAGAGAGAGAGAGAGAGAGAGAGAGAGAGAGAGAGAGAGAGAGAGAGAGAGAGAGATAGAGAGATAACAGTAAACATTAGACAAAATACATGTTGAAACGCTTTTTCTCACAATGTGGAGCACTCTAGCAATCTCCTCGATAACGTGGGTTGTGCCCGTCCCAACCTGGACATGTACAAGACAGTTGTGCCTTGTTTTTATCAGATCTAAGGCCGTCTTCTACTTTTCAGTAACCATTTTTATGTCCTTTTCTGCGCATGTGTCAAAAAAGTTACAGCGGCTGAATTGGAAGTTGACCGCAAAGCGATGCAATACAATATTCCCAGAGCACAGCCCATTATACGTAGAAACACCATACAGTTATCTTATCTGCGTATACGTGTATACGTAGTCCTAGCAAAATATGTTACATTGAAAAAAAATCAAAGGAGAAATCAAGGCTATCACACACATTTTAACAGTAACCCTAGCTACTCCACTGCCGGACGTAGTTTGCAAAGTTCCGGATTATATCTGCACGTCCCGCTTTTTAAACAGCACGTCCCGCTTTTTAAACACGACGATGATTGCAAGCGCCCTGGTTTCTGTTCAGTTCTTTGACAGAACACAGTGGAAAGCGAAGCAAAAGAAGGAAAATCAAAATTTAGAGCTGCGAATACATCTTTTTGGATTCGAATTGGCCAAGAGAGCTAAAGTTAAATGAAAGACAAGGGGTGAAAGCGAAAAAAGTTCCCTCCGTAACACTAGTTCGCTTGTGATTGATGAAAACCTGAAAATTTTTGGCACACGGTTTTGCCGAATTTTGAGTTGCTGAGGTAATCCATGCGAGAAAAGCATGTTTCCTGCAAGTGACAGACAGAGTCGGATTATTGTTGCAAAGTGGACATATTTAACTTGTATAATTCATTATAAGCAGGTGACAAACTGCATTTGCGAAAAAGATACACTGGGTAAAATGAGGTAACCCCTCCAAAACTGAGCCGAAGTTTCCCCCCTTGTCTCTAATACAGTACAATTTTTTTTTTCTTTTTTTTTATAATTCAAGCCCCTATGGGTCAGTTTACCTATCAACACTTTTCCCTGGACAGGCTTAACCGTACGCGGTTAACCAGTACAGTACACATTCTTTCGCCAGAAACTGACAACTGTCCTTCTTGAATCAGTGAAAGGGAGAGAATGACCGTAGAAAATATTTCATGATCAATCGCCATGAAAGAATGTTGCTGACCCCGGCAGGTATCTAACCCGCGTCCTCCTGAGCACCAGTGAGACGCGCATCCGACTGAGCTACCGAGGCCGGCTGAGGCATAAAAATGCTAGTTAATATCAGAGTACATACCGCACACATAGTCACTGTCCGTCGAGTTCCCATCATGCAGCTCCAGCCAATCATAATTACAATACAAATCTGGCCTGACTTCAAAATGCTTAAAAAAGAACATTATGTTCTCGCTGTCTCGTTGGGCTTGGATCTGAAGTCCACAGTGCAAGTTATGTGGATAGTAGTCTTGGTCACTAAGTACCAAACGGAACGTGTGCAGGTCATGACTGGAATAACTTGACATGTTGATTTTCTGGTTGCATAATTCCGTGTCCAAATAATCTGGAAAGAACCAAACAAGAATTCGCCGATACAATTTACCCACAGCCCCCATCAGAGACACCCAAGGAAAAGAAACACAAACATGAAATAACTAGACCCTAATGGAAACACCAATAGCCGAAAGCCAAAAGGACAGTCACTGGCCTTTGGCCTCTTAGTGCGACCTTGACCTTTAAGGTACTGATCGGGGTCATGCGCGCGACACATCGGCTCTTGATGGTTAACATTTCTGCCAAGTAATTTCAAACTCCATCTAAAAATAAGAAAGTTATTGGCCGGATACAATTTGCCCATACATACATACACGGTTTTGTGACCGACAAACTTCGTAAGGGAAATAGCTCAAAAAGTATGAACGCAAGAGTTATAGTTCTTGCCATCTGCACGTCGTCTAATGTTGATTAATATTTATTTAAGGTTTCGTGAAAATAGCTTGAATGGTATTCAAGTTGTAGAGTAGACACCACTTTGTGACGGACAGACTGACAGACGCACGGGGGAAAAGCAATATGTTTCCCCGATAAAGGGGAAGACAAAATAAACATATTATAACTAAATTCATTACGAAAACACGCCTATACAAATGCATTGTAAACTTTACCATCGAAAAAAAAAAGAAAATTTTAAGCTGAAAAATTGTGATATTTTTCTTATTTCTGCTCAAAATATAGATTGTGGGTACCCGTTAGAACCGCCTCCATATTAGCGAGTACCCACAATCCATATTTTAGAGCAGAAATAAGAAAAATAAGGTTTACCCCTGCAAACCCCAGTTTTACTATATAAAATTGGGGTTCAAGGCGGTGAAAATTATATAGGCGTGTTTTCGTAATGAACTTGATCCGTCGCACAGTATAACGCCACTTGGATGTTTCCATATCTTCCGCATCACACTCGAGGGTCCGCGCCTCGTGTGATACGAGTACGTTGATCTGGAAACATCCGCCCGACGTGATACTTAGAGATTATCACATTGGGTTTTGGTTATCGCCCGCAGTATCAACCCGAGACCCCATTATCAGCCCGAGAGCTTTAGCTCGAGGGCTGATAATGGTCGAGGGTTGATACTGCGGGCGATAACCAAAACACCATGTTATAATCTGTTTATCACATCTCGTTTCTATATATTTATACGGCGGAGCGCCATATTTACATATTGAGCTACTGTGTAGGCTACTGTCTCGATTTAACTCTAAAACCCGTTCAAATGGTTGTTGGTGTTGAGTGTTCATTTTGGGAGTCGTTGATGCCGTTTTATCTTGCTTCACTGTGGAATCCTACTGATATAGGTTTAAAGATGTGCTAGGCCTGTGGAGCTTGCAACAAGTAAAGGTGTGTGTGTGTTTAGGGGTGGGGGGGTGAGTGGGGAGAGGTTGCTGTTTCTTCTGTTTCTACACTTTCATTCATTTTCCTCAGTCTCCCGTGTCCTTCATTTCATCTCCTCTAGACTATCTCTTCTATACTTTTCTCTTATTTCCGTGGAGACGACACAAAACTACACACAAAGGTTGACGTGTCTTGAAACCTCAACAATCAATCAGTTTGACAGATTACACTAGAATGTTTACATCACGTGATGACGTAGTTGTTAGTGATGACGTAGTTGTTAGCAATAGCGGTGTCACTGGTGATTTTTAAAGTAGGTAAATCGATTTTTACGTTTAAAGGTCTGGATACAGTCCAGAGGTGTATTAGCCGGGCACGATAACCTCTCTTAATGTAAAAATACATAACTTCCGGTTATCAGCCCGGGCGGGCAAAAACTGGTTATCAGGGACAGTGTCCATAACCTTTGGTATGTTTCGCTGTTATCGCATATGCAAAATTATGGTTATGGATGTTAATATAGAAACAAGTTTGTGATAAAATGTTTTATCATATGACGTCGCGTCTGAGTGTAATAACGTCATGTAATAGATTCGATAATCGACTAGTGGATTAAATATGCAAATTAGTTAGAAACGCCCCGTAACGTTACATGTACGACGTACTTAACGATGTCGCGTTTACTAATGGCGGAAAAGTGACATTTTTATAAAACAATCGCGAACAAAACGCGTTTAAAATGGCATATGATCAATAGAATCTTGCATTCGTGCTCATGTATTATTGAATTTATTAAACTCGTTGAGGAAAAGGGATAAAATGCGAGGCAAGTGCTCATGTATTATTGAATTTATTAAACTCGTTGAGGAAAAGGGATAAAATGCGAGGCTTGCCTCGCATTTTATCCCTTTTCCTCAACGAGTTTAATAAATTCAATAATACATGAACACTCATGTTAGATCCTCTATGTTTTGTTTTGTTTGTTTGATTTGAGGTTTAACGTCCCCGTCAACACTGTAAAGGTCATTTTGGAGACGTTGCTTCCAATTTTATGGGACTTTTACCCGACATTGAGATGAAATGACATCTCAAGCCCTGTCGCCCAATGAAACCAATAGGGTTTATTAGCATGGACGGTCCGACTCGCACCGCGGTTCCTGGACAAGCTTAGATCCTCAGTGGTTTACCAGTACTAGTGTGCGGGCCGGATTCAGCTCTGCGTGGAAGCATCATGCAGCCCATATATTTCTTCAAGCCCCTATGGGCGGGGGCTTAGATCCTCTATGTAGGTAACATTAATTTAAAAGTAGTAATATGTGTATAGACATTGTATCAGCCGAAGCCCTCACCAAATCAGGCTGAAGTAACCGCATGTTTGTGTGTGTGAGAAAAATGAAACTCGTTATGCAATGGAAGGTCGGTGGTTTTTCTCAGGGTAAGCCGGTTTTCGCCCAGCTCTGATTAACGTTCGGCTCGAAATGAGTGAAATATTCTTGAAGGGTCTGTAAACCATACAACTAAAAATAAAACTATACATACATGTCTGGATGTCAGAGGCGACCTCCGTACAAGTAAGGATAAAAGCTAAAAACAGGCATGTCTTGAACTTCATATTTCTTCACTTCAGATGCTGACACAAATCATCAGTTACTTTATCCGCGATAGGAGAAAACGCGTCTTAAAGTAACCTCATTTGATAACTCGTCCGACTAAGCATACGTGAATGCACATCTTTTAAGGGGAATCGGAACACCAGGCAGATTTTTCCGCCATTTTTCTAAGGGAGACAACTTTCCGGGCTTCCTGTGTGCTTCTCTTTGTTTGTTTGATTTTATGTTTAACGTCCCCGTCAACACTATATAGGTCATTTTAGAGACGTTGCTTCCAATTTTGTGGGACATTTACCCGACATTGAGATGAAATGACTTCTCAAGCCCTGTCGCCCAATGAAACCAATAGGGTTTATAAGCATGGACGGTCCGACTCGCACCGCTTTCCCTGGGCAGGCTTAGATCCTCTTAGTGGGTAACCAGCAGTACTCGTGTGCGGTCGGATTCAGCTCTGCTTGGAAGCATCGTGCAGCCCATTTATTTCTTCAAGCCCCGATGGGAGGAGGCCGCGTGAGCTTCTTTATAAGCCTTGTCCCACTGAAAAAGTGGTCTACTCTTGAAGGAAAGAATTTGCTCCTCAGGAGCAAATTCTTTCCTTTAAGAAATGATCCCTATTGACAGCGGAGACAAAACTACTTTTTCAGGAGATGCCACCCATGAAGGTGTTCCCGTTCTCCTTAATATCGCACTAAAACAACGAAAAATCCAACAGGGATACCTCGTTAACCGTAGCTTATTTGAATTCTAATGCACTTGCGTATGTAACGCGCCGTCTGATTGGATAACGTCAAAGATTTGCGACAGTATATTCTGCGATGTATTGACCGAAACCCGACGTCATCACGTAACGTCGCTTTTCATTGGCTGGCATTTAGTTAACGCAGTCACAGGGCTTGTCGCTTTGTGCAAAACAGTACACTTTGTAACAAAACAGTCGAGAAAGTGCATTACATGTAGAATGGGGATAACTGTATTAAAAATTGTCATTGCGGCGGACGCCGTAAAACGAAATTTCCGACCGTAAAACCGCCGATTAACCTCAGCAAATGACAGTCTTCAATACAGTTATCCCCTAATTCCTTCTGCAGTCCCAAAATAAGTCTTCCTACAGCTCCAGATATGTGTTAGGACAATGTGTGGACTTTTCCTGATTTTTTTTTTTTTTTTTTTTTCATGAAAAAGGATGTTGTGTGTACTCATTAGAATCGTCTCAGGCGATTCTAATGTGTACACACAACATTCCTTTATTCCATGGAAGGTCAAATAAGATGGGCCCCGTCAAGCGATTTTGGTACTTATCGCCTATGCGAGCAGCGAAGGTTCAGGCGAGCCTGCGCATCCGCGCAGTCTCGCCAGAACCTTCGCTGCTCGATCATACAATCAGTGAATCAAGAGGAACCTTCAGACAGAAAGCCATATCCCTGGCCCCTCTGAATGGCTGGGCATACGCAGTTAAAATTTGTCATGACGGAATGCTCGAAGACACAAATTCGCTTGGCGGGGCCCAGATATTCTTACGAAGCCTAAGTATCTGGCCTAACCTACATGGAGTCACGCTTGACTTCTTTTTTCCACATAGTCATCCCGCAGCAATAAGCACTTCCTCCATCGATGTTTCAAGGCTGTGGCAGCCTATTTTAGTATATTTCAGGGTCTTTAATGTCAATCCAACCGCTGCTCTTCATCTGACCGGAAATGACGTCAATATTTCCTCCAAGTTCGGGACAATGGGTGCCAGATCAGGAGAATAGGGTGGATTGGGTAATGGTTTGAAACCGTTCCGCTTCATTGTGTCCAAAGAAACTTTGCAAGTATCGATTTGTTATATAAACAGCAGACCTTTTGTAATGTTCCCACGTCTTTTCTGTACTATAGCTGATGAATTAGCATATTAATCCCCATTAATAGTCTGGCCACCGCCCCTGCCCATCGGGGCTTGGAGAAATAGATTGGGCTTCATGATGCTTCTGCTTCCAGTCAGAACTGAAACTGACCACACATGAATACTGGTGAACTGCTTAGAATTATCAAGCCTGCCCAGGCAAAGTGGTGTGAGTCAGACCGTCCAGTGCATATAAGCCTTCTGCTTTCATTGTGCGGCAGGGCTTGAGAAGTCATTTCATCTCAATGTCGGATAAAAGTCCCACAAAACTGGAAGCAACGACTGCAAAATGACCTAAATAGATTTGGCGGGGACGTTAAACCTTAATTCAAACAAACAAAGTAGTCTGGCCATGAGATAAATAGTCCACCAACAGATCCCAAAACACTGTTGCTATGCATGACCTTGCCAACTGAAGGCTGAGTCTTGAATATCTTTGGAGGCGATGAACCCTGACCAGTCCATTGTTTACCCGGCTGTTTTGTCTCAGGATCATACTGATGGGTCCAAGTTTCGTCCCCGATAACAATTCTTTCAAGAAAGTCTTCCGGATCAGAATCATATCTTTGCTAAAGTGACTCGGACATGGACACTCGGACCGCTCGTTGTTCGTTATTAAGGCAATTGGGCACCAATGCTGGAATGCAATAGCTACTCACATTGTTTTTCTGCAACAATATTAGCATACTAGCTATATTAGAGGAGCCAGTTTCACGATATGGTAACTCTTAAAACGCCGAGAAAATCTACATATGAAAATGTCGTCTGCTTATGCCGTCTGCTGAATCTTCTTGCAAACGTTTTAAAAATATTTTTGCATACAGGCTAACAGTGTTAACCCAGATCAGACTGCTTCTAGAGGAGCAGTCTGATCTGGGTTCACACTGTTTGCAAAAATGAGTTTTAAAATAACCGGCAGACGACAGAGCAGACGAAATTTGTCGTGATTGGCATTTTATGGGTTAACTTACGTCGTTGTTAGTTTTGAGAAATGCATCACGAAAACACGCCTTTATAATTCTGACCCCCTTGAACCCAAATTTTATATATAAAAACTGGATTTTATAGGGTTATACCTTATTTTTTCTTATTTACTGCTCTAAAATATAGATTGTGGGTACTCGTTAGAACCGCTTCGAAGGCCCCCGCCCATAGGGGCTTGAAGAAATATATGGGCTGCATGATGCTTCCACGCAGAGCTGAATCCGGCCCCCACAGTAGTACTGGTAAACCGCTTAGAGTATCTAAGCCTGTCCAGGAACCGCGGTGCGAGGCGGACCGTCCGTGCTAATAAACCCTATTGGTTTCATTGGGCGACAGGGCTTGAGATGTCATTTCATCTCAATGTCGGGTAGAAGTCCCACAAAATTGGAAGCAACGTCTCCAAAATGACCTATACAGTGTTGACGGGGACGTTAAACCTCAAAACAAACAAGAACCGCTTCGATGAGTAGCCCCCGCCCATCGGGGCTTGCCGAAATAGATTCGGCTGCATGGTGCTTCCACGCAGAGCTGAAATGGACCGCACATGAGTACTGGTAAACCGCTTAGAGGATCTAAGCCTGCCCAGGCAAAGCGGTGCAAGTCGGACCGCCAATGCTTACAAATCCTATTGGTTTCATTGGGCGACAGTGCTTGAGATGTCATTACATCTCAATGTCGGGTAAATGTCCCACAAAATTGGAAGTAACGACATATATAGTCTTGACGGGGTCGTTAAACCTCAATTCAGACAAACATACTAACCATATTAGAGAACATCACGAAAACACGACTATATTATTCTGATCCCCTTGAACTCCTCTTTTATATAAAAGAACTGGGGTATACAGGGCTATACCTTATTTTTCTTATTGCTGCTCTAAAATACAGTTTGTGGGTACTCCTTAGAACCGCCTCGATGTTCAAGAAAACTATCACAATTTTTCATCTTAGATTGGCGGTAAAGGTATTTGTATAGGCGTGTTTTGGAAATGCATTACGATAACACACCCGTGCGACATAGTGCAATTTTTACATCTCCAAAATGGCTACTTTTCTGACGAAAATCTGTGATATTTTTCTTATTTATACAGCAAACATAGGTTGTGGGTGCTTGTTAGAACCGCCTCAATGAGGCGGTTCTAACGAGTACCCACAACCTATGTCTTGAAGCAGAAATAAGAATAAATATTGTTTACCCCCGTAAACCCCAGTTTTCTCTATATAAAGTGGGGTATAAGGGGGTGTTCATTTCACGGACTTGTTCACGTGATGAGCAACGTTTTCACGATGTGTTAGCTAACGTCGTGGTTAGTTTTGAAAAATGGGCCTACCTGAGACTCAGACAGGCCACCTTAGCTACACAGACTAGAATGAGTCTCGCAATTTTCGATATACAGTAAAAATTCGATAACTCGAACACGGATATTTCGTTTACCACGGCTAATTCGAACTAGATCTGGAGTCCCTTCAAAACATTTTCAAAAGCTCTAGACACCCGTTTGTTTTAAACGTCCCCGTAAACATTGTATAGGTCATTTTGGGGAGCCGCCCCCGCCCATCGGGGCTTGAAGAAATAGATTGGCTGCATGATGCTTCCACGCAGAGCTGAAACCGGCCCGCACACGAGTACTGGTAAACCGCTTAGAGGATGAATTTTACAGTGTTGACGGGGACGTTGAACCTCAAATCAAGCAAACAAACATTTTGGAGACGTTGCTTCCAATTTTGTGGGACTTGTACCCGACATTGAGATGAAATGACATCTCAAGCCCTTTCGCCCAATGAAACCAACAGGGTTTATAAGCATGAACGCTGCGACTTGCACCGCTTTGCCTGGGCATCCTTAGATCCTCTAAACGGTTTACCAGTTTCACTGGGCAGCAGGGCTTGAGATTTCATTTAATCTCAATGTCGGGTAAAAGTCCCAAAATTGGAAGCAACGTCTCCAAAATGACCTATACAGTGTTTACGGGGACGTTAAACCTCAAATCAAACAAACAAATAAACTAACGCCGTTGTTAGTTTTGAAAAATAGACCAAAGTGAGAATCAAACCGGCCACCTCAGCTACACAGACTAGATAGAGTCTAGCAATGTCCGATATACTGTGAAATTCCGCCATTAAGGCCGCCTGAAATTAAGACTTATTCTGCTTTTAAAGGCTTATTTACTAATTGAAGTTAATGTTTCTAGTTGTGTTTTCTGCATGCAGTGTCCTCTAGGCAGAGGCCCCCTTTGGGACTGTTCAAAAGTGGTCTTAAAGACCACTTTTGAACAGTCCCCCAAAGTGGACTAAATATAGAAATTTGACTGCATATGCACGTACTACGTATACAGTAGAACTTCGATGGCTCGTACACCGATGGCTCGTTTACCATGGCTGAGTCGAACCCGTTCTTGAGTCCCTAGTGAAGTCCTCTACATAAAGAATGGTGCGAGATAATTTAGGACACTTTCGTCTTTTATCTTGCAAATGTATGCTGTGTGTACTCATTAGAATCGCCTCGATGAGGCGATTCTAATGAGTACACACAGCATACATCTTTATTACAGGACACCGAAAATATGTCAAAAAGCACCTCGTTATGCCTCCTGGCAGTAAGCCTCTGTGGCTCGAACTTCCCCTGTCTCGAACAGATTTTCGAGGTCCTAAAGGTATTCGAGCCCTTGAAGTTCGACTGTATTCTGCAAAAGGTGCAGATCTGACTGCCCGCATGCGCAGGCTGATCTATACCTTGTTCGCAAATGGAAAAAAAACAGGTTTTCCAATGGCGTGGCTCATGAATAGCACTTCAATTTTAATCTACATTACATCATGTTCTTTTTCATTTAATCTCAGTCTGATAACAAGACGTTAGTTTTTTTTTTTTGCTTGTTTGATTTGGGTCATGCTCACCAACCAATAGAAGAGACCCCAGCGAGTCAGGGGAATCCCCCTTTGTTTCCATATTAATAACTTGTACCCCCAACCGGGGGACAAAAGGGTCATTTTGGGAGGGGGGTGTATGTTCACAGAAACCAGTCTGTGCAAAGAGTTAATCACCCAATCAAATAGCTTAAATCATCAACTTTTAAAAGACATATTGTCCAAATTTTTACCGTTCATATTTTTCAAATGATTTTGTTAAAGAGTTATTGATCCCCGAAGTTGATTTATTTAAGAAATAGATCGGCTCTAGCTGTGATTTGTTGAGTAATAAATCGCAGTTTGGAGGTCAGTTGTAAAGTAGCCAAATCACGAGCGCGTACGGGGACTGTTCAAATATGAATTCAAGTAGAACGTTTTCTCATGCACTAATGCGAAAATCACTTGGAAATAAATATCACAGCGTAGAAAAACATTTTACCTATACATTGATACCAAACCTGTTAAAATCCGTCCACTTTAGCCATGTATATCGTTCGATAAACACTGTCTACTCTTGTATACTAATACAAAACATGGAAGAAGGTCAGAGTACGCCGTTGAAATACGGTCCTATATTAAGAATCGTTGTATTCTTGGTATACGGTGTAAAGACATTTTTGATGAAACATGTTCGGTTTATGGGCATAATGAAATGTCTTTTCTGACAGTTTTTCGTTGGTGTAAGAAATTCAGCTGTGGGCTAGGCTCAACAGAAAATGCACCACATGATCGTCGGCCGAAAAGAGCAACATCTGCCAAGATGGTTGCTAGAGTGACAGAAATAGTTGCTACCGATGCACGATACACCACTCGGCAAATAGCTACTATGGTTGGCATCTCATTAGGAGCAGCTCATACAACTCTGAAACGGGATTTGAAAATGAGAAAGAAATGTGCTAGATGGATTCCCCATCTGTTGACAGATGAGCAGAAAAAGACACGCGTTCAGTGCGCCAAGAAGTTGCTTAAAACGTTTCCAAATTACAATGCACGGTCTTTCGCTAATGTCGTCACAGGTGACGAGACATGGGTTCACTTTTTTGAGCCAAAACGAAAGATTCAGAACAAAATATGGGCAACAAAGTATTGCAAAAGACCATGCATTGCAAAGCGGACCATGAGCGTCAAGAAGGTAATGTACGCCATATTCTTTTCAAATCAGGGCCCTGCTATTCAGGTTGCTGTGCCGAAAGGCCAATCAGTAAATGCGAAGTTTTACAAGAATAAAGTTCTTCGAAAATTGAAGAAATATTTCAACGAACGAAGACCCGCAACTGGTTTGGCCAATGTCAGATTGCTACATGACAATGCGTCATCGCACAAGACGTTCATTGTGCAAGACTATCTAAAGCAGGAAAAGGTTGTTGAACTCCCTCACCCCCCGTATTCCCCTGACCTTGCCCCGTGTGACTTTTTTTTGTTCCCGCGGCTGAAAAAATACCTTTCTGGTCGAAAATTTGTACAGCGCAAACACCTCGGTTCTGCAATATTCCAGTGCCTTCATAGTATACCTCGAAAAGACTACCAAAAAATGCATTCAATGATTGGATCAGAAGACTGAAAGTTTGTATATCTGTTAAAGGGGAATACTTTGAGGGGACAAAATAAATTTTTCATCGAAATCTATCACGGAATCATTTTTATGTGCTTAGTTGCATTCATATTTGAACAGTCCTCGTAGCGCGCGTGATTTGTCTACTTACAACTGACCGACAAACTGTTATTTATAACTCAACAAATCACAGGCGATCTATTTCGATTCTAACACACTGAAAATCAGCAATAATGCTGCTTTAGATAGTCTTGCACAACCTTTTCCTGCTTTAGATAGTCTTGCACAATGAACGTCATTCCTTCAAAATCTCACAACTTTTCGCCATTGTTAGAAGAAATCCCGCTAAAATTATCGACTGAAACACGGTATCACGACTCCCCGAAATCACCGAAATCACCACAGAAATAACCGAAATCACCACTGAAACACATGCATTTATATCCTTTTCTAACGTTTTCGATGCGAGGAAATGACGTTACAGCGTCAAACGTCATGGAAATCGACTAGTGACGTCATAAATGTGAAGTTTTTAATGACGTCACTCGTCACGCTCTTCCTTGACGTGATTTGTTGTAGAATATTACACAGTAATTTTCCGTTGCCTATATAGGCGTGCTGTGTTAGAATGTCTCTTTTCTGTCAAAAACTTTCACGACCGGGTAGTACTCAGGACTCCGATTGGGGCCTTCAAAATACATTTTGTCCCCATTAAATTTCCTTCATACGTGTCATAGTTGTCCCGAATAGAGACATTTTAGCATTTCAAGATTTTATCATCGACTGTAAAGTTCTTCAACTGGAGCATGAGTACATGTACATTCTAAAAATGAAAACCATACTAAGAAAACACATCACAGGGGAGTTGCGAACCCTTATAGTCACATGCCTGTGAACAAGAGCATGGTATAATGATTACAATTACCAGTAGAGAAAACAATGTACAACTAATACTGATTGTTTAAGGAAAAAGTTCAGCTCTAACTGTGATTTGTTGAGTAATAAATCACAGTTTGGAGGTCAGTTGTAAAGTAGATCAAATCACGAGCGCGTAGCGCGCGTGATTTGTCTACTTACAACTGACCGACAAACTGTGATATTTTACTCAACAAATCACAAACTAGAGCTGATCTATTTCGATTCTAACAGGCTGAAAATCGGCAATAATGCTGTTGTTTCCTTCAAAATCTCACAACCTTTCGCCATTGCTAGAAGAGATCCTGATGAAATTATCGACTGAAACACATGCATTTATATCCTTTTCTAACGTTTTCGATGCGAGAAAATGGCGTTACACCGTCGCCATTGTTAGAAGAAATCCCGCTAAAATTATCGACTGAAACACATGCGTTTATATCCTTTTCTAACGTTTTCGATGCGAGGAAATGACGTTACAGCGTCAAACGTCATGGAAATCGACTAGTGACGTCACAAATTTGCAGTTTTTAATGACGTCACTCGTCACGCTCTTCCTTTTCGTGATTTGTTGTAGAATAAAACACAGTTATTTTCCATTGCCTATATAGGCGCGCTGTGTTAGAACAGTGTTTTCAACAAGTCTTATGAGCAGAAGTTAAGTGTCCATTTGACTAGTAGTTAAGTGTCAATTTTACTAGAAATCCACATAGAAATACCTGATTACTGCAATGTTGTCACTGTAGCTTTTACAAGTATGAATCCACAGAAGTCCAAACTATCCGGACTTATGAAGACTGTGTATATACAGCCAGAGATAAGACCACTCGAATACCAATCTGACCCATGTCTATAAAGGCAAACAGCACAAGTCCAGTCCAGACTGAACTAGGAAGAACAACCTATTCTTGCACATCAGACAAGGAAATCCGTGATTTTACCCTGGGATAGAAATTTATGTTCTGACCCTGGTGTTCCGACCCAAAATCGAATGTAATCGCGTGTTTGTATGCGCCGTCGTTAAGGTTGACGTCATAGCACGTTGCATGACGTCACTAAACATTCCTGCAGTGTCAACACAATATGACGGACGTTGGTAACCGAAGTGACTGCACCATTAAAAATCCGCGCAAAGAAATGGAAGGTATGCAAGAAAAAGAATCCTATATGGGTGTGAGGGGTGGATAGAAAAATCCATCCCTCGAGATCGCTGTCCGGCAGCACTTGGCAAACCTCGTGATGCCGGACAGTGACCCTCGGGACGGATTTTTCCATCCACCCCTCACACCCATATTAGATTCTTATATTCTGAAGCGGCATCATCAACGTTATTTATTCGGTTCATCATCACACCACCTTATCATAACGATAACTCACCCGTACAACATAGTGCATTTTTCACATCTCCAAAATGGCTACTTTTCTGATGAAAATCCTTGATAGTTTTGATATAAATGTTTAAAACATAGGTTGGGAGTGCTCGTTAGAACCGCCTCAGTGAGGCGGTTCTTACGAGTACCCACAACCTATGTATTGGAGCAGAAATAAAAAATAGTGCATACCCCCGTAAACCCCAGTTTTCTCTATATAATGTAGGGTGTAGGGGGGTCTTCATTTCACGGACTTGTTCACGTGATGTTATTAACAATAAAGGACATCACTTTAAACAGTAATTTAACCAGTTTAAATGTTCATTTTAGTAGATAACAGCGAAAGTTCCAAACTACAGGACATAGACTACTGCTGCAAATATCAGCATAAGAAACCCACACGGCATACAGCCCCAACCAAACTTCTCCAAAGAGCATCCTGATCAAGGTCTAAATCCATGCTAGCAGTACAGTTCTTGGCCAGTGTTCCAAAGAAAAAATCTGAACCCGAACCTTCATCAATGTCAAAAATGATAAAAAAATCCGTGAGCTCCCCGGGTTGTTTCACTTGTTAATAATTCAATCCATCATAAATGAAGCCTGACCGTCAACCATGAAATGCATTTCCTATATACAAGTTTAATTGTTCTTAAAACGTTCATGAAAAGGTTCTCAAGCACTTCTCTTGGCAATATTTTTTTTTTCTTTTTTTTTCAAAAATCTTCGAAATAGGTGTACTCCAGCACATAGTGGTATTCATCTACAAGTCTGTGAAAAATGAACATAGCTAGCAGATTCTGTCGTCCCTTGTAGTACCAAATAATGTTCCATATTCAGTAGGCATTACATGGTTGAGAGATCTTATCTGGTAGAAAGGAATTGCCAGATCTGTTGGTAAAATGTTGAAAAAGTTTTGATGGGAGGTGTGATACAATGCATAATGAAGTAATGTAGTAATTTCTTCATTTTGAAATTTTTACTTCATTATGCGTTGGCATAGTCGATGCGAAATGAAATAAAATGTAGTTTTTACTTCATTATGCGTCGATACTAAGAGGTTTGCGCAAAATGAAAGAATTATTTCATTTTGCGGTGATCGGTGGCATACTTAATTTTACTTCATTATGCGTCGACAGTTTGTTTGTTTGATTTGAGGTTTAACGTCACCGTCAACACTATTTAGGTCATTTTGGAGACGTTGCCTCCAATTTTGTTGGACTTTAACCTGACATGAGATTAAATGACATCTCAATCCCTGCCGTCCAATTAAACCCAAAAGGGTTTATATGGATGGATGGGCCGACTCGCAGCAGTTTTCCTGGGCAGGCTTAGACCTTCTAAGCAGATAACCAGTACTCATGTGCGGTCGGTATTAGCTCTGCGTGAAAGCATCGTGCAGCCCATCTATTTCTTCAAGCCCTTTTAAAAGGATATTTAAAAAAATATATATATTACCTTAAATGCTCGGTCACATGACCTGGAGCCCGCGAACAAACTTTCGTTCTCCAGTCCCGAGAGTGTTCCATACGAAATCTCAATCGGACTAGTAGTTTCAAGGGAGATGTTTGAAAATGCTGACGACGCAGACGACACAGACATCGCAGACGCAGATGACGACGGACCAATGACTCTCCGTTAAGCTCCCCCTGGTGAGTTATATCTAAGGTCGATTTCCTTTTAAGAGGCACCATAAGGTTTGTACAGCAAATATCCTTAATATAAAGGTATCTAGTTCCATATAAGACACAGAAGCCTCTGTGGTGTAGTAGTTATGTTATAGCTACTCGCCTGATAAACCGGGGTAGCAGGATCGATCCCAGTCTTGAAACCGAGATCCCGTTTCCGTATGAATGAGTCTTGAAACCAAGTTCGCTACTTTGTATGACCTTAGCTGTTGGTGGGACGGAAACTGAAACACACTCGCACTCTTTTTAAGATGCATAGATGGACAAACAACTGGGCTATGGACTGGTCCAAGCCAATATGGTCCCCCACCCCAACTATTGTGTGCACTACATGATCATGTGTTGAGCCTTAAAACACAAATGAGGGAAAAACATCAGACATGAGACCAAAATACCGTAAGGCGTTCAGTTTTAACTCTACTAACATAATCAAATACAGTGAAATTCCGCTATTAAGACCACCTAAAATTAAGACAAATTTGGTTTTAAAGCATATTTTGAAGGTTAAAGTTACATTTTCTTTGTGATTGCGGCATTCAGTGTGCTCTTGTGGAAGACCATCTTTGGGACTGTTCAAATGTGGTCTTAAAGACCACTTTTGAACTGTCTCAAATGTGGTCTTTATATTGGAATTTACCTGTATTGCTTCCTAAGTCTTTGGTCTCCTTTCGTAGACAGCTATGTTCTTCCATCATTACTTCATTTTGCGTCGATATGGTGCATATCAACGCGAAATGAAATAGTTTTTTTTTACTTCATTTCGCGTCGATTACGCCAATGCATAATGAAATAAAAAAATCTAAATGAAGAAATTACTACATTACTTCATTATGCGTTGTATCAGAGGTGTGAGGTAATTGTATCTATTCCTGATCATTGCCTTCACTTTTCTTTTATACTGTAACTCCTTCTTAAATACCCTATAGTTTAAACATTTAGATGCTGCATAAACAGATCTCTTTCAGGTTAAATTGTAATTACCTGTTAGTTTGTGCATAATGTTTTTTTGAAATATTTATAAGGACCTCTTGTTGCAACCACACTACTGCCTTATCTGATTCATGAAACTGTTTTTCTGAAAGGCTACAGTGTAAAACAACCGTGCACCTAATTTTACCGAGTAACTTCTGACTATCCTATCAGGAAAAAAATGTAATTTTGGTCTTGATTGGGTAAACCTCAAGATTACGTGATAACATATGACGTCGCGTCTGAGAGTGTAATAATGCCATGTAATATTTTCGGGCCTGTCTAAAACGCTGAAAAACACGCTGAATTCAGCAGGTTGCTGATCAGCAGATAGTGACTAAAACGCTGATCTGCTGAAATGCTGATTTTTTATTAAATATGGTGATCTTGTGTAAATTTCATAGTGTATGTGTTTATTTATGTGTTTATTTCTTTTTTATTTTTTTTATTCATTTAATTGTTTATATTTTATGGCCCAATTGACAGTGTTGGTGCATTCATAATAAAATGCTGACATCACTAGACACCTATATAGAGTACTGCCTGTACATATCTACTTGGGTAATGGAAAAGTGTGTGTGTGTATGTGTGTGTGTGTTTTGAGTTTTGCGCATCATCAACAGCTCCTTTTCTTACTGATGAGTACCCACAACCTACGCTACCTTTCTTATTTATATTTCACACGTATTTTGTGGGTGCTCGTTGAAACGAAAAATAATAAACACCCCTGTAGACCTTTTTCTTATTTCTGCTCCCAATATAGAGAGTGGGTACTCGTTAGAACCGCCAATTCGGTGAAGCTCTGTTCACCGGTACATCATGAAAACACGCATATATAAGTTTGACCCACTTGGGCCCCACTTTTATATAGTAAAACGTGGGTTTCCGGGGTAAACCTTATCTTTATTTTAGAGCAGATTTTCTTGTTTCTGCAATTATAAACAGCGGTAAGATTAATTCACAATTAATAGAAGCAGTTAATATTTTAGCAAGAAAGCAATTTCCGATGATATCAATATTTATATTTCACACGTATTTTGTGGGTGCTCGTTAAAACGAAAAATAATGAACACCCCTGTAGAGTAGAAGTAAAACAAAGATCAGGAATCGATACAATTAACTTACTCCACCCATCAAAGACACCAAAGGGAAAGAAATACAAACATTAATTGCCCCCGCCCATAGGGGCTTGAAGAAATATATGGGCTGCATGATGCTTCCACGCAGAGCTGAATCCAGCCCGCACACTAGTACTGGTAAACAGCTTGGAGGCTCTAAGCCTGTCCAGGAACCGCGGTGCGAGGCGGACCGTCCATGCTAATAAACCCTATTGGTTTCATTGGGCGACAGGGCTTGAGATGTCATTTCATCTCAATATCGGGTAAAAGTCCCACAAAATTGGAAGCAACGTCTCCAAAATGACCTTTACAGTGTTGACGGGGACGTTAAACATCAAATCAAACAAACAAAAACAAACATTAAGCGGCCAGACCATAATGGAAACCTAAACAAAGGAAGGCCATAAGGACAGTTACTTTCCCACAAAATGGCCATATGGCCATCCAAAATTAAAAGACACAAGTGATACACACAGTAAGTAACAAACAACAACATAAATAAATCGCCACAGAAGAACCGCCTTGGAACGGTCAGTGGAAAGGTTTCCACTGGGGGGTTTAAATCGATTTTACGTGGCCACAATCCTCGCCCTTACTTCCGTCGCGATTTAGACAAATAATTTGTTCAGTCCGCATGAAGGCCTCCTAACTCATCAGTGCAACATCTCCGTGAACACAAAAAATCAAAGAACCACAGAGGTGGGACAACGGTGAGGACTCGACAGCAAGAAACCACTGAAATGCTGGAGCAAAAGAAAACCAACAGTTAGACTCCGATGGGCCCGACCAGAGACAGAGCCCCTTTTCTTATTTCTGCTTCCAATATAGAGTGTGGATACTCGTTAGAACCGCCACTTCGGTGAAGCTCTGTTCACCGGTACATCATGAAAACACGCCTATTTAAGTTTGACCCACTTGGACCCCACTTTTATATAGTAAAACGTGGGTTTCGGGGGTAAACCTTATCTATATTTTAGAGCAGATTTTCTTATTTCTGCAATTATAAACAGCGGTAAGCTTAATTCACAAATAATAGAAGCAGTTAATATTTTAGCAAGAAAGCAATTTCCGATGATATCAAGCCTTCAGCTGCCAGAAAAGGTCCCAGAATATCTCCCGTTTGAAACACGTTGGCATGTCCAAAAACAAACAGTTATGAATTCTGTTTCAAATGACAAAAGTCTAGCTTGCCAGATTCATCACACTGGTAGAGATCACTGGGCAATCTCATTTAGGGATGAGACAGTTCGGGACGAGACAAACAGTATTTTTATGTTTGACAGCCTTGGATTCGACAGACATGATTTGGAAGTCATATTAATTGAGACCCAAAAGCAGACAAATGGTGTTGATTGCGGTGTTTCGCAATCGCACACTTAGTAGAATTTTGCACAAAGCGCGTCCTTAATCCAACAGTCTGTTTTGACACGAAAAAAGTGTGATCACATTTACTGACTTGCATTACGTCTGAATATCTAACCTGTTTCCCAATAGTTCCAAAACGGCCCATAAGAAAAGGAAACAGGACTAAATCTAAGTCAATTCCTATCAATTTACATTGTTATTGCCGATTACAAATCTGCGTAGGAGAAATGGTGAAATGCGAAGGGTGCCGAATCAGTCAGTCAGGTGTGAATTGGTGAAAGCGTGCTGTCAATTACTGATTGATTTATGTTGATATTGGAGTACGCCAGTATTATTACCACTTTTATACTTTAAATTTTTTATATGTTTTGATTTCAGGTTTAACGTCCCTGTCAACACTGTAAACATTTTGGAGACGTTGCATCCAGTTTTAGGGGACTTTTACCCGACATTGAGATGAAATGTGGGACTTTTACCCGACATTGCGATGAAATGACTTCTCAAGCCCTGTCGCCTAATGTTACCCATCGGGTTTATAAGCATGGGCGGTCCAACTCGCACCGCACTGCCTAGGCTGGCTATAATCCTCTAAGCGGTTTACCAGTACTCGTGTGCGGATCGGTTTCACCTCGGCGTGGAATCATCATGAAGCCCATCTGTTTCTTCAAGCCCCGATGGGCGGGGGCTTAAGGTTTATACGGTTAAACTCGGGTTAACATTGTATGCATTGTTTTTCTTGTTTCTGCTCCAAACATAGATTGTGACCGGTACACGTTAGAATTGCCATGCCGAAACTGCTCTATAATACCTACAATCTTAGAAGTTTGCAATATATCAGATTTTTATCTGAGTTTTTTTGGTGGTAAAAAAAAAATTCAATATAATTTGACTAGGCATACTTTCTTATTCATAATCAGAAACGTAAAAACATGATTGCATGAATATGTTACTGCATTTGGTGATGTTGTTATTTCTTTTATTTCTACTAACCTACTTATTTTGTAGATTATGTATAAATAGAATAAAACTAAGAATACAAAATAGTCCAGTCTTTTCTGTTTACAATCTTAAGCTGACAATTATCAAGTTAAAAAGTCTATGAAATGATAACCCTTAAAAATCCATGTTAGTAAAAAAAACTGGGGTTTTAGGTGTTAGCATTATTTAAAAGTTCTGGTACTCGTTATAACATCTACAAAAGAGCAAGTTCTAACGAGTATCCATAATATATTTAGTACTTACATGAGTTTGGCAACTTCTAGCAATCTCCGTGTTCTAGTGGTTAAGCTACTCGCCCCCTAATCCAAGGAGACGTGGGTCGATTCCGGGCTTCTCCAGGCTTTCGGAGGAAACTTCAAACTGAGGTATTGTCTCCGTATGCTCTTAGCTGTTGATGATGCGTAAAACTCCACACACACACACACACCCACAACGTTTCCATAACCCAAGCAGATATGTACAGGCAGTACTCTATATAGGTGTCTAATGATGTCAGCATCTTTTTATGAATGCACCAACACTGTCAATTGGGCCATAATATATAAACAATTAAATGAATAAAATAAATAAACACATAAATAAACACATAAATAAACACATAAATAAACACATACATTATGTCAGCAGATCAGCGTTTAAGTCACTATCTGCTGATCAGCAACCTGCTGAATTCAGCGTGTTTTTCAGCGTTTTAGACAGGCCCAATATTTTCGATAATCCACTAGTGGATTAAATATGCAAATTAGCTAGATACGTACCGTAACGTTACATGTACGACTTCCTTAACGACTTCGCAATTACTAACCGCGGAATATTGACATTTTTGTAAACAATCGTGAATAAAATGCGCTTTGAATGTCATATGATAAATAGAATCTTGCATTCGTGCTCATGTATTATTGAATTTATTAAACTCGTTGAGGAAAAGGGATAAAATGCTCGGCAAAGCCTCGCATTTTATCCCTTTTCCTCAACGTGTTTAATAAATCCAATAATACATCCACACGCATGTAAGATCCTTTATAAAACAATTTGGATACATAGCATTTGGAGCAGCATGAAGTTCTGAAGCAGACTCAGGAGGAATCACTGTATCATCGGTGTACAGCAAGTTAAACAGTTTGAGTTAAACTGTCATCGTGACCCAAATGTATTTCGCCATGTCGTTATGATTAGTCAAACCAACATGGAAAATGTATTCAGTTAATTAATAAGTCATTCAAGACTACTGGACACATACTTTAAGAAATAATCCCACCTTGACTGGCACCCACATAACATGAAAATTTGACAGCCCTTATTTTTTTATTTATTTTATTTTTTTTCACAGATCTTTCATTTGCACACATGCCATGGATGATTTTATCAATTAACCATCAATAGTATTGTTAAGCAGCTTCTGCCATAAGTATACAAGGTTAACAAATTCAAACGCGTTTTGAAATCAATAAAGGCGCAATACAATGTTTTCCCTTGAACAAACAGAGATCAGTCAAACATCTTAAACTGAAAAGGTGATAGTGTATTCTTCAGTCAGAAATTAAGCGACGTTCTAAGTTTGCACAGAACGATAACTAAAAAGGGTGCGGATTATTCTTATGAAAGCTCATCAAAGTACAATCAAAATGCGTGGATTTGTTTCATACGGATGTGCGGATTAGTGCATCAAAATAGGCAATGAACACGAAGAGATCTGCAACCCCTTTCTTTAGCCAAAATGACACAATGGCACTGTATCACGGTAGTGCCCGCCTTTCGGGGCTTGGAGAAATAGATTGGGCTGCAACGAGTTTCAATGCAGAGCTGTAACTGACCACACATGAGTATTGGTAAACTGCTTAGAAGGACTTAGCCTGCCCAGGTTAAGTGGTGTGAGTCAGACCGCCCAGTGCATACAAGCCTTTTGGATTCATCGGGTGGTAGGGCTTGAGATGTCATTTCATCTAACGTCGGGCAAAAGTCCCACAAAATTGGAAGCAGCCTCTCAAAAATTACCTACATAGTTTTGACGGGGACGTTAAACCTTAATTCAAACAAACAAACAATCACTGTAGTCCCCCCCCCCAACCCCATTTACCATTCAACAACTGGTAGGTGGACGTTGTATTATTTCAGGCGATTATATTAGGATGTTGTAAATTCACCAGAAGCATACTTTGATATTTTGTTTATTGACCCATTTGATATTCATGTTTTCTCAGTATTCTTATCTGTATTTACTTAACTTACTTAAACCCAAGTTTTGAAGGTTGTACAAAGTCAAACCGATAGCATTTTGGCCCCGTCAAGCGATTTTGGTACTTATCGCCTATGCGAGCAGCGAAGGTTCAGGCGAGCCTGCGCATCCGCGCAGTCTCGCCAGAACCTTCGCTGCTCACTCATACAAGCAGTGAATCAAGAGGAACCTTCAGACAGAAAGCGATATCCCTGGCCCCTCTGAATGGCTGGGCATGCGCAGTTAAAATTGGTCATGACGGAATGCTCGAAGACACAAATTCGCTTGGCGGTGCTCATTTAATCTTTGTCCCTTGAAGTGCGGCAATGATGAAGAATCGATACGATTACCTCACACTCCCCACCAAAGACATCAAAGAGAAACAAACACGAACATAAAACAACTTCACTAGAATGTAAACGCCACAGGCGGAAAGCCAAAAGGACAGACTTTACTTTCCTACAAAATGGTCAAACGGCTATCCAAAGTAAAAAAAAAATACCCAGCCCCCACCCCCAATTTGGCAATCCATAAATGTAACGTTTAACTTAAGCAATAATGAACCACAACAGAAGGGCCGCCTTTGAACATTCAGCAAAAACCTTTCACTGGGTCGGGGGTGGAGGGCAGCTTAAATCAATTTTACGTGGCCATATTCCTCGCTCCTGGCACATGGTTTAGACAAATAATTTATTCATTCCGCATGAAGGATTTCTGACTCATCAGTGCAACATCTAGAGCATAAAGCTTAAACGACTACAGAGATGAACTATGAGGACTCAACAGCATGAAATAACTGAAATGCTGGAGCAAATGAAAACCAACAGACTCCGGTGGGCCCAACGAGAGACAAAATAGAGGTGGAGGTATTGATCAGGAATCGATACAATTAACCCACAGCTCCCATCAGAGACACCAAAGGGAAAGAACCACAAACATGAAACAACAGACCCTAATGGAAACATCAATAGCGGAAAGCCAAAAGGACAGTTACTTTCCCAAAAATCGGCCAATAGGCTATCCAAAATAAAATAATATAAGCGACACAAACACCCAAAGACAAACCATAACAAAAATAAACCGCGACAGAAGAACCGCCTTGGAACGGTCAGCGGAAACGAATTCCACTGGGGGTGGGGGGAGGGGGCGGGGGGCTTAAATCGATTTTACGCCGCCACAATCCTCGCCCTTACCACCGTCGCGATTTAGACAAATAATTTGTTCAGTCCGCATGTAGGCCTCCTAACTCATCAGTGCATTATCTCCGTGAACACTAAAAATCAAACAACCACAGACTTTGTAATGTTTATATGTTTGAGATTAAATAAAATACGTTTAAACTAAATATCTTGCAAAATGTCGTTGTTGAGTGCTTGTTGAAACTACACTAATTAAGAAAATAGAATTGAAGGTAATGATCCGGAATTGATACAATTAACCCACAACTCCCATCAGAGACAACAAAAGGAAAAAAACACAAACATGAAATAACTAGACCCTAATGAAAACGTCAATAGCGGAAATCCAAAAGGACAGCTACTTTCCAACAAAATGGCCAATTGGCTATCCAAAAGAAAACAAATAAGCGATACACACACTCAAAGACAAGCCATAACAAAGTTAAACCAAGACAAAAGAACCGCCTGGGAACAGTCAGTGTAACGAATTCTACTTGGGCGGGGGGTGGGGGGAGGGCTTAAATCGATTTTACACGGCCGCAATCTTCGCCCTTACTTCCGTCGGGATTTAGTAAATAATTTGTGCAGTCCGCATGAAGGTCTTCTAAAGAGAAGTAGAGGCAATGATCAGGAATCGATACAATCGACCCACAGCTCCCATCAGAGACACCAAAGGGAAAGAAATACAAACATGAAACAACATACTCTAATGGAAACATCAATAGCGGAAAGCCAAAAGGACAGTTACTTTCCCAAAAAATGGCCAATAGGCTATGCAACATAAAACAATATAAGCGACACAAACACACAGAGACAAACCATAACAAAAATAAACTGAGACTAAAGAACCGCCTTGGAACGGTCAGCGGAAACGAATTCCACTGGAGGGCTTAAATCGATTTTACGTGGCCACAATCCTCGCCCTTACTTCCGTCGCGATTTAGACAAATAGTTTGTGGAGTCCGCATGAAGACCTCCTTCACGTAACTCATCAGTGCAACATCTCCGTGAACACAAATAATCAAAACAACCACAGAGATGAAACAACGGTGAGGACTCGACTGCAAGGAACCACTGAAATACCAGAGCAAAAGAAAAAAAAAACAGTTAGACTCCGATGGGCCCGACCAGAGACAGAGCATCAGGCACCAGCCAACATTACCTTGAATTAGATCTCTCTAATTCTCAATGAGCCTCACGGTGGAACCGTCATTGAATCCGAGGCCCGACCTACCGGCGTGCAATTAAAGAGGGAAGCAAAGTTGTCAACCGTGATTGGGTTAACTACCATGCATGAAGTCTGTCGTATAACATTTATGTTGTACCCAATCTTTTTATATCGAAGAAAGATTTTACGAAATTGGGTGCTGAAGTCATTGCGGTTACATATTTTTCTGAATTTATATACTAGGTCACAATAAAATTCGGGTTCCGATAGACCTTGTTGCAGAAGAGATTTAAGTCCAATATTGAATTTTGAAATTAAATCAGAATGGCGTCTATAAAATTTTGAAAAGGCTTTGGGTAGTTTATGGTACTGATAACCCTGATTAAGAAGTTTAGCCGTTAACAATAATTTATTAAGAGTGTTGAAGTCAGTAACATGACTACACACTCTGGCAAATGGAATTAATTGCGAACTATAAATGCCATAGGAAGGCGCACGAGGAACATCACCGTCCAAACAAGGAAACGTTACAATCTCAAAATCAAAATCATCGCGTTTATCATAAATTTTGTACGAAACAAACACATCTACAATAGATAGATGTAACTCCGAAAACGGGGCCTCGGTATCAGAAGAATTTGCTTTATTTAACTGAAGTTCTGGGGGTAAATCTGACTGATCAAACCATCGAAATAGGTATTATCAATATTTAATAAATCATCCAAATATCTAGAAATGGAGCTGAAAGCTTTAATGATTTCAGACTGGTTTTCAGCAAAAAGGGACATCATGAAGTCTCTCTCATAATAAAACTAAAACAGATCAGCCACAAGTGGTGCGCAATTAGTACCCATCGGAATACCCACAACTTGTCTAAATAACTTAGTACCAAATCTTATGTAAATATTGCAGGTGGAAGTAGAAAGGTGAGAGCTTCCAACACTTTCTGACATGACCATAAAGTATAATTTTTATGCTCTGCGTAGTTTATGGTACCGATAACCCTGATTAAGAAGTTTAGCCGTTAACAATTTATTACGAGTGTTGAAGTCAGTTACAGGACTACACACTCTGGCAAATCGAAAATCTAACTCATCAGTGCAACATCTCCAGTAACGCAAAAATAAAAAAAAACACAGAGATGAAACAATGGTAAGGACTCGACAGCAAAAAACCACTGAAATGCTGGAGCAAAAGAAAACCAACAACTATACTCCGATAATCTGGCTTCTTTTAGCTTTTTATTCTGGTGGCTTAGAGGTTTCATGGCAAGCACATAATTAATTTGAAGTTAACAGTTAGTAACCCTAGATTTATGTCATTGACTGACCGTATCCTTTGATGTGTGCGTGTGTGCAGGCCTCCTGGCGAAACCTATAAAACATATAATAACCCATAATTTTGTGTCAAGCCTATAAAACCTTTATTTTGTTCCTAAAACCTATAAAGTCTGTATTTTCATGAAAACCCTATGTTTTTCTCTTTTTGAACATTCTAGCGACCTAATCCTAACTTTTCTTCAAATACCCTACTGTTTTTACTTCTAAGTCCCCCCAAAAGTGATGAAAAGTGTCAAGTGCCTCTCTTTCGCGCGCGCGTGAAAACACCCGGAATGAGTGTTCGAGAGCGATTCCGATAAGCTTAAAGCTTTTATCGCAATCGAACTAAAATAAATTAGTATACACTAACCTTAGAATTTGTATTTTTTTCCTCGCTCGCTTCGCTCGCCCGGGCTTTATAGTTCAGATCAACTTTATCTGAGTAATCCTGATGCAAAAATGCATCAAATATTTTTTCTTCATTTTTAAGTTATCATGTGAGTTTTAAAAACACCTTTGTTTAGTAATATTTTTTATCAAGAAACCTGTAAATAGCTTATATTTTGAGACAGAAGAACCTATATAAAACCTATGGTTTCGCGGTGGGCCACTAGGAGGCCCGTGTATGTTTTGGAATGTTACATTTCAGCAGCAGCCAAGGTCATATGGATAGGAGACATCAATACAAAACTTGTCCAAAAATCTAGAGACGCCTATAAATGCTTAAGAATGTGGTCAAATCGGTGATTGTCAACCTAGGGTTGTCAACTGAACAATAAATATAGGCACAGAGACCCCATAGTAGCGAATCAAATAACAAAGTCACCGGCACTTTACTTGAAGGAGCTTCACAAATTCCATATTGGTATGATTGTCAATTTATTCATGTAACCACGGTAGTCAGTTTTGTCATGTAAACTACATACTACAAATGTGCTCAAGAAAAAAGGACTATCCTTTGGCAGCAAGGAATTCACCATAGAACTGTAATGTCTGGAGGGCACATATTTTTTGGGCTTCGGCCAATTAGGCCTCGTTAGTGGCCCTCAAACTTTCTACCTATTATCAATTTGGATAGGCTACTTCGTCTGTACTTGGCTTAGTTGACTAAAATCCGATTAGAGGTTTTTGTGAAAAAGCCTAGGTCTTCAAGATCTAGATCAAGTTATTGAGCGGTCACGAAACTGATAGCAACAGCTATGTTCAAAGATCGAAGGGCAATAACTCCAAAAGTAGGAGTTACGGTCCATGTCTTCTGCACGTCGTCTCATGGTGTTCCACATATCGGTGAAGTTTCATGGAAATATCTCAAATGGTATCGGAGTTATGGAGCGAACACAAAACTATGATAGAAAGGGCTATGTTAGATGCTAAAAGGGCAACAACTCCAAAAGTAGCAAAATAAAGGTTACGGTTCATACGTTCTACACGTCGCCTCATAGTGCTCTACATATCTGTGAAGTTTCGTGAAAATATCTCAAAAGTTATCAGACTTATGGAGCGGACACGAAGCTATGGGGCGCTGACGGACGGACGGACACTCAAACTTTCGGAGGGTATAACATAATACCCCGTCATTTTGTGAATGGTGGGGCATAAAACACATTTGACAAATTTTACTGTAAAACTGAAGGGAACGCCACAATAAATAATACAGCCATCAAAAGCCACCGAAATAAGAGGTGACATGAACTCACAGACACAAAAGCTAAAACGCAAAATTACATACGGCATAGCAAAGGAACGACCTGGCGAAGCAAATGGGCTTGGGCTCGGGCGTTTGTGAAGATCCGGGCTGGATACTTAATCCAGCCTTAATCCTTCAAACGAATATTCCTCTTTCAAAGATTTATGAACCTTAAACGCAGGTCCCAACAATCCCTAGTTGCCGAAGTTAAAATACCCGTCAACACTGTTTAGGTCATTGTGGTGACGTTGTTTCCAACTGTATGGGACATTTACCCGACACTGAGATGAAATGACATCTTAATCCGTGCCGCCCAATAAAACCATAGGTTTTATTTGCATGGACGGTCGGACTCGCACCACTTTGCCTGGGCAGGCTTAGACTAAGCGGTTTACCAGAACTCATGTGCGGTTTGGTTTCAGCTCTTCGTGGAAGCATCATGATGCCCAATCTGTTTCTCCAGGAGACAAATATATTGTATTTAAAATGCAAAGTAGAAGTGGAGGCAATGATCAGGAATCGATACAATTAACCCATAGCTCCCATCAGAGTCACCAAAGGGAAAGAAACACAAACATGAAACAACAGACCCTAATGGAAACACAATAGCGGAAAGCCAAAAGGACAGTTACTTTCCCTCAAAATGGCCAAAAGGTTATCCAAAATAAAATAATACAAGTGACATAAACACCCAAAGACACACCATAACAAAAATAAACCACGACAGAAGAACCACCTTGGAACGGTCAGCGGAAACGAATTCCACTGGGGGGGGGGGGGGGGGGGGGGGGCTTAAATCGGTTTACGTGGCCACAATCCTCGCCCTTACTTCCGTCGCGATTAAGACACATTATTTGTTCAGTCCGCATGAAGGCCTCCTAACTCATCAGTGCAACATCTCCGTGAACACAAAAAATCAAACAACCACAGAGATGAAAGTCGTAATAATAACTGTAAAAATAGAAAATAATAATTTCTTTTTTTTCAGATTCAGATATTCCAGTATATGCTGCAGAAATGGCAAGGATGAAACCAAGTAAGAAACAAAGAGAAAAAAACAGGTAAAAATGCTTTTGGAAAATGGGTGCAGATTCATGGGAGGCAACTTTTCCAAAATTATCTGTATCTCCTACCTATAATGTCTACTCGTAAAGTCACATTCTTTTCTTTAGGAGCAGACACCTTTGAGGGTTTGAGTTTATATGAGCCAGCGCACGACAAAACCTACAATAAGACATGTGCGCCCAGCGAAGACTCAGATCAGCCTGCGCATCCGCGCAGTCTGATCAGAGTCTTCGTTATGCGCTCTAAGGATAGCTAAGGGTCCAGTGCTCCTTCGTGCAGCAAGAGAAGTCTCTGGTTAGACTATATGTATGCGCAGACTGATCTGATTCTTTGCTGGGCGCACATGCCTTATTGTAGGTTTTGTCGTGCGCTGGCTCAATTACGTAAGCAGCAAGGAAGTCCCGGAAACTGCTTCTCTTGCAACTTGATACGAGTAATTGGCGGAAGATATAGCGAGTTTAACAGCAGTATATTTAAATGGAATATTCTTGCCTGTGTGCCGTTTAGAAACTATACGCATAGTACGTTTAAGACATGTTAATTTTCCTTCAAAGCTCAATGAACATATTTATGAAAAAACACCATCGGGTCACGAGCAAAGTGAACCCGGAATCTTTTGCTCTGATATTTCAATGAACGCTAAATAAATTATCTTTTATGCTTTATATAAAGAACCTTACATGAATGTTCATGTATTAATGAATTTATTAAACGAGTTGAGGAAAACAGATAAAATGCGCGACTTCGAACGAGCATTTTATGCCCTTTTCTCAACGAATTTAATAAATTCATTCATGCATGAGCTCGAAAACAAGATTCTATTTATCATATGACATTTAAAACGCTATTAAATCACGATCATTTTATATAAAACTGTCAATATTCCGCCATTAGTAAACGCGAGATCGTTAAGGACGTCGTAAATGTAACGTTACGGGGCGAATCTAACTTATTTGCATATTTATTCCACTAGTGCATTACCGAATTAATTACATTGTGTTATTACATTCTTAGACGCGACGATCAATTTAGAATATTTTTCATTTTGTGCGGAAAAACGTCCAGTTTGATCACTAAAATCAAGCCTGGAATGCAACTGCACAAAGCTTTCGCTTTAACAGCGGAACAGCGTCGTTGACACCATGGCGTTGTTATCGTCCAATCATATCAGAGATTGTCATTCATTATTATGACGTCACTGTCGCGTGACACATATAACACCCCAATAGTTAACTATACGAGGGTATACTGTAAACGAACTGAGAATGTAAATACTGTAAAACTTTGATGGCTCGAACTCCGATGGATCGTTTACCATGGCTGATTTGAACCCGGTAATGAGTCGTTAGGGAAGTCCTCTGCATTAAGAAGTAGTGCTGGATAATTAAGGGGATTTTCGACTTTTATCTTGCAAATATATGCCGTGTGTACTCATTAGAATCACCTCGATGAGGCGATTCTAATGGGTACACACAGCATACATTTTTATCATAGAACACCGAAAATAGTAAAATTGGCCCCGTTGTGTCTCCTGTAAGAAACCTTCAATGGCTCGAACTACCCCTGTCTCGAACGGATTTTTTTTTGGTCCCTAAGGTGTTCGGGCTATTGAAGTTCGACTGTATAATGACTTTAAATAGGTACTTAACGGCATGGACGTTGGCGTATTGTCGTCGAGCGTAGAAAAAACCATCAGGGTTAGAGTTTTAGAAAATTTGACTTTTCAACAACTTTAGCATTCTTACGACATTACTTGAGTGATAGGGGTAGGTTAGGACAACTTGATCAAACATTTCAATTTATACATAGCAGTGAAATCAATGCATATCTGGAACAAATAAAAGTAATATTAAATGTTATTTTCACAGTATGAAAAATAACATGACCATGTTATTTTCACAGTAGCAGCCCGGACTACTTTTCTCGCCAAAATTCACATGTTATCTATAAAACAATTCTGTAAAATACCTGGTAAAAGCATGCTTTGAACTGTAAAAATGATGTATTATAAATGGCGATCTGTTATTGGTTTGCAACAGACAGTTGTGACTTCATAGTCAAGTCAAAAATTGTGACGTAAGATCCGATTGATCAATTACAGTAAGTGTCCTAAAATATTTTCAAATAAAAAGAAAATATCCTTTTTTTTCGAAAAATATCAAAAATATTTTACATTACGATAACTCACCCGTGCAACATAGTGCATTTTTCACATCTTCAAAATGGCTACTTTTCTGATGAAAATCCTTGATATTTTTGTTGTAAATGTTCAAAACATTGGTTGAGGGTGCTCGTTAGAACCGCCTCAGGGAGGCGGTTCTAACGAGTACCCACAACCTATGACTTGGAGCAGAAATACGAAAAATAATGTATACCCCCGTAAACCCCAGTTTTCTCTATATAATATGGGGTTTAGGGGGTTCTTCATTTCACGGACTTGGTCACGTGATGATCGTGTGTGTTGAAAACATCAGAATTTTTACTCGTGCTTCGCACTCGCGAAAATTCTGATATTTTCAACACACTCGATGAAATATTTTTGGTATTCATCTCAAAAAATTAAATGTCCTCTATATATCATTATTTTTTTTTTCCAGTTTTAGAATCGATCATCTCCAGCTCACACAATGTTTGTTTGTTCCATGCATCACAAAAACAAGCTTATATAATCTTTTTATAGTAAAACTGGGGTTTACAGGTGTAAATCTTATTTTTGTTATATCTGCTCCAAAATATAGAGTGTGTGTACTCGTCAAAGTAGAAGTAAAACAAAGATCAGGAATTGATACAATTAACTTACTCCATCCACAAAAGACACCAAAGGGAAAGAAATACAAACATTAAGCGACCAGACCATAATGGAAACCTAAACAAAGGAAGGCCATAAGGACAGTTACTTTCCCACAAAATGGCCATATGGCCATCCAAAACAAAAAGACACAAGTGATATACACAGTAAGTAACAAACAACAACATAAATAAATCGCCACAGAAGAGCCGCCTTGGAACGGTCAGTGGAAGATTTCCACTGGGGGGCTTAAATCGATTTTACGTGGCCACAATCCTCGCCCTTACTTCCGTCGCGATTTAGACAAATAATTTGTTCAGTCCGCATGAAGGCCTCCTAACTCATCAGTGCAACATCTCCGTGAACACAAAAATCAAAGAACCACAGAGGTGAGACAACGGTGAGGACTCGACAGCAAGAAACCACTGAAATGCTGGAGCAAAAGAAAACCAACAGTTAGACTCCGATGAGCCCGACCAGAGACAGAACCGCCTTGATGAGGCGGATGTAACGAGTACCCACAATCTATATTTTGAGCAGAAATAAGAAAAATACCTCGTTTTTCATCTTAAAATGTTCTTTTTTCGGCGGTAAATTTTGCAATGTATTTGTATAGGCGTGTTTTCGTAATGAAAGCATTATGTATTGTTTTTGCAATCGGCCAGTTTTTGGGAGCAGACGGATTCCGCGCTTAGGCGATTCTAATGAGTAAGCACAACATACAGACCCCTTTAATTCATTTACTTCGAAAAGGCGTCTTCTGTGGCCACGTAAAATCGATTTAAGCCCCCCAGTGGAAATCTTCCACTGACCGTTCCAAGGCGGCTCTTCTGTGGCGATTTATTTATGTTGTTGTTTGTTACTTACTGTGTGTATCACTTGTGTCTTTTGGTTTTGGATGGCCATATGGCCATTTTGTGGGAAAGTAACTGTCCTTATGGCCTTCCTTTGTTTAGGTTTCCATTATGGTCTGGTCGCTTAATGTTTGTATTTCTTTCCCTTTGGTGTCTTTTATGGGTGGAGTAAGTTAATTGTATCAATTCCTGATCTTTGTTTTACTTCTACTTCTAACAAACTGTTTTAATGCTCTATAACTAAACATCCCTGGCTCGCACTCCTCTGTAGGACGAAATTGCATGGTTCCAAACGTGTCCAAGCCATTGAAGTGTATCATTATCACATAAATCACTGGCATTACGAAAACGCCTATACAAATGCATTGTAAACTTTACCGCCGAAAAACTGAAAATTTTAAGATGCAAAATTGTGTTTTTGTTTTTTTATTTCTGCTGAAAATATAGATTGTGGGTACTCGTAAGAACCGCGTCATCGAGGCGGTTCTAACGAGTACCCACAATCTATATTTCAGACCAGAAATAAGGAAATTAATGTTTACCCCTGTAAACCCAGTTTTACCATATAAAAGTGGGGTTCAAGGGAGTCACAATTATATAGGCGTGTTTTCGTGATGGGATACAGAAGCCTGTATCCAAATTTGTTTCGATTTTTCTTGATATCATTTCATATTTTGTTACATACAGGACAATCCTCCAGCTGCGAATACCACGATGAAAAATCAAGTGGCAACTGCTACCACCTCAAACAGGAAAATCATTATCACCAAACTTTTATACAAGTCGGTGAAGGTAGTAAAGTGGAGTACCATTCACATGGTATGTCGTCCTTTGTTTTCGCGATTATGCCTAAAATAAAATAGCTGTGTTTCCGCTAACATACCGAAATTGGGTAGGGATCGGTAGGTCGCAAAACTTTTTTTTTTATTTTATTTTTTTTTTGTCAAAATATTATTTAATGGAACCCAAAAACAAAAAATAATAATAAATCGGCTAAATGTTAACTACATGTATATTACCTGAAAACATTCACATTACGAGGTTAAACGCATCAAGGATGCAAAAGAACAGGGTTTCAAGTATTAGTTTGGCTATTTTTACAGTTTTATGAATTTTTATCAAAAGTGCTAGAAAATATTAAGGTCGGTAGGTAAGAAAATATTTTTTTTATTTTTTCTGGGAATAAAAATTATAGGGTCGGCACATAACATCATGGTCAGTCGGGTTAACGGAAAAAAATTTTTTTTTTTTTTTTTTTTTTGCCTTATTTCATGAAAAAAGTTCTGTTAAAAGAGGATTTCAAATCCTTTTGTGGATCGGAATAAACACCCTGCAAGCAATTACACTAACCAGTGTTATTTGTATGCCCCCGGTGTTCAAAGAATGATGGAAAGAGCATACTTTTACCCCTGTTCGTCTCCGTGCGCATCCGAGATGGTGTTAGCAATTTGCGTTTATGTTTTTCCGAGATGCCGTCTGAAACTGGCTTTAAAGTTTTTGATCAACGTCAATACTACTAGGCGGGGGCTTCCGTTTCCGTCGGACACATTTCTAGTTCTTCTTTGTACTCGGTATGTTCCCGTCATTACTCACTGTTGTGTCAGGGTTTCACCGCTATTGATGTTTCCATTAGGGTCTGTTGTTTCATGTTTGTGTTTCTTACCCTTTGGTGTCTCTGATGGAAGCTGTGGGTTAATTGTATCGATTCCTGATCATTGCCTCCACTTCTATTTTTCACAATATGGGTCAAAGTATAATTAATTGTTTTGTTTGTTTTATATTGGAGTTTAACCGCCCAGTCAACAATATTTAGGTCATATTTGAGCCGTTCATTTTACCTATCCACACTTTTCCTGGGCAGGCTTTCCTGGGCAGGCTTCCTGGGGAACTGTCCTTTTGGCTTTCCGCTATTGGTGTTTCCATTAGGTCTGACGTTTCATGTTTGTGCTTCTTTCACTTTGGTGTCTCTGATGGGAGCTGTGGGTTGATTGTATCGATTCCTGATCATTGCTTTCACTTCTACTTTATACGTAAGCGGTTAACCAGTACAGTGCACATTCTTTCGCCAGAAACTGACAACCTGTGGAAGGGAGAGAATGCCCGTACAAAAGATCCACGAAAGAATGCTGCCGACCCAGGCAGGTATCGAACCCGCGTCCTCCTGATCACAAGTCAGACGCGCATCCGACTGAGCTACCGAGACCGGCGAAGGACATTCGAGCGGATTGACAGGACATTCGAGCGGAAATAAATGGACAATCGAGCGGCAAAAAAGTGGACATTCGAGCGAAATGAAAAATAGGACATTCGAGCGGATAACCTGTTTACATTTGCTCCATCCGTTAGCCAGACCAAAGATTGCTCGGTTCCAAAACGAGTCAATCTTAGCCTGTTGCCCCCTATTCACCACGGGGAGGTGGAAGTAGGACTTGAGCAGGATTTATTGTTTTAGCACTTAATAATAAAACAATGGATTCTGTTAAAAGCACCATTTAAAGTCTGTTAAAACTTAAAACAATATGTATATTTACACATCTGTACGGGCTCTGTATCTGTAGCCCAGGATTCTGACATATTCCTTTCTAGTGATTTCCCCATCTGCATATTTCTGATACAGTTCACAGGCATACTTGGTTTAAGTTCATATTCCTTATCTTGATATAATTGGTAGTCTGAATTTTCTGTAGCACGTCCATGAAGGCATAAATCCCTGGGTGACCAAAGTAGAATTGTTCATTAAGATGAGCATGGAACGATTCAGGTCCATTGTTAGTGCGCTTGTTCTCTGATGGAACTTCAGCCCAAAGCTGCGGGGGGAATTTAGACGCTGAAGTAGTGTAGGTTTCTGTCAAGTAGTCCGCAAACTTTTCACATTTACTCTCACGGGGTATGTCCGACATGTAATCTTCCAGTAGATATTATGATTGACAAATAAAAGGTTTTGTATAGGTTTTGTATAAGTGAATATTATTTACCTGTCCAATTTACCTGTAATCTGTTGAATTATTTTCCGCTCGTTTGTCCACTTAAAATCCGCTCGATTGTCCACTATGACCTTTTGATTTTTCCGCTCGATTGTCCATCGCCCACCGAGACCGACGTATTAGTAATTAACTATCCTGTATTGTTCGGGGGTCATCCGTATATACACTGTAGTCAAAACTCAATAATCATGTTTTCAATGGTATCAATTAATTAAATTGCCATGAATCAAGTAATTTCGTATTGTCCAAGTTACAGGTCCGAGGTCGACTGTATTGACCTCGGCCTTTGGCCTAGGGCCAACACAGCACACCTAGGACCTGTAACTGGGCCAATACGAAATTTCTTGATTAATAACATCATATTATTATTTCTTGCACACCAGATAAGGAAATCCGTAGTTTTGTCTCGGGATAGACATTCTGTTCTAACCTTGGTGCTTTTACCCTAAATATATCCTCGGGTGTTTGATAAATGCAGCGACCTCACATTTGCCGTAGTTAAGGCTGACGTCACAGCACGGTACGTGACGTCACTAAACATCGCTTTAGTGTCATCACAATATGCCGGACGTCGGCAACCGAAGTGACTGCAGTATTAAAAATTCACGCTCAGAAATGGAAAGTATGCAAGAAAAAGAATCCTACATGGGTGTAAGAGGTGGATAGAAAAGTCCGTACCTCGAGATCACTGTCCGGCATCACTCAGCAAGTCTCGTGATTCCGGACTGTGACCCTCGGGACGGATTTTTCCCTCCACCCTCACACCCATGTAAGATTCTTATATTGTTTGTAGGAATCTGTCGAGGTGTGTCGTTCCATTGCAGTTTCTTGTATAAGTGGCATTGTGTGTTCATTACGAAAACATGCCTATACAAATACATTGCAAACTCTACAGCCGGAAAAAATGAAATTTTAAGATGAAAAATTGTGATATTTTTCTTATTTCTGTCTAAAATATAGATTGTGGGTACTCTTTAGAACCGCCTCGATGAGGCGGTTCTAAAGAGTACCCACAGTCTATATTTTAGAGCAGAAATAAGAAAATAGGTTGACCCCTCTAAACCCCAGTTTTACTTTATAAAAGTGGGGTTCAAGGGGGTCAAATTATATTGGCGTGTTTTCGTGATGTGATACACGGGATTTTCTGTTTGTGCATGTGTCTAAGACATTCTCTTTTTTCCGCTGCGTGAAATGACTTTCGCTTTTCTGAGTAGTTATTTTTTCCTAATTATAGTCTTTGTTGTCTTTGAACAAATTAAATATCAAGCGAACCGTTTGTTAAACAACAACCTAGGTCTCGACCAATTCCACTATATACTGATTGTCCCCCGACGTTAGTCAAAGAGGACTATAGTAATGTCGTCAGTCTGTCCGTCCGTAGACACAATCTTGTCTCCGCAAATCCTCCTACATTTTTCAAGGGCTTTTGATGTAACTTCCCAGTTATTGTTCCCATGACCTGAACAGGATCATATTTTATCAAGGTCATGCTCGACTGATTTTACCAGAGTTATGGTTCTTTGTTTCTTCTCACCATTTTATCAACTGAATTTCTTGTCTCCGCAACTCATCATACAGTTTTCAAGAGATTTTGATAAAACTTTTCAGTTATTGTTCCCATGACCTGAAGATGATCATATTTCATCGAGGTCATGCTCGACTAATTCTTACTATGGTTATGGCCTTTTGTCAGTTTTAGCCATTTTATCGACATACGTTCTTTTGTCTCCGCAACTCCTCCTAAATTTTCAAGGGATTTTAATAAAAAAAAAACTTTCCAGTTATTGTTCCCATGACCTCAAGATGGTCATATGTTATCAAGATCATGCTCGACTGTTTTTAAAGAGATATGGCCCTTTGTCACTTTTAGTCGTTTTATCAACTGAAGCTCTTGTCTCCGTAACAGTTCCTACAGTCTTCAAGGGATTTTGATTAAACTTTCCAGTTATTGTTCCCAATGACCTGAAGATGATCATTTTTCATCGCGGTCATGCTCGACTGATTTTTACCACAGTTACGGTCCTTTTCCACGTTTAGCCATTTTATCAACAGAAGTTCTTGTCTCCGCAACTCCTCCTACAGTTTTCAAGGGATTTTGATAAATCTTTCCATTTATGGTTCCCATGACCTGAAGATGTTCATATTACGTCGAGGTCATTCTCGACTAATTCTTACCAGAGTTATGGGCTTTTGTTGTATTTAGCCATATTACCAACAGAAATTCTTTTTTCCGCAACTCCCAAAACATGGTTTGCGGCATATATAGCACTGACATTTCAAAAGTCAGGGGACACTTGGCCTGCGGCCTTTCGTTACAAAAAGCATGCAATATGTATCGTTCATAAGTTTTCTGATATTCTGGGACTACCCTATTGCAAATATATTGAAATGTCCCTTTTCCATATGTTGTCTCCTTTTGTAAAAACTTTATACATGAAGCTTTAACATACACTCGGACCAAATATACTGTATGTCTATTTGGTCCGAAAAATACGTTCCTCCACGAGGATCTGTTTCAAATCTGATTTTCGCCAAGTCCATCATTGATAATGGGGTGTATATTCAGATTCGTGTTGTCTTATACGGCTTTACACTGCTCGTGTCCGTATCTGTAGCAGCCTGAAGGTTTGAAAGGTTTTATTTGCATCTAGCTTACGCTCTGGACCACGACGTTATAGGAATGAATTAGGAAGGAAAGGCCGAATTTCAACACAACAGAAATAGTATGTCATCTTGTAACGTCGCTTATCATTTGCGGGTATTAGGATTGACTGGGTTGATACTGCTTACTGTTAGATTTGGTATAACTGCAAACTGTTTGCAACCGTGAATCCGACGTTCGCGCGTTCGACTTATGATCCAGAGGTTGTGGATTCGAATCCGTTCACCGGAGCAGAGTTGTGTCCTTGGGCAAGACAGGTAATGCCACTGCCCCACTCCACCCGGGTGTAAATGGGTAGCAGTGGTGTGGAGGTCTTTGCCTCTCTCTCTGACGAGCTTGATAATACACGGAATGAGTGTTCGAGAGCGATTCAAATAAGTTTGAAGCTTTCATAGCAATCAAACTAAAATAAATTCATATAAACTAAATGAGTTTTGAATGTCGTTATTCACTAATTTTCCATTTTGTGACAGGTAACAGCACAAAGAAGGAACAAGAGTGTCAGTACGAGGGAGCTAATTACAAGAAGAAACAATGAAGGCATACTCTTCTGTAACATATCTGGATATTGAATAAGACATAATTAATTGGTGAAAAGACAATGGTGCCAACAATAATGATTGCACCTGGTCATTTGAGCCAGACCAGATATCGCTTAGGCCAGTTTGTGCCACCCTCAGTTTTTCATACAACGACAGTATTGTGGCTTTCAGAAAAAAATCTAGTCTTGTTCATATCGAATTGCCATATACGTTTCTCTTTTTCTATGCCAGTTCATGGTTGTTAAACATTTTACGTAGTTAGTGATTTTTATCTTAACGCATGCTTTGTCCATATTTTTGTATGCTTATGTTAAATATTTACTGCTATTAAACCATAAAATGAAATATGGTTTGGACAATGTTTATTCCAGTTAACAGGTCCTTGTAACATCACGAAAACGCGCCTATATAATTTTGCCCCCCTTGAACCCCACTTTTTTATTGTAAAACTGTGGTTTACAGGGGTATACATTTTTTTCTTATTTCTGCTAAAATCATAGATTGTTGGTACTCTAACTAATTCCAACAATCTATGTTTTGAGCAGAAATAAGAAAAATATCACAATATTTTATCAGAGAATGTTCTTCTTTTTTTTTCTTTTTGTTTTGGTGGAAAAAAAATCAATATATTGAAATAGGCGTTGTTTTCGTAATGTACAATGTTTTTCCATTTAACAGGTCCTTGAAATGAACATCCAACTTGAAGGCGGTTCATCTTTCGCGGTTTATTGCACGACCCGCAGAAAAAGCAACCGACTGAAGTCGTTGATTTCTAAGAGTGCCCTAAAATCACCATGTCATTCTGTCAGTCTGTCATTCTGTCAGTCTGTCAGTCTGTCTGTCCGTCTGTAACCCGTTTGTGAAAATTGGTGATAGTGACTTAACCGCTTGGAATATTTAAACAATTTTTGGCATACTGATAGATATCAATGAGATCTAACCAATGAACTTGCGAAATATCACATTCCATTTAGTATAGCCTCGCCGAGGCGAAAAATGTAAAATTTTTCAAACTGCTTCTTCTCGGAAATCGTTGGGCCGATTGAAGTCAAATTTCATATGGAGCCTCTATGGGATGGGGGAAACCAAAATTTGCTCATGAAGTCCAGGTCATATGACCAAAATGGCCGCCAAGCCATATTCGGTCTGTCTGTCTGTCCGTCTGTAACCCGTTTGTGAAAATCGGTGATATTGACTTAACCGCTTGGAATATTTAAACAATTTTTGGCATACTGATAGATATCAATGAGATCTAACCAATGAACTTGCGAAATATTATATTCAATTTAGTATAGCCTCGCCGAGGCGTAAAATGTGAAAATTTTCAAACTGCTTCTCCTCGGAAACCATTGGGCCGATTGAAGTCAAATTTCATAATGAACCTCAATGGGATGGGGGAAACCAAAATTTGCTCATTGGGTCCAGGTCACATGACCAAAATGGCCGCCAAGCCATATATTGTAAAAACCCTTCAAAAATAATCTTCTCCAGAACCACGGGGCAGATTTCCACGAAACTTGATAAATAGCATCTGGGACGTAGGCCCATCATAAATTGCTAAAATGGTGACCCTGGGTTGACCTTGACCTTCTTTTTGCCTAGGTCAAACTTTGATACATATGCTTTTGTTGGCATATTTAAACAATTTTTGGCATACTGATAGATATCAATGAGATCTAACCAATGAACTTGCGAAAGATTACATTCCATTTAGCATAGCCTCGCCGAGGCGAAAAAATGTGAAAATTTTCGAACTGCTGCTCCTCGGAAACCGTTGGGCCGATTTAAGTCAAATTTCATATGGAGCCTCTTTGGGATGGGGGAAACCAAAATTTGCTCATGGGGTCCAGGTCACGTGACCAAAATGGCCGCCAAGCCATATATGGTAAAAACCCTTCACAAATAGTCTTCTCCAGAACCACTGGGAAGATTTCCACGAAACTTGATAAATAGCATCTGGGACGTAGGCCCATCATAAATTGCTTAAATGGTGACCCTGGGTTGACCTTGACCTTCTTTGTGCCTAGGTCAAACTTTGACACATATGCTTTTGTATTGGAAAAGTGAGAATGCATTTTATCCTGCAAACGATTCAGAATACAGTACTAAAGTTTAAGATATATTTTTGCTCCTTACGATAAGGCGCATTTATTGTGGGAACCGTTTTAGGTCCAGGTCACATGACCAAAATGGCCGCCATACCAATATATGGTAACACTCATAAAGCTAAAAGCATCCGGCGGGTCGTGCATTTCAGCTGAAGCACTGGTTTTTGTTATGGCATGTCTTTGTGTGTGTGTATCGCTTATATCTTTCTGTTTTGGATAAACAATTGGCCTTTTGGGAAAGTAGCTGTCATTTGGCTTTCCGCTATTCCAATAGGGTCTAGTTATATCATGTTTGAGTTTATTTACTTTTGATGTCTCGGATGGGAGCTGTGGGTTAATTGTATCGATTCCTGATCAGTGCCTTATTTTCAAAACGGCATATATTATTTTTGTGGGCACTCGTCACTGGCCGCGCATTGAGCGGGTTCTAACGAGAACGTAACGTTTGGAGCAGATATAAGGAAATATAACAACGTTTCTTCAGCCACATGTGTGAAATAATGTACTATGTCAAGTTTTTGCGTTATTCTGTTTTCACTATTCAGTATAATAGTCAGATAATAAGTATGTTATAAAATTAATTCAATTTGGAAACCCTTTATTACAACACTATGTCTGTTGTCATAAATAAAGGTGGTTGTAGGTAAACTATATATTCATAAAGAATTAGTTGATAGACGGGTTGTTCAATGTCTTCAGGTCACAGTTCCCTTTGGTTTCCTGTTGATCTTGTCGAGCAACCTGAGCACTGTAGCGTTGTTTCACAAGTGTATTTTCGCCACTTTCGAGCTGCTTCCGAAATGTGTTTTCGCCACCATCAAACTGCTTTGGTTGAGTCTTATAACCACTGTCAAAACGTTTTCTCTCATGAAAACCACCAATAAATGTTTCTTTTTCACATATTTGGCGTTGTTTAGTGTTATCGCTGCAGAGTTGTTTTACATCTGTGCTTTCTTCTTCTTGTGACCCAAATTCCTTACTGGGGCGGACTTCCGGCTCGGACCTATAGCTCACTTTCGGTTCGGTTGTTTCTCGGTGTCTTGAAGAGTGGGTAAACAATACCCCGGAATCAGGACTACCTGGTCTCCTGATAGCAGCTGCTGTGTGATGATCGTTGTTTAAAAGTAGTGAACTTGGTGGTGATAATAAATTCAGGAATGAAGACCGGTCCGTTGATTCTGACGGCAATTTTCCAGGAGGCGGAGTACCTGTCCGAGGTTTAACTGCACTGTTCATAAGCACAGATGTATCCAAGTCAGTGCCATTAAGTGGTGTCTTTTCATCAGGTGTTACCTTCTGAAAAATAGTGTATATAATAAGAGATTCTGATTTACCAAGGGCGAGGATTTGTGCCACGTGAAATCGATTTAAGCCAAACCGCCCCGTCCAGTAGATAGTTTACTGACTATTCCAAGGCAGATTTTCTGTTGTGATTTAGTACTGCCATTTTTGTTTTGTATTTTAGTGGGAAAGAAACTGTCCTTTTGGATTTCCGCTTGTTAATTACATAGAGCATCTTACATGAGTGTTCATGTATTATTGCATTTATTAAACAAGTTGAGGAAAAGGGATAAAATGAGAGGCTTTGCCGAGCATTTTATCCCTTTTCCTCAAGGAGTTTAATAAATTCAATAATACATGAGTACGAATGCAAGATTCTATTTATCATATGACATTTAAAACGCATTTTATTCACAATTGTTTACAAAAATATAAATATTCCGCCATTTATAAACGCGACGTCGTTAAGGACGTCGTACATGTAACGTTACGGGACGTATCTAGCTAATTTGCATATTTTATCCACTAGTGGATTATCGAAAATAATACATGGCGTTATTACACTCTCAGACGCGACGTCATATGATAATGTGATAATGTGAGGTTATTTTATGTTTTTTTATTTCTTTCCCCATGGTGTTTTGGATGGGAGGTACAAGGTAATTATATCGATTCCAGATCATAGCCATCACTTCTATTTTTATTTACAATTTTCTTTATAGTAAGTTACAGTAACTTGGGAAAAGTCATGATATGAATACAACGTAAGAAAAGAAAGGGGCTATTCTTAAAGGATCGAATTTGCAAAAGCAAATTCTTTCCTTTAAGAGCGCCCATGAAATATGTAATTGAAAATGCTATATATTTGGATAGTTTCTCTTTATTGAAAATACATTCGAACTTCAATCTCGGGCGTGAAAACACCCGTAATGAGTGTTTGAGAGCGATTCAATAAGCTTGAAGCTTTCATCGCAATCGAAATAAATTATATTTGTATAAACTAAACAATACTATGACGATAGAAAATCAGTAGCTTGCGTCGGGACAAAATATTGAGTTAAAATACGAAGGTAGGCTGAAAAGTTCTGAGCCTGACCCAGAAGCAGGCATCGAAGAGCCATGAAATTTTGTATTCATTAAAGCCAAACCTTTATTACCTGATTTGACTCAAATGAGTTCAAGTTTACCTGCAATAACGTAGAAATTCTAGACTTTGAAAATTGATACCAGCACGTTTTTTAGAAAATGGGCAAAATCTGGCATCGTGGTGTCATCAAGTACCTCCATAAAAAGGGGTTAGCTCCTGAGGACATTCATGCCGATATGGTTGCTACATTAGGGGATGATGCTCCTTCGTATGCAACCGTGAAAAGGTGGGCAGCAAATTTTAAGATGGGCAAGGACAGCCTTGAAGATGATGACCGGTGTGGACGACTCACAACGGCAACAACTGAGGAAACCATCAGCCAAGTGCACAGGGCCGTGATGGATGACAGGCGTTTAACTGTGAATCAGTTAGCTAACATAGTTGGCATCTCCATTGAACGAGTAGAGTACATTCTACACAGTGAATTAAGAATGTCGAAGGTTTCCGCCAGATGGGTGCCACGGCTTTTGACGCCTGACCAAAAGTTGACCAGACTGAACCTGTCACAAGCCAACTTGGCTATTTTTGAAGCAGACCAAGATGGTTTTCTTGACAGGATGAATGTTGGTTTCATCACTTAGAGCCAGAGACCAAAAGACAATCCATGCAATGGAAGCACCCTGGTTCACCCCCTCCAAAGAAGGCAAAGGTCGTCTCCTCTGCAGGGAAGGTGATGGCATCAGTGTTCTGGGATGCCAAGGCCATAATATTCATAGATTACCTTCGAAAGGGTAGAACAATTAATGGTGAGTATTATGCAGATCTGCTTAAACAATTGCGAAAAGCAATTAAGGCTAAACGACCCGGAAAATTGACAAAAGGGGTCTTGTTCCAATTTGCTGGAAATGCGCCTGCTCATAAATTGGTTGTCGCAATGGCTGCCGTGCATGACTGTGGCTTCACACTTGTCGCTCACCCTCCGTATTCACCTGATCTAGCTCCATCAGATTATTTCCTGTTTCCAAACATGAAAAAGCATTTGGCTGGGCAGCATTATCGGTCAGACGAGGAGGTGATTGCTGCTGTGGAGGAGTTTTTCAGGGAACAAGATGAGACCTTCTGTACCACTGGGATCCAAGGACTCCAGCATCGCTGGAGGAAGTGTGTGGACAGGAGGGGAGACTATGTTGAAAAAATAAGGCACTTTCAGCATGGACAAACCATTGGATCTTGGTCAGGCTCAGAACTTTTCAGCCTTCCCTCGTATGAATGCCCCTCTGATGATTTTATACTCCAAACCTCGATACCGTAAGAGATATCTCCATGCAACTTTATAAGAATATGTATCAGGCCACAACAACGTGTCGGAAGCCAGACCCAGGTCGGTATGCCGAAAGTCAATGTCATACTTAGAGATCAAACGTTAAAAAGGTATTTCTTCTGTATCTAGTCAATAACATTGTTATTCCTGGATGAATTTTGAAATTACTTGGCAGAAATGTTAACCCTTATGCGATGGTTTGTTATGCAAAAGACCAGGGTTGGTACCTTCAAGGTCAAGGTTATACTTTGAGGCCAAAAGTAAAGAAAAGTGTTGTTTGTTTTCTCCTGTCTGGTTGTTATTTGGAAATAACTTGGCAGAAATGTTTACCATCATAAGTTGATATGTCGTGAACAAAACCCAGGTTGATATCTCCAAGGTCAATGTCATACTTAGAGGTCAAAGGTAAAGAAATATGTCTTTTTCTTGTGTACAGTCAATACCTTTGTTAAAGAAAAATGTTTTGCTTGTGTCCGGTCAATAACTTTATTATTCCTAAATGAATTTGGAAATAACGTATCAGAAATATTAACCGATCGGTACCTCTAAGGACAAGGTCATACTTAGCGGTTAGAGGTAAAAAGGTGTTGTTTTTTTTCGCGTGTGCATTCAGTAACCATTGTTATTTAAGAAATAGATCAGCTCTAACTGTGATTTGTTGAGTAATAAATCACAGTTTGGAGGTCAGTTGTAAAGTAGACAAATCACGAGCGCGTAGCGCGCATGATTTGTCTACTTACAACTGACCGACAAACTGTGATTTATTACACAACAAATCACTGGCTAGAGCTGATCTATTTCGATTCTAACACGCTGAAAATCGGCAATAATGTTGTTGTTTCCTTCAAAATCTCACAACTTTTCGCCATTGTTAGAAGAAATCCCGCTAAAATTACCGACTGAAACACATGCATTCATATCCTTTTCTAACGTTTTCGATGCGAAAAATGACGTTACACCGTCTAACGTCAAGGAAATCGACTAGTGACGTCATCGATTGGCAGTTTTTAATGACGTCACTTGTCACGCTCTTCCTAGCCGTGATTTGTTGTAGAATAAAACACAGTTGTTTTCCATTGCCTATATAGGCACGCTGTGTTAGAATATAAATTTACAAACGTAGTTTACCTTGTGCTTTCGAAGTTTATAGACCCCGAAACCAAGTATCACATTAACCCCAAATGAAATGATGGCAAACAGACCGGCAAAGATCGCCATTATATAGCCTGGGTGTAGCTTTGGGCAGTCCGAACCATCGCCACAGGGATTATTGCCATTGCATTGTATGCTACTATCTATACATCTTCCATTCGTGCATGCATATTCATCAGAACGACATTCACCTGAAAGTGGGATAAATTCTTTAAAAACGTCATTGGTCTGTTCATCACGCTTACAAGTCCAATGTAATGTACACACCTGTTTATGGAAAAGTATTTAAGTAAAAACTCATATATGCAACATTGTGATTGCAATTTGGGCCCCGTCAAGCGATTTTTAGTACTTATCACCAATGCGAGCAGCGAAGGTTCAGGCGAGCCTGCGCATTCGCGCAGTCTCGCCAGAACCTTCGCTGCTCGCGCATACAAGCAGTGAATCAAGAGGAACCTTCAGACAGAAGGCCATATATATCCCTGGCCCCTCTGAATGGCTGGGCATGCGCAGTTAAAATTTGTCATGACGGAATGCTCGAAGACACAAATTCGCTTGGCGGGGCTCATTTGATATGATGTCATTCGCATTTGCAGTTTTGATATTCTATTATGCTGTAACCAATTACAGTTGTGCAACACTGCATTATAATATGCTTTTTAGGGCCTTATTTTGGAATTAGTGTTGATTTTTTTCTCTTCCTCGTCCGCTTTTGCTACTTGAAATTCCGCTTCTGCTTCTTCCAGTTCCGATTATTCTCGTTCAGTGTCGCTGTGGTCGTTCATTCGTACTTTCCCGTAAACGTCTGCCTGTTCTCGGCAGTTAACGTAAAACAATCTGCAAGCGTATTGGTGACACGGAGGATTAGTTCGAGACGAGATAACAATCTTAATGTAATTCAATGCATAACACCAAAGATCTTCTTTTTTTGCGACGTTTAATTACATACGCTGCGGCGTACCCAGATACTGCCTTTCCGCTGTTGGTCTTCCATTAGGGTCTAGTTATTTCATTTCTGTGTTTCTTTGCCTTTGGTGTCTCTGATGGGAGCTGTGGGTTAATTGTATCGATTCCTGAGCATTGCCTTCACTTCTATTTGACATACTTGCCGACTTACTTACTTACTTACTTACTTACTTACTTACTTACTTACTTAATTACTATTTACTTACTTACTTACTTACTTCACTCATTCTCATATGAATTGGGATATTGCAGTCGCCGTATATTTTCTGAAATCAAGCAGTCATTTTTAACCAATGCATACGTTTATATGACAAAACAACAGGTCCCAAAGATATCATGATAAACCTCCTATAGAAAAGTACCTTTACAGGGAAAATGAGCCACGGGAAAACCCGGTTTTGTAATGTTCGAGACTGGCGCTTTTCGAATTCTCTTTGTTTGCGCACTTACAAATTTGCAATTCCACAAGAAAGGAAATGGTTAGGTGGTTTCCATAAATTTTTCATATTCTGGGTAGGGAAATAACTACCAAAAGCAGGACCACATGGAGTCTTACTAAGTATTTGCCCCCGATTATGGCTGTCGCCGAAATTTAATTAAGCATTGTAATGTACAAGACGACGTTTTTCTTCTTGATATTTCAAAACAACGTTTAGGTTTTTATACACGGAAACGTGACCAAATGGAGATTCTTTATTATATTAAGCATATAAGGTCGTTTGATGTAACCTGTACAATACGAAATGAAAAATACATGCCATACAAAAATGTGCATGGATTTGTTGCAAAAATGCATGTAATGTTCGCGATCATGATACCAGGCTAATTACGTATGTATCGACAAAAATGCTAGATTGAATTAAACTCCCGCAATGTATGACTAACACAAATACATCATCTGGAACGAAAATAGTATTTTGATGTTGAAACTCCCTCATTTCCAGTGGTTTGTAATGTTCGAGACCGGTAATGTTCAATACCGAAAATTGTTAGTCTAACAGCTTGATCACATGGCTCTCACGTGGCACATTTTTCCGTTACCAGATTACGCAGTAGAAAGTATCTGCAGACGACATGGTTGCCTTTTCCGGTGTTTGATGGGTGAGGGAGTCGGCAGACAATACCACAGTTAAGGGAAAACAGAAGTCAAATTTTGTTTTTAAATACATGCATAGACACTTTTCATCTTTTTCCAATATTATTTGTCACAATTAATATTGTTCAATTAGGAATATGCCACCAAAACCATTATTAATGAACAACATTTGCACGCTTGCAAGATCACTATTCTATTGAAATAAGCAGTGAAGATATGCGATGAAATGTCCGCTACATTTGGTATCGAACATGACAGGTTTGCTATGTTGACCGTCCAGGGATAAAAACTGCAAATAAATGAACTATTTTGAATTGTGCAACCTTAGTTGTGTAAAATGAACACGTTTAGTGGTATACATGTTTGCTACATTCCTACCAATAGCTGCAAACGGTAACAATGTTGATTTCAAATTTATTACTTATTTTCGATTTTGGATTTGAGTCCCATAGCTTATAATCTTCACCCAAATTTTATTTGCCAGAATGAATATTTTCAATATATAATGTGCAATGTTAAGGAGGCACTTCAACTCTCCAATTTGTATTTCCAATTGCATTTTTTGAATGTTAAAAAGCATTGTTAGTGCAGTTTATGTTACTAAAATTATTGTATCGAACATTACAAATTGTATCGAACATCCCCACCTAAAATAAATATGTAATATTTTAGGGTATGCTGGTTTACTCTTGATTGTGTTAACTAGATACAACAAATACAATATCAGATTCATTTTAAATTATACAGGTAGAAATGGTAAAGTGGCATAGCATGCCCTTTACCTTGTATGGTAATGTCCGAGACTATCATAGCTGCCATTTACAGACATGCATCTGTTTACATTTCTGAGAACTTTTTTACAAACGTGTTACTTTCTTCCAGCTGGTAGACAAAATTGGTTACGCTTTGACGACTTTTGTATAGAAAAATATTACTCTGGAATGCACTGTAATGTTCGATACTGTATTCTCGCGGTTGCATCATTAATTTTAGATACTTTATTGTTGAGAACATAAGGCCATGCAGTTGTTGTGTGTTTATATGTGATAGATGTGTCTTTTAATGTTTCGGCTGCCTTTATAAAGCAGTTTATCTGTCAGGAGAGCACGTTTATGCATAAAAGTATATACCGAGGCTTTTCTGCGTAATAGTGACGCCATGTTTTAAAAACATATGACGGAACATGCACTGTTACATTAGTTAGATCCAAAATATGAATGGAAATGACACTAACAGCTATATTGGCAGTTATTCACGTTGGTAAACTACTTGACTTATAGAAACAAAATCACTGTAATGTCCGCGACTTTTTACATATAATTCAAATAAACTTATTGCTTGTGTTGATCGTTTATCTAAAGTAATATTACTTGTGTTCCTTATTTACCACTCAATACCTGTTCAAATGCAATAGTCGTAAGTGATCTAGCTCTGATGTGCTTCTCTTTAAACAAAACGAAAGTTGTATGTTTCAAAAAACTATTTCTTTTTCTGTATTCTCTAACCAACCCTGAATTTTATTCAAAATGTATAAACATTTCTGTACCATATATACGACCATATGTTCAATTTTGTCCCCGCTTAATAACCTGGTCGTAAGTTTCTGTCATTTCGAGCTGCGGTCTCTTGATTTTTGTTATGTCATGGACGGGGGTAACGAACAAGTAGATTGTAGCGTACGTTTCTCACAATCAAAATTTATCAAAATACCAACATATTTCTAGCTGTTGGGGTGAAATAACTTTTCATTTCTTGATCAAGGAATTTTAACTGAGTATAGGTACATGTTTTTACTTTATTTTGAATATATCGCTGACTGAATCCAAGTAACTTTATAATTTGACTTTTTAAACGGCTAAAATCCCAATTCATTTGAGAATGAGTGACTTACTGCAGAATGTACATCCTTTCACCAGAAACAGATAACTAACCATCTTGAGTCAGCGGAAGGAAGTGAATGACCGTGTCTGTGTCCAAAAAAGAATGTTGCCGACCCCGGCAGATATCAAAATTAAAAAGAGAAACGATCAGGAACTGATACTATCGGGTCCAAAATTCTTCCCACAATATCACTAGGGAACGAAGGCGAAACATGGAGTGGCGGCAGTAAACAAAACGGACAACAGGTAAACCGAGTCAGCAGCTCTTTCCCAAACAGATGGTGAATCATTATAACCAAATCTAACTAAAATGGAGCAATTTACATATTGGGGGAAATTAGAATCACCAACACGATAAAGACTAAACTGGAAGGAAAAACGTAACTAAAAATGAACAACCAAAAAATGAGGAAGAATCAGAATCATCAATGTAACAACATATATGATTAGGTAGAATGAGAACCACCACACAAAACGTGAAGGAACCGAAGCAAAATGCATCGACCTGGAATGGTCAGTAAAATTACTGGTGGGTTTAAATTAACTTTACGGGATCCCAACCCTTACCCTCACTTTTTCTGTGGTTCATCCGAACCTAACTAAAACGGAGCAATATACAAGGGCGAGTCAATAAAGAACCAGCGTAACTTATTTCTGAGTGAGATCGACCTCTTTTTTGTCAATGTATTTGCCCTCTAGAATGATATGCTTGAACCAACGCTGTTCCAGTGCCACGAGCCCAGAACTGAAGAAACCGGGGTCCTTGGCTCCGATCCACTCCGCAACTGTCGCCACGGCTTCTTCGTTGGACCGGAAATGACGTCCACGGATAGCCTTTTTCAAGTTTGGGAGTAGGAGATAGTCCCTAGTGGCTAAGTCCGGTGCGGTATTACATGTAGGCCGCACCCATTCCGCTCAACAGCATACATGTACATTGCGATCTTGCGTTGGAGCAGAATCCCTTTGGAGAGTTTACCTCGGCGTTTTTCACGGATCGCAGTTCGTATTATGTTATACCTCCTGTCGTCCGTCCGTCCGCCCGTCCGAGTGTAAACTTTTCGTTTTTCGGAGAACTCCTATAGTTTACATCTGATCAAGCTGAAACTTCATACATAGTTAGACCATGATGTGGGGCATCCTTTCGAGGTTACGGTCCACCAAATATTAAGTTATGCCCCATTTTTGTTATAAATTTTTCGTTTCCAGATAACTCCTTCTACAGTTTACATCCGATCAAGCTGAAATTTCATAGATAGTTAGACCATGATGCGGGGCAGCGCATATTGTTTTGAAGTTACGGTCCACCAAATAATAATAGAGTGTGTGGGAAATCGGGTTTAAAGTCGCTTTCAACAATTTTACAGTCATATCTCGACGGTGTCTGGTTGCGACAGGGAGTTCAATGCTCACTTTTATAGTGCTGCCTCACTGAAGTATCATGTCCCAGACACATTACATGATACCACACCCAGTCACATTATCCTGACACTGGGTCGACCAGTCCTAGCTCTACCCCGTAAATCTGAGTGCCAAGCGACGAGCAGCTAGTACCATTTTTAACGACTTTGGTATGTCGCGGCCCAAAATAATAATAGAGTAATGCCCTTTTGAACGTTTTGTAAACTTTTCCTTTCCGGATAACTACTCCTACAGTTTACATCCGATGATGCTGAAACTTTACATACAGTAAGACCATGATATGGAACAGTGCATAATATTTTGAGGATACGGTCCGCCAAATATTACAAGAGTTATACCCCTTTCACAGATTTTCCAAAACATTCCATTTCCGGATAACTCCTCCGACAGTTTACATCTGATGAAGCTTAAACTGGACATATAGTGAAACCATGATGTGGAACAGCGCATATTATTTTGAGGTTACACTCCGTCTAATATTACCACAGCTATTCTCCTTTCACAGATTTTCTACACATAGTTTGTTTCCGGATAACGCCTCTTACATTTTACATCTGATGAATTTGAAACTTTACGTAAAGTTAGACTATGATGTGGAACAGTGCATATTATTTCAAGGTTACAGTCCACCACTTAAAATATTGCCAGAGTTATGCCCATATTATTTTGAGGTTATGGTCAACCAAGTATGACCGGCCATGAAAATTTGTTAGAGACAGGTAGTTTGAGTAACTGAGTGTTATTAATAGTTCCAGGTAAGAATATATGGAGCACATATTGTTCATGGACAAAGGTCAGTGTTTATTTTATACTCTGCAGTGAAATCAGTGCTTATCTGAAACAAATAAAAATGATATTTTCACACTGAGAAAATATATGATATTTTCACACTGTGAAAAATAACACGACCTTGTTATTTTCACAGTAGCAGCCTGGAATACTTTTTCTCGCCAAAATTCAAAATTCAAGGTGTCGGCCTCCGCCAATCGGGGCTTGAAGAAATAGATTGGGATGCCTGATGCTTCCACGCAGAACTGACACCAACCGCACATGTGTACTGGTAAACCGCTTAGAGGTTCTAAGCCTGTCCAGAAATAGTGGCGCGAGACGGACCGTCCATGCATATAAACCCTATTGGTTTCATTGAGCGACAGTGTTGGAAATGTCATTTCATCTCAATGTCTAGTAAACGTCCAACAAAAGTGTAAGCAATGTCTCCAAAATGACCTACATAGTATCGACGGGGACGCTATACCTCATATCAAGCAAACAAACATAGGTGCCGCAGAAGAATGCCTTGCTCCTTCCTTTCAAACCGAGGTCCCATCTCAGAACGACTGAATTGTTGTTAAGAGGGCCATAAAATATGAGCTAAACAATACCTGCCACCTGTCACACTCATTACTTATATGTGCGTGGGGGTGGTGATGGGGTGGGTACAAGCGTGTGTGTCTGTCTATGTGCCTCTGTGCATGCGTGTCCATATGTCTATGTGAGTTTAATGAAGTAGCTCTTGCGGAAGTGGTGTTGTTAGTTCGGATCTTCTCTTTGGTGCCAAAAGCACTGTTCTCTGAGTTCCCTCTAGCACTGGTGTGAGTGAGTGTGCTAGGTCGGGTATCCAGTAGCTGAAAACTTTGTTGCTGAACATTACTTATTTATCTCATTATAACGAAATAGCTATCTTGTTATAACGAACGAGATAGCTATCGCGCTAATACGAGATAGTATCTCGTTCATACGACTTAGTTTTCTCGTAATAACGACATAGTTATCTCGTTATAACGAGAAAAAATTCTCGTTATAATGACATAGTTTTCTCGTAATTACAACAAGGTTATCTCGTAATAGGGACATAGTTATCTCTTAATGACGACATAGTTATCTCGTAATAACGAGAAAAGTTTTTTTTTCTTTTTAAAAGTGGTACTTCTAGGCTTTCGTAGATTTGTTAGCAATTCAAATGAACATAATATAAAGCTTGGCATTATGTTCCAAAAGACTGGTCTTGAAAAAAAGTACCTCAGATTTTTATTATCTTGTGTGGTTTCTGTTTAAAAAAGCCTTTGTTAATTGTGACCAATTTATTTTGGTACAGAAAATTAAATTGGTTAAATTTTTCTTACCAGGGTCCAGTTGTTCAAAGCATCGTTAGCTTAACGAGCTCGTTAGTGATCAAATTGTTAACTCTTCTAGCAAGTACAATATCTAAAATTTTGTTATTTTTGCTGGAAAAATGTGCGCAGCAAAAGCTGCGCACATTTGTTCAGCAAAAATTTTACCATATTTGCCATATTTAATGATAAAAATTTTAACGATACGTTAACTAACGACGTCGTTAGTTTTGAACAACTGGCCCCAGAAGTTTTATAGGCATCCCAGATACATTTTAAAGGGCCTATCTTATTCGGGTGGTTATTTGAGAAAAGGGTTCTTTCAAGCTGTTTCTTAAAGGCATTTATTCTTGATTATTGAGGACTATCATTTCATTACATAATATTATGTAGCCCTCAGAGCTGACTGAAGAGAGGTCCTCTGTCTTCAACAGGTAAGAGGCCTCCTTGGGGAAAATCAATAAATTACTTCCTGTTGACTGGCGTACGCTATTGATGTTCCTCTTAAGTGCCTCAGTCAGGGGATACAACAAGAGCTACTAATCACCCTATTAAGGGCCGCCTTTGATCTGCTATAGTCAGTATATCACAGGGGGGGCAATAAAGCAATTATGACACACGGTGTGTTCTGCTGGTACAGAATAAATGCATAAAAGTAAATCATGGTTAAAATTCGTTATTGCACGACCCGCAGAAAAAGCGACCGACTGAAAGCGGTTGATTTTCTAAGAGTGCCCTAAAATCACCGTGTCATTCTGTCAGTCTGTCTATCCGTCCGTAACCCGTTTGTGAAAATTGGTGATAGTGACTTAACCGCTTGGAATATTTAAACAATTTTTGGCATACTTATAGAGGCGAGGCGAAAAATGTGAAAATTTTCGAACTGCTTCTCCTCGGAAACCGTTGGGCCGATTGAAGTCAAGTTTCATATGGAGACTCTATGGGATAGGGGAAACCAAAATTTGCTCAATGGATCCAGGTCACATGACAAAAATGGCCGCCAAGCCATATATGGTTTGTCTGTCTATCCGTCCGTAACCCGTTTGTGAAAATTGGTGATAGTGACTTAACCGCTTGGAATATTTAAACAATTTTCGGCATACTGATAGATATCAATGAGATCTAACCAATGAACTTGCAAAATATTACATTCCATTTAGTATAACCTCGCCGAGGCGAAAAATGTGAAACTCTTCGAACTGCTTCTCCTCGGAAACCATTGGACCGATTGAAGTCAAATTTCATATGGAGCCTCTATGGGATGGGGAAACCAAAATCTGCTCATGGGGTCCAGGTCACATGACCAAAATGGCCAAAAACCCTTCAAAAATAGTCTTCTCCAGAACCACTGGGCAGATTTCCACGAAACTTGATAAATAGCGTCTGGGACGTAGGTCCATCATAAATTGCTAAAATGGTGACCCTGGGTTGACCTTGACATTCTTTGTGCCTAGATCAAACTTTGACACATATGCTTTTGTATTGGAAAAGTGAGAATGCATTTTATCCTGCAAACGATTCAGAATACAGTACTAAAGTATAAGATATATTTTTGCTCCTTACGATAAGGCGCATTTATTGGGGGAACCGTTTTAGGTCCAGGTCACATGACCAAAATGGCCGCCATACCCATATATGGTAACACTCATAAAGCTAAAAGCATCCGGCGGGTCGTGCACTTCAGCTGAAGCACTGTTTTTTTACTATTATTATAACAAAAATACCATCGATATAAAATAAAATAAGTTTTATACTAAATCTTCAATGTTATCTTAGCAAACAGTGCAGGCCCAGATCAGACGCCGCAGAATGCAGCGTCTGATCAGGGTCTGTAGTATTTGCTAACATAATTTTCCGTCAAAAATAGGACAAGAGGCTCAATGAGCCTAACAGCTCACCTGAAGAAAATTTTTGAAAACTGTTTGTCTCATGATTTCAGAGCTGAAGTTTGTTTTTTTTAAGTTCTTCCAATTATAAACCAGTGGGAGATAATGAGCCAAGAGGTGTGGCCAATTAGGATGCCATAGGCATGGATTGCAGGATTTATGTTGGTGACCAACTGATGTTGCAACAATACTAAATATCTAATCTTAGGGCCATATAGAATCAGAAGAATATTTAATGTTGTCATATTATTAGTCTACAGGAGCTAATGAGTCAGTGTGTTTTAGTTTTACGTTCTCACCAACAGCTTAGGTGATACGGAGACAGAACCTCAGTTTAAAGAAGCCCAGGATCTATCCTGCAATCCCTGGTTTATAGCGTGTTGCATAACCATTACACCACAGAGGCCTCTACAGGAGCTAATGAGCCCCATGGCGTAGTCAATTTGGACCCTAGTGGCATGGTCGGTAGGATTACATACTAAATATCTAAGCTCTGGGCCTTATGGTTTTCGAGAAAAAGATTTTTAAAGTTTTTGTTTTATTATGATGAGTCAAGTGGGAGCATATGAGCCCTGGGGCGTGGCCAACTTGGAGCCGAGGGGCATGATTGGTAGGATTTATATAGGTGACCACTTAGCATTGTTACATATGAAATATCCAAGCTCACAGCCTTATGGTTTCAGAGAAGAATTTTGAAGTTTTTTCCATTACATGTCCATGGGAGCTAATGAGCCCTGGACCATGGCTACTTTGGACCCAAGGGGCATGATTGGCAGGATTTATGTTGGTGGGCACTTGAAGTTGCTACATACTAAATATCTAAGATCTGGGTCTTATGATCAGAGAAGCAGATGTTTAAAGTTGTTTTTACCATTTTAGTCTATTGGAGCTAATGAGCCCCGGGGCTTGGCCACTTTTGACCCCAGAGGCATGGTTGGCAGGATTTATGTAGGTGACCATTACACATGGCTACATATCAAATATCTAGGTTATGGGCTTTATGGTTTTAGAGAAGATTTTTTAAGCTTTATGCCATTATAAATCTATGAGAGCTAAGGAGCCCCGGGGCGTGGCCAATTTGGATCCCAAGCGGCATGGTTGGCATGATTTGTGAAAGGGACCACTTGGTGATGCTACATTATAAATATTTAAGCTCATGGCCTTGGGGATTCCAAGAAGAAGATTTTTAAAGTTTTTTCCGTTGTAAATCTATGGGAGCTTAAGAGCCCCGGGGTGACGATGGCAGGATTTATATAGGTGGCCAATAGACGTTGCTACATACTAAATATCTTAGCTATAGGCTTTATGTTTTCGGAGAAGAAGATTTTTAAAGCTTTTTTCCATTATAAGTCTGTGGAAGCTAAGGAGCCCCGGGCGTGGTCAATTTGGACCAGAGGGGCACAATTAGCAGGATTTATGTAAGGGACCAATTGACCTTGCTACATACTGAATTTCTAAGCTCATGACCTTGTGGTTTCAGAGTAGTAGATTGTTTTTATGATTTTCCCATTGTAAGTCAATAGGAGTTATATGTTGACATGGCAACAAGAGTTTCCATCTGATCTGTCCCAAAACATTATGCTTCTTTTCTCCCCTAACTGATAAAGTTTGACATGAAATTTAATCATGATTGGCCATCTGGCTTTACAGATATACTTATTTGAAAATTGGGTGTTGATGAGCCCCGAGGCGTGGCCAATTTAGACACTTTGGAACCCAGGGGCATGTATGGCAGGATTTATGTAAGTGACCACCTGGCGTTGCTACCAACTAAATATACAAGCTTTGAGCCTTGAGGATTCCGAGAAGAAGGTTTTTAACGTTTTTTTTCGATTGTAAGTCTATGGGATCTTATGAGCACCAGGGCGGGGCCAATTCTGACCCCAGGGGCACAATTGGCAGGATTTAGGTAGGTGACCATTTTACGTTGCTACAGACTAAATACATTTCGCCCCCGCCCATCGGGGCTTGAAGAAATAGATTGCTGCATGATGCTTCCACGCAGAGCTGAAAACGGCCGCACACGAGTCCTGGTAAACCGCTTAGAGAATCTAAGCCTGCCCAGGTAAAGCGGTGCGGGTCGGCCCGCCCATGCTTATAAACCCTATTGGTTTCATTGGGCGACAGGGCATGAGATGTCATTTCATCTCAATGTCGGGTAAAAGTCCCAAAAAATTGGAAGCAACGTCTCCGAAATGACCAAAATGAACAAATTAAATATCTTAGCTATGGGCTTTATGGTTTTGGAGAAGAAGATTTTTTAAGCTTTTTTCCATGCTAAGTCTTTGGAAGCTAAGGAGCCCTGGGGCGTGGCCAATTTGGATCCAAGGGGCATGATTGGCAGGATTCATGTAGGGAACCACTTAACATTGATACATACTAAATATCTAAGCTTAGAGCTATGTGGATTCAGAGAAGAAGGTTTATCAAGTTCTTTCCATTGTAAGTCTATGGGAGTTTATGAGCCCCTGGGCGAGGCCAATTCTGACCCCATGAGCATGACTGGCAGGATTTATGTAGGTTACCATATTACATTGCTACGTACTTAATATCTTAGCTGTGGGCTTTATGGTTTCGGAGAAGAAGCTTTTTGAAGCTATTTGTCCATTATAAGTCTATGGAAGCTAAGGAGCTCCAGGGCGTGGTCAATTTGGACCCCAGGGACATGATTTGCAGGATTCATGCAGGGGACCACTTGACGTTGCTACATACTAAATATCTAAATTTTTGGCCTTGTGGATTCAGGGGAGATTTTTTAAGTTTTTTTCCATTGTAAGTCTATGGGAGCTTATGAGCCTCAGGGCGTGGCCAGTCCTGACCCAAGGGACGTGATTGGCAGGGTTTATGTAGTTGACCATTTTTCGTGGCTTCATACTAAATATCTTAGCTATGGGCTTTATGGTTTCGCAGAAGAAGATTTTTGAAGATATTTGTCCATTACAAGCCAATGGAAGCTAAGGAGCCCCGGAGTGTGGCCAATTTAGACCCCAGGGGCATGATTGGCAGGATTTATGAAGGGGACCACTTGACGTTGTTACATACTAAATATCTAAGCTTTGGGCCTTGTGGATTAAGAGAAGATTTTTAAAGTTTTTTTTTTCCATTGTAAGTCTATGGGGGCTTATGAGCCCCAGGGATTAGCCAATTCTAATCCCAGGGGCGTGATTGGCAGGATTTATGAAGGTGACCATTGTGCGTTGCTTCATACTTAATATCTTAGCTATGTGCTTTATGGTTTCGGAGAAGAAGATTTTTAAATCCTTTTTTTTTCATTATAAGCCTATGGAGGCTAAGGAGCGCCGGGGCGTGACCAATCTGGGCCCAATGGGCATGGTTGGCAGGATTTTTGTAGGGGAACAGTTGACATTGCTTCATACTAAATATCTAAGCCCTGGGCCTTGTGGTTTCAGAGAAGAAGATTTTTTTCTCATTGTAAGTCTATGAAATCTTATGAGCCCCAGGGCTTGGCCAATTCTGACCCCATGGGCATGATTGGCAGGATTTATGTAGGTGGCCATATTACGTTGCTACATACTGAATATCTTAGTTATGGGCATTATGAATTCGGAGAAGAAGATTTTCGAAGCTATTTGTCCATTATAAGTCAATGGAAGCTATGGAGCCCCGGGGCGTGGCCAATTTGGACCCCAGGGGCATGATTGGCAGAATTTATGTAGGTGACCGCTTGACGTTGCTACATGCTAAATATCTAAGCTCTGGGCCTTGTGGATTCAGAGAAGAAGATTTTTTTTCCATTGTAAGTCTATGGGAGCTTATGAGCCCCAGGGCGTGGCCAATTCTGACCCCAGGGGCGTGGTTGGCAGGATTTGTGTACTAGGTGACCATTGTGCATCGCTTCATACTTAATATCTTAGCTATGGGCTTAATGATTTCGGAGAAGATTTTTAAAGCTTTTTTTCCGTTATAAGCTTATAGAAACTAAGGAGCCTTGGGGCGTGACCAAATGGGGGCCGCAGGGGCATGACTGTCAGGATTTTTGTTGGGGACCACTTGACGTTGCTACATACTAAATATCTAAGCTCTGGGCCTTGTGGTTTCAGAGGAGAAGATTTGTGTAGTTTTTTTCAAATAGTTAGTCTATGGGAGCTATATGTTGACATGGCAACAAGAGTTTCCATCTGATTGGCAGAATTTATGAAGGTGACCATATTACGTTGCTGCATACTTAATATCTTAGCTAATGGCTTTATGGTTTCGGTGAAGAAGATTTATGAAGCTTTTTCCCCTATTTTAAGTCTATGGAAGCTAACGAACCCCAGGGTTTGGCCAACTTGGATCTCAAGATTTATGTAGGGGACCACTTGACCTTGCTACATACATAATATCTAAGCTCTGGGCCTTGTGGTTTCAGAAAAGTAGATTTTTTAAGAGTTTCCCTTTATAAGTCTATGGGAGCTATATGTTGCCATGGCAACAAGAGTTTCCATCTGATCTGCCCAAAAATATTAAGCATTCTTTCCCCTGATAATGCTTCACATGAAATTTAATAATGATTGGCCAACTGGCTTTAAAGATATTCTATTTAAGAAAATGTGAACGGACGACGGACGACGGATCATTGGCATACTAATACCTCACATGAGCCTTCGGCTCAGGTGAGCTAATTAAAAGAGGGAAAATAGGCCTGACATACCTTATATGACAAATGGTCTTGTTCAGCAAAAAGCAATGGAAGAGTGCACTAGTATGCATTGGGTTAAATTGTCAGAGATTCCATTTGGGTGTAATTGTGCTATTGGTCGTGCTCTATTTCAGCTAGAAACTGCATACCCAAAGAATGTTGCCAACCAGACTGGTGTCGAACCCGCGACCTCCTTCCTGATCACCAGTCCGACGTGCATCAGGCTGAGCTACCGAGGTCGGTTTCTAAGTAAATAGGTGAGAACAATTATGAATGATGGGGTTGAGACTTCGACCAAAAGACCGTTGTTAGTCCTATGTTCGACAACTTCGCATAGGAAACTTGCCTGAGATTTCCACCCCATTGTACTGTTATTCTCACATATGATAAGACTGCGCGGATGTGCAGGCCTACAATGTATCTGAGTACTGTACTGTTATTCTCACATGCTTCTAAAATGGGCTTTATCGGGTGAAAATGTCTTTTTTTTAATTTTTGCTTCAAACATGCAATTTGGCGGCTCTAACGAATCCACTAAACTGTGTTTTGGAGCAAGTCAAAAGGGAGCCCCGTATACTCTTGTTAGTTTGATTTGAGGTTTAACGTCCCCGAAAACACTGTATAGGTCATTTTGGAGATGTTGCTTCCAATTTTGTGGGACTTTTACCCAACATTGAGATGAAATGACATCTCAAGCCCATTAGGTTTATAAGCATGGACGGGCCGACTCGCACCGCTTTGCCTGGGCAGGCTTAGATCCTCTAAGATGTTTACCAGTACTCGTGTGCGGGTCGGTATCAGCTGTGCGTGGAAGCATCATGCAACCCATTTATTTCTCCAAGCCCCGATGGGCGGGGGCCGCCCGTATACACTTGTAAATATGTTGTATAAAAGGGTTATCCTTTTGGAGCAAGGAATACACCACGCATGACGAAACACGCCTATATGATTTGACCCCCTCGAACCCCATATTTATATAGAAAAAGCATGGGTTTACAGGGGTAAACATTATTTTTCGTATTTCTGCTCTAAAATATAGATTGTTGGTATTCGTTAGAACCGCATCATCGTGGCGGTTCTTACGTGTATCAACAATCCATATTTTGAGCCATAAGAAAAATATGGCAATTTTCCATCATAAAACCTTCATTTGTTTCGGCGAGAAGAGTTACTTTGTTTGTATAGGCGTGTTTTTCGTAATGGAACTGAAACGTTTGGAGTGTGCATGCTTTCTGGTCTAGACACACTTTCACTATAGAAAATGGGATTTACAGAGGCCTGTTAACTTAATGCATCAGAATGAAAATTATACGAGGACTGTTCAAATATGAATGTAAGTGGAACGTTTTCTCATGCACTAATGCGAAAATCACCTGGAAATAAATATCACCGCGTAGAAAAACATTTTACCTATACATTGGTACCACACCTGTTAAAATCCGTCCATTTTAGCCATGTATATCGTCCGATAAACGCTGTCGACTCTTGTATACTAATACAAAACATGGTTGGAATAAGGTCAGAGTACGCCGTTGAAATACGGGCCTATATTAAGAATCGTTGTATTCTTGGTATACGGTGCAAAGACATTTTTGATGAAATATGTTCGGTTTATGGGCATAACGAAATGTCTTTTCCGACAGTTTTTCGTTGGTGTAAGAAATTCAGCTGTGGGCTAGGCTCAACAGAAGATGCACCACATGATCGTCGGCCGAAAAGAGCAACATCTGCCAAGATGGTTGCTAGAATGAAAGAAATAGTTGCTACCGATGCACGATACACCACTAGGCAAATAGCTAGTATGGTTGGCATCTCATTAGGAGCAGCTCATACAATTCTGAAACGGGATTTGAAAATGAGAAAGATCTGTACTAGATGGATTCCACATCTGTTGACAGATGAGCAGAAAAAGACACGCATTCAGTGCGCCAAGAAGTTGCTTAAAAAGTTTCCAAATTACAATGCACGGTCTTTCGCTAATGTCGTCACAGGTGATGAGACATGGGTTCACTTTTTTGAGCCAAAACGAACGATTCAGAACAAAATATGGGCAACAAAGTATTGCAAAAAACCATGCATTGCAAAGCGGACCATGAGCGTCAAGAAGGTAATGTATGCCATATTCTTTTCAAATCAGGCCCCTGCTATTCAGGTTGCTGTGCCTAAAGGCAAATCGGTAAATGCGAAGTTTTACAAGAATAAAGTTCTTCGAAAATTGAAGAAATATTTCAAAGAACGAAGACCCGCAACTGGTTTGGCCAATGTCAGATTGCTACATGACAATGCGTCATCGCACAAGGCGTTCATTGTGCAAGAATATCTGAAGCAGGAAAAGGTTGTTGAACTCCCTCATCCCCCGTATTCCCCTGACCTTGCCCCGTGTGACTTTTTTTTGTTCCCGCGGCTGAAAAAAATACCTTTCTGATAGAAAATTTGTACAGCGCAAACTCCTCGGTTCTGCAATATTCCAGTGCCTTCATAGTATACCTCGAAAAGACTACCAAAATGCATTCAATGATTGGATCAGAAGACTGAAAGTTTGTATATCTGTTAAAGGGGAATACTTTGAGGGGAAAAAATAAATTTTTCATCGAAATCTATCACGGAATCATTTTTATGTGTTTAGTTGCATTCATATTTGAACAGTCCTCGTATTACGGTAATTAACATTGTGTTGATATGAATGAATATAAGATACCTTTAACATAAACATCTATTAATAGCATTTAAAAATAATTATTTAGACTATTTTCATATAAAATAACGTAACAAAACATAATATAACATTCAATTGCATAGACTTTGTAACATACAAGGCTGTAAGAAAAATATTTTTGCACTACATGTCAGAAACTCCTCACCTATCGAATTAGGTGTCACACAGTGAGGTGTTTTTAGCTTTGGGTTTTATAGTCCATTTAAGGGGAATGGCAACACCTGGCACATTTTTCCGCCATTTTTCAAAGGGTGACAACTTTCGGGAATTCAAGTTGGCTTTTCTATGAACCCTGTTGCAGTGGAAAAGGGGTCTACTCTTAAAGGAAAGAATTTGCTCCTCAGGAGCAAATTCTTTCCTTTAAGAGTTGACCCCTATTGACATGGGAGACCAAAACACTTTTGCATGAGTTACCTCCCCTGAAGGTGTTCCCATTCCCCTTAACATTATTAAGGGTGTGTCTAACCGGTCAGTTTACATAATGATAGGTTTATACATAAGCGATTAACCGATAGAAATTAACAACTGCCCTTCCTGAGTCACGGAAATGTGAAGAATGACCACAAAAATTATTTTATGATCAATCTCCACAAAAGAATGATGTCGGACCTGGAGGGGATCAAACCCGCGGTCTCCTGATGACCAGTGAGACGTGTGTCCGACTGAGTCAACAAACTTGAATTGCCGCATTACTTGGCATGGATACGCCGCCATCGGTAGCTCAGTCGGATGCGCGGCTGACTGGTGATCAGGAGGACGCGGGTTCGATACCTGCTGGGGTCGGCAACATTCTTTCGTGGACATTGATCATGAAATCTTTTCTACGGCCATTCTCTCCCTTCCGCTTATTCAAGAAGGGCAGTTGTCAGTTTCTGGCGAAAGAATGTGCACTGTACTGGTTAACCGCTTAGGTATAAGCTTGCCCAGGAAAAGTGTGGATAGGTAAACTCACCGGCTCAAAAATTGACCTAAAATAGTGTTGACTGGGCCGTTAAACTCCAAAACAAAGACTTTATAAAACACAAAATTGTAAGAAAAATATATTTCAACATGTGAGAAACTCATCACCTATCGAATTAGGTGTCACGCGGTGAGGTGTTTTTAGCTTTGGGTTTAATAGCCCATTAAACGCTATTAAGGGTATATGTCTAGCCGGTCAGTTTACTTAATAATAGGTTTAATTGATAAACCGCAAAAAATTGACAACTGCCCTTCCTGAGTCACGGAAATGGGAAGAATGACCACAGAAAATATTTTACAATCAATCTCCACAAAAGAATAATGTCGGACCTGGATGGGATCAAACCCGCGGCCTCCTGATGACCAGTGAGACGTGTGTCCAACTGAGTCAACAAACTTGAATTGCCGCATTACTTGGCATAGATACGCCGCCCTCGGTAGCTCAGTCGGATGCCCGGCTGACTGTGATCAGGAGGACGCGTGTTCGATACCTGCTGGGATCGGCAACATTCTTTCGTGGACATTATTCATGAAATCTTTTCTCTCCCTTCCTCTGATTCAAGAAGGGCAGTTGTCAGTTTCTGGTAAAAGAAAGTTCACTGTACTGGTTAACCGCTTGCCAAGGAAAAGTGTGAATAGGTAAACTGACCGGCTCAACAATGACCTAAATAGTGTTGACTGGGCCGTTAAACTCCAAATCAAACAACTGGGCATGTATACTCTCATTTTTCGAGGCAGCGGATGACAAAACCTACAATAAGACAGGTTGTGGATACTAATAACTACCCACAACATATGTTGGGAGTATAAATAAGACAACACAAATTTCAGGCCCAGATCAGACGCCACAGAACGTTAAAAAGTTAAACCTTTTTCCCAACAAATGTTGAAGACAGCGCTACCTGACACCCCTAATTTCGAAATTGACTCCTGCCATATATATGGCGGATGATTCCATTTGGTACAAAAAGGGTTAAAGGGAGATAAAAAGAAGACTCTTGTGATTTTGTGTTGATGTGCGGGCTGATCTGAGTCTTTGGTGGTCGCACATGTCTTACTGTAGCGTTTGTCGTGCGCCGGTTCATATTAAGGGAAAGCAAGGTTAACTCATAATACTGTATAGACCCTTGTTAAAGTATGACTCATAATTATTAATGACAACGGCCAGGGCCGCTCATAGCGAAATGGTATCTTCGAACTTGAATGCTTAGCGAAGTCTAATATCATATAAGATTTTTTTTACAGTAACCGTTCTACCATAATTAATAGTTAAATATACTACGATTTATAAAATAAAACTACATACAACACGACAAAAGTATATACAAGTATATGGCAAGAAGAAATAAGAATAAAATGACTTATTTATGAGAGAGAGAGAGAGAGAGAGAGAGAGAGAGGGAGCGAGCGAACGAACGAGCGAGCGAGCGAGTGTGTTCTAGTTTTACGTCCCACCATCAGCTAAGGTCATATGGAGACGGGACCTCGCGGGTTTAAAGACTCATCCGAAAGTCTGGAGAAGCCCGAAATCGATCCTGCAATCCCTGGTTTTATCAGAGAGAGAGAGAGAGAGAGAGAGAGAGAGAGAGAGAGAGAGAGAGAGAGAGAGATAGAGAGAGAGAGAGAGAGAGAGAGAGAGAGAGAGAGAGAGAGAGAATCAAATTATCATGCGCTCATGCGGGTGCTTTAGAGGAAGATATCACCAAATAATCATCAAGGTATCTGCATTGCGTTGTATAGGCGTGCATTGCAGATACCTTGAATTGAAGAGAGAGAGAGAGAGAGAGAGAGAGAGAGAGAGAGAGAGAGAGAGAGAGAGAGAGAGAAAGAGAGAGAGAGAGAGAGAGAGACTGGCTTAATGTATCTGAATGGAAGAAGAGATTGTATGGTTCCTGACCCTGTTCCATAGCCAATACGGCCACAGTCCATCAACTGAGTAAGTATTATAATGTTATTAATCAAATAATTTCGTATTGGCCCAGTTACAGGTCCGAGGTCTGCTGTATTGGCACGAGGCCGAAGGCCGAGGCCAATACAGCTGACCGTGGACCTGTAACTGGGCCAATACAAAATTACTTGATTAATGACAATTTTATTAATTGACGCAATTAAAAACATGATTTATGATTTTTGAATATTGGTTGACCTTGTGCAATATAGGATAATCAATTAATAAATTATCTTATTTTAGATTTATCTAAATCTGAAATCCGATATTACGAAGCCTTACATAAAGGAGTACATGTCACTTGACTCCCGGAAACCACGTGACTCTTTCGTTGTTAAGGGCAATGGATACACATGATATGAGTTTCGCCTTTTTGGCGGGTGAAACAAAATGCATCACAAAAACACGCCCATATCATTTTGACCACCTCGAACTCCACTTTTATATGGTAAAACTGGGGAGTTTACAGAGGTAAATCTTATTTTTCTTAATTCGCCTCTAAGATTTAGAATGTGGGTACACGTTAGAATCGCCTCGATGAGGCGGTTCTAACGTGTACCAACAATGTAGATTTTGAGCAGAAATAAGAAAAATATCAAAATTTTTCATCTTAAATTTTTAGTTTTTTTCGGCGGTAAAGTTTATAATATAATTGAATAGGCGTGTTTTCTTAATGTATGACATTCTGTTTGCTTTCACATACACCGCCCGACTCCGAGGAAGCGAACTTCTCTTCAAATAAAACTTTTGCTGCTCAACAAATAAATTCTATCCTTTAACAGGTCTAAGAAAGTTGTTTTATTTAAAGCCTGTCTTTAAATTTAAAGACTGTCTGTAAATTTAAAGACTTTTTAGTCTGTAGATTTAAAGACTAACACAAAGAAAAGCTTGAATATGATGTATCACGAACCAATCGCATTCTCATACGCAGCCTCAGTCTTCATCTCAATGAGAAAACGTGCGTTGCTAAAGACTGCATGTATTTTATTGTCTCTAAAATTCGTTTTAATGATAGAAATAATTAAAAAATATAACAACACAACACCTTCCCTTAGACCACAAATGCGGTGAAACTCCACAGAAAGGGAGGAAATATCTGTCGAACATTAGTTGAGTTTCGTACTGACGTAATTTCCTTTTCGGACATTTAACTGTTGTAGACCGTCTGAAACTTTCATCAATTTTAGTTGTCAGAAAAATTGCCTGTCGAAGCGAGTGGTCGGTATATTGACAAAATGATAAAATCGTTATACACATTCATTCCTGAGCTCATTTTGAAGATGAATCTCATTACAAACTGTTTTCCTGAGAACCCAATTATGGTGGAAGGAATTCAATTAAATAGAGACAACTAGTCTATATAATGTGCCGTTACACAAAATTAAATATTCCACAGCTAACGGTCAAATTACTATAAATAGCAAAGAGCGATTTTTCCGTTTTACACCATTTTCATTCTTTTATTTGTGTCAGTCTTTAAATTTACAAACTAAAAAGTCTTTAAATTTAAAGACTGTCTTTAAATAAAACAACTTTCTTAGACAGTTTAAGGTTAGATCCCGTTTGATAATGGAGACAAAGTACTTTTGAGGAAGTTATCTCCATTGACGGTTTATCGATTCCCCTAAAGATAAAGATGCTGTAAACTGGACTAAGGAAATATAAAGCACTGACCGCTGGGTCGATTTACTCTGAATGTAGGCCGGAAAATAGTCCTGTACGGATACTAAGGTTGTTTCGTTTAACTCTTAATTTCCTGTACTGAAAGCAAACAGTGTAGATCCTGATCAGACGCCCCCAGAACCTGTAGATAGCCCTCTTGCCCAACATTCTGGCCTTACAGCGATAAGAATATCGCGGTTATTTTTTATGAATAACCTTTACCTAGATTTCATTTAAATCAGGGATAGTCACGTGGGCATCAAGTACGAAAAGCACTAAACTTTGGGTTGACTTACAAACAATCGACCCAAAAATCCTTATTCTGTAACTGGAATGATCACAAAGAATCCCCACTGAACGCTTAAAACATTACGAAAACACGCCTATACAAATTTATTGCCATCTTTATCGCCGAAAAAATGAAAATTTTATGATGAAAAATTGTGATATTTTTCTTATTTCTATTCCAGATATAGACTGTGGGCACTCGTTAGAACCGCCTCATCGAGGCGGTTCTAACGAGTACCCACAATCTATATTTTAGAGCAGAAATAAGAAAAATAAGGTATACCCCCGGAAACCTCAGTTTCACTATATAAAAGTGGGGTTCAAGAGGGTCAAACTCATATAGGCGTGTTTTCGTGATGTATAGCAAATTTCTAAAGAATATACAATAGTGCAACCTGTAAAATTAATAGCATTGGATATAAAACTGCACCCTGGCTCACTCCCGATATGTCTGTGCAATAAGTAGTAGAGCAAAGACAAAGCTTCCCATCAAAGTTGGCTACGTCCCAGCTTGATAGCGCGCCTGTCGTTTTATCAACAATATGTTTCAGGAATGTTTTGTCTTCGTTTATGCTGTTTCTAGGATGACAACCGTTGGCAGGTACATTTGAAGGAAGAGCGTAATAGCATCCACGCTGGTACATTTTGAACGGAATGTCTATAATGGAAAATTAAAGAATACTTTACAAACGTGTGTTAGGTCATTTAGATGCAAAAGTACATGTACATATACTTAATTTGAAAACAGACTATATAGATTATCGACAATGTTGAACTAACCCGTCGTTAACTAATCCGTGTAATTAACTAACCCGCGTAGAACAAGGACATATGAGCCGGCGCATGACAAAACCTACAATAACACCGGTGCGACCAGCAGAGACTCAAATCAACCTGCTCACCCATTCACTATGACAAGGCCTTTTGCCTATGTCTCTTTGCATATATATTAGCTTATAGTAGGTACATGCGATCAGCGAACACTCTGATCAGACTGCGCAAATGCGCAGGCTGATCTGAGTCTTCGCATGTCGCTAAAGACTTCGTGTAGATTTTGTCATGCGATGGCTCATATATCATTGTCTAAAACTCAGATTATGAGTACATGTGCCTGTGAGAACCATTTCAAAGGGGTGGTTCTAAGGAAGACTCACGATCTATGCTAGAAATATTATATAATTTTTAAGTCAATGGACATAATGTGATGTCGACCAGAGAATACCAATACTGACCGAGGCAAAGACGAGGTCAATACTAGTGTTTTCTGGTCAACAGCACAAGCATGTCCAGTGACTCAAAAGTCAGTAATTGTTTATTATATACTCACCGGAAATAGAAACTATACACTCATTTTTAAATTGTCACTGGCAAAACTTTTTAATGAAATCTGAATTCCAATTATATAAATTATCATCAGTGGCATGTCTGATTTATCGAATAAAAATGATTAATGAAAGCTACAATTTAACGGGTATTGCCACAGGTTCAATGCAAGGTTCCAAATCTTGCTGTTCAAGTTTCCATTGAGTCAGACATTTTGTGTCGCGAATGTGATGCCAATTTTTACCAGTTATTACTCATCATCTAACGTTGGGGATATTGTTTACAAAATGCAAATTTTCACAATGGTTGAAATGTAATCGACCTTTAAATATTGGACCAAACCACCGGAAGTGAGAGTAAAGTATGGCATTTCTAATTGCGGTTTTTATTTTAATCAATATTAAAGACACAGCTGAAGATGCGTAGGTGATTGAAGGCACGTTTGGGTCGATTTTTGGCTTGAAACATTATTTTGAAAATTTCGCTGAAAAAAGCAGTTTTTGAGATTTCAATAAAAAGTTTTTTCTCGATAATTTTTAGATTTTATGTTATTTTTTTATTCCCTGCTTTTAACCAATTACCTATACGGAAAAATGTTGAAGTCAAAATTAGATTACAAACAGGTTTTGTGAAAAATGCACTTTTTTACATTTTGCCCAAAAACTTTTATTTTGAACACCAGATTTTCTTTAAATTGTTACAGGATTCATGTCTGTAGTTAGTCATATCCTTAATCAGTAATTTTTAACTGAATTAGCCACGTGTTTTGTCAGGCGAGACAATAAAAAGTGTGTAGTTTCTATTTCCGGTCAGTATATAATTACTAAGCTTCGATTGATGATTGTCGCCCTTAAATCTTGTTGACAGTTTTGTCATATATGAAATGCTTTCATATTATTTTACTCCTGAAAAAAAAACGTGGGGTTTCTCAATGATTTGTGATTGTCTGCCCTGGTAAATACATGCGGGTTGAGAAAAAAATAGTCCAGGGGGCGAGTACTGTAACTTTGTCAGAAACATAAAATTCACAGCCGGGGGCCATGGAATGTCTCTTTATATCCCTGTAAACCTTCTTTTTTCTATAAAGTTGTGCCTACTTGAAAAGACTGTAAATTTGAATCACGAAAACACGCCTATATAACTTTTACCCTCATGAACCCCACTTTTATGTAGCAAAACTGGGGTTTAGAGGGATAAATCTTATTTTTCTTATTTCTGCTCTAAAATATAGATTGTGGTACTCGTTAGAACCGCCTCCATGAGGCTGTTCTTACGTGTAACCACAATCTATTTTCTGAGTAGAAGTAAGAAAACTATCACAATTTTTCATCTTTCGATTTTGGGCGCTAAAATTCGCAAAAAACAGTCAAGAAGGAGTACGATACGATATCCTTGTCTGAAACAGAAAACTCATAGCTGTTGGCTTTATGGACATGGTGCAGCATGAAGGCATTTCCAAGCACATGTCAGTCAACTGTATTTAAGTCAGGGCTAAAAGCATCATTTGCAGGTATGAATGTCATAAAGTGTACCTTCCTTCGGAACGGGACGATAACTGAAGGCCCCTATGCAGGGCGGGTCACCTACGCTCCTGTTCAGGTTAAAGGCGCTAGGCTTTTGTGCTGCAAATCTGGAGTGTTTGAAATGTATACAGTCTGTTTCCCCTCCTAGGGCAAAGGCGAAACGAAAGAATGAAAGAAAGAAAAGAAAAGAAAGAAAGGTCTTGATCTTCACATTTGTACATTTAACCAATTCAATATTGAAAATTGTGAGTGCAGGAGTGAGTGTTTGAGTTTTACGTCCCACCAACAGCTAAGGTCATACAGAGACGGGACCTCGGTTTAAAGACTCATCCGAAAGTCTGAAGAAGCCCGGGATCGATCCTGCGATCCCTGGTTTACAAGGCGAGTAGCGTAACCACTACACCACGGAGGCTTCTAAAAGTGAGTGCAGGACAAACGGTTTGATATTGTGTATACAATTCAACATTGGAAGCTTAGGGTGCAGGTAAGAAAAATGTCTTGAAGATCTGCACTGTTTGCTTAGTATAGGAATGTATTTCTTTTGTTGTTTGTAACTCTAAAACTGGAAATAAAAGTCCTTTGTGCCAAATATGAATCACGTTAACCAGTAACCAGGCCGTCTTATGAATACCCCTCTAAACACCACTGTAAATGGGTAAAACTGTGGTTAACATGGGTAAACACTATTCTTTTTCTTATTCTGGCTACACCACACATGCAGGTTATCGGTACTCGTTAGAACCGACTCAACAAGCACCCATAATCAATGTTTTGGCTACAGATAGGAACAAAATATCACATATTTTTCTTAGCATTACGATAACACATCTGTGTGATATAGTGCATTTTTCAAACCTCAAAAAAGTTGTTTTTTTTTGTTTTTTTTTTCTGATGAAAATTTGTGATATATTCCTTATTTCTGCTCCAAACATAGGTTTTTGGTGCTCGTTAGAACCGCCTCATTGAGGCGCTTCTAAGGAGTACCATCAACCTATGTCTTGGAGCAGAAATACGGAAAATAATGTTAACCCCCGTAAACCCCAGTTTTCTCTATATAAAGTGGGGTTTAGGGGGGTCTTTATTTCACGGACCTGTTCACGTGATGACAAAAATAACGGCACATGAAGTTTCGATCGCAATCGAACTAAAATAAATTAGTATAAACCATGACTTGTTTGTTTGAGAATTTTGAATGGAATTCCGTAGGACATTATGAATAACACACTTTTTCAAAATTACTCTTATTCAATATTTCGGCCAGAGGCCTTTATCAAGAAAAAAAGTGTACCTTAAAGCCAACTGCATTGTCTCTTTTCCACCATTTTAACTTGTTTGATTTGAGGCTTAACGTCCCCGTCAACACTGTAAAGGTTATTTTGGAGACATTGCTTCCAACTTTGTGGGACTTTTACCCGACATTGAGATGAAATGACATCTCAAGCCCTGTCGCCCAATATAACCAATAGGGTTTATAAGCATGGACGGTCCGACTCGCGTCGCTTTGCTTGGGCAGGCTTAGCGGACTGAACGAATTATTTGTCTAAATCGCGGCGGAAGTAAGGGCGAGGATTGTGGCCAAATCGATTTAAGCACCCCCCCCCCCCCAGTGGAAATCTTTCCACTGACCGTTCCAAGGCGGTTCTTCTGTGGCGATTTATTCATGTTGTTGTTTGTTACTTAGTGTGTGTATCACTTGTGTCTTTTGTGTCTTTTTATTTTGGATGGCCATATGGCCATTTTGTGGGAAAGTAACTGTCCTTATGGCCTTCCTTTGTTTAGGTTTCCATTATTGGCTGGTCGCTTAATGTTTGTGTTTCTTTCCCTTAGGTGTCTTTGATGGGTGGAGTAAGTTAATTGTATCGATTCCTGATCTTTGTTTTACTTCTACTTAGATCCTCTAAGCGGTTTACCAGTACTCGTGTGCGGGTCGGTTTCAGCTCTGCGTGGAAGCATCATGCAGCCCATATATTTCTTCAAGCCCCGATGGACGGGGGCCGACCACTGATGACTAACGGTGTTTAAGATATGAAAGAATGCGCTACAACACACATGTGTGTTATCGTGTGTTCTCGTGAAGAGGTAAATTTGTTCGCTGTGCAACTTTATCAAGTGGAAGTTGAAATGACTATCAGAGTATGCGGATGGGCAGGATGAACTGAGTCAGGCCCATTTACATGTACCTGGTGGACTGAGTCGTTCTGTTTGGGTTGATTTGTTTGGTTGATTCAGGCCTCATATTTTTCAGGCATATGCAGGATTTCAGGCTTTTAGGGCTTGATTGTTTCTTGATTTTTTTCTTGATTTCCGGCTTTTTAGATTTTTGATTTTTCGTCCTATATTCTGTTTAACATGACTATTGAACACTTATCCTCTGAATAAAATTATTTTGCAACACCCATTTCTGCCTATTCACCAATCAAATTATTTGATATAATGTATTAAAGTCACTAACTGCATTACAAACAGTGTGGATTCTGATCAGATGGCTTCTTCAGAAGCCATCTGATCTGGATCTACACTGTTTGCAAAGGTAATGGTTGTCATCATGTCATGTACAACAGGATGTGGGAGGGTTAAGGCTGCAAAATCAGGTCTTTCAGGCTTTGAAAAGCTTGGTCAGTATGAGGCCTGTTGATTTGAAGTTTAACGTCCTGTCAACACTATATAGGTCATTTTGGAGACGTTACTTCAAATTTTGTGGGACTTTTACCCAACATTGAGATGACATGACATCACAAGCCCTGCCGCCAAATAAAACCAATAGGGTTTATAAACATGGACGGGCCGACTCGCACCGCTTTGCCTGGGCAGGCTTAGGTCTTCTAAACTGTTTACCAGTACTCGTGTGCAGTCGTTTTCAGCTCTGTGTGGAAGCATCATGAAGCCCATCTACTTCTTCAAGCCCCGATGTGCGGGGTCAAACTGTTTGGATTGATACATACATATACTTGTATATGAAAGCTCACCTGTCCCAATCACTGGCACTTGTAAAGTCAAATCCCCATCATAAAAACTGCATCTAGCTTCTTTACCTCCCTCTGGAGCACATGTTTCTTCTTTTATCTGTAACAGGAACGGAAGATCGATTGATTGGTTGATTAATGAAAAGATGGGCGCTTTTAAGACTCAACAGCAGAAAGTAGACAATTTTGCACCGCATCACGAAACACGCCTATATAATTCTGACCCCCCCCCCCCTTGAACCCCACTTTTATATAGTAAAACTGGGGTTGATAGGGGTAAACCTTACTTTTCTTATTTCTGCTCTAAAAATGTAGATTGTGGGTACTTGTTAGAACCGCCTCGTTAGACCGCCTCGATGAGACGGTTCTAACGAGTACCCACAATCTATATTTTGAGCAGAAATAAGAAAAATATCACTATTTTTCATCTTATTTTGTTTCCGGCAGTGAAGTTTACAATGCATTTTTATAGGCCTGTTTTCGTAATGCAACAAAAATAAGTCAATAACGAAAACGTGTGGATGGAGCAAACTTAGAGAAGTAATAAACAAAAGTCCTGAACGAAGACTAAGAGTCTGTTTCGCTTAACCCTAAAATCCCTGTACTATAAGCAAACAGTGTATCTGGGTCTACACTGTTTGCCAAACCCGACACATGATTCCAGTTCAGATTCTATAGATAGCCCTCTAACTCTGACCTCACATCGGCTATTTTCTATAATAATCGTTATTCCGAAAGTCAATGATAGTCTTGGGAACTTAAGCATTCGTAGTATATCATGACCATGGGGATTCTGGGCCACTTCCTTCCAAGAAATATTAGTGAAGGCAATGATCAGGAATCGATACAATTAACCCACAGCTCCCATCAGAGATACCAAAGGGAAAGAAACATTAACATGAAATAAATAGACCCTAATGGAAACATCAACAGCGGAAAGCCAATAGGACAGTTTCTTTCCCACAAAATGGTCAATTGGCTAGCCACAACACAAACATATATAAGCGATGCACACACCAAAAGACAAACCATAACAAAATAAACCGGGGTGGGGGGGGGGGATGCACACAATCATCGCCCTTACTTCTGTCGCGATTTAGACAAATAATTCAGTCCGCATCAAAACTGTTCTCATACCAAGAATGAGATTTGTCTCCAGGACGCGCTACTCCTCAGGAAGACGTGTGGCCGTATAATAGGCACGAACCCAATACAGTCTTGCAAGAAGGGATTTTTAGCTTGGAGGTGGTCCTTTAACGAAACACCATAATCGTCAGAGGGTGAAATTAAACTGTCACTGCCACCAGTCAAAGGGAGTGCTTGTCCAGATATGCCAAGCCTTAATCGAACGGGAGATAATCACCGTCTTCAGCATGTAGCCGAAGTCATATATCGTATCGAAAAAGGATTATACTAACTTGCGCAAGAAGACGCGCTGGGTCGCGCTCTTCCACAGTTCCACTGTAAAGATCGGGACCCATTCGAAGACTGCGTGAAAATGACTTGATCTCCACACGTGAAGGCGAATGTACGACAGCAGCAAGCAGAGACAAAGACAGAAGCAAGCATAGACAAAACACTATATGGGCCCCGTCAAGCGATTTTGGTACGTATCGCCTATGCGAGCAGCGAAGGTTCCGGCGAGCCTGCGCATCTGCGCAGTCTCGCCAGAACCTTCGCTGCTCGCTCATACAAGCAGTGATTCAAGAGGAACCTTCAGACAGAAAGCCATATCCCTGGCCCCTCTGAATAGCTGGGCATGCGCAGTTAAAATTTGTCATGACGGAATGCTCGAAGACCCAAATTCGCTTGGCGGGGCTCATATTAGACAGACCCGCCGACTTGCAATAGCAATTGCTGGAAAAATGGAATAGCGAACTGATCGACGAGCTGCTGACTGAGCAGGGCGCTGTTGACAGTCTAGCGAATGGGGCTCCACTGGCTTGTTCCGGAGGAACGGCGGCGACGCCAGACGTGCCGCAGGGCCAGGAAGAGCTGCCGCGGAGGGAGGAACAGGTGGAAAGACAGTCAGATGAAAGGCTCGCTGTATTAGCAGTAGGAGGCAAAGCCAAGCAGTATGGTCTAATAGTCCATGGAAAGGCATTCAATGCTAATCAGATTGACGCTCTGTACCATACTAAAATCGAGAAGCTGTACGCGCGCTCCACAGCATGGGTAGCGGCGGCGATGACGAAGACGCTGGTCTGCGGTGCTCCAGCTTTATGCAGAAAGTTAAGCATCCGAAGAAAGTGACTGCCGGGCTTGCCGGCGCTGCCGCCCGAAAGGCCAAGCAAGAACAACTGCTCGAACAGCTACGGACAGCTTAGGAATCATTTCGCCACGGTGCAGTTTTTGGCATTCATCCCTGTAAATCATGCCAATATAGAAAGTTCGGGTACCGAAATAACCACCGCATCCGGGGATCGAACCGACGGCCTCTAGCATCAGAGGCAAGTGCACTAACCACTGAGCTATCACGCTCCTTAATACTGACTTAGTACTGTTTTTTCTAATAGTTGCATTACGATAACACACCTGTGCAACTAAGTGTTTTTTTTATTTTTTTTCTCACATCTCCAAATTGGCTACTTTTCTGATGATTTATTTCCTTATTTAAACAGCAAGCATAGGTTGCGGGTGCTCGTTAGAACCGCCCCATTGAGGCGGTTGTAACGAGTACCCACAAGCTATATCTCGGAGCAGAAATAAGAAAACTAATGTATACCCCGTAAACCCCAGTGGGCTTAGGGGGTGTTCTGGGGTTTTAGGGGGTGTTCATTTCACGGACTTGTTCTTGTGATGGGATAATATAAACAATTACATGTATATTGTTGCGAACACAAATTGTGCTGTGCTCATTGATGCGGTGGTATCGGGCACCACAATCGAAGAATTTATCTGCATATCTAACAGAACTAATGTATATTCTTGCAAATCCATTAGCAATGATAGTTAAACGAGACTTGTTAACCTAATACAATTTTCAGAAGACTCATTACGAAAACACACCCGTGCGATATAGTGCATTCTTTCACATCTCCAAATGGGTACTTTTCTGAAGAAAACCAGTCATATTTTTCTTATTTATACTGTAAACATTAGTTGTGAATGCTCGTTAGAACCGCCCCATTGGGGCGGTTCTAACGAGTACCCACAACCTATGTTTTGGAGCAGAAATAAGAAATATAGTGTATACCCCCGTAAACTCCAGTTTTCTCTCTATAAAGTGGGGTTCAGGGGGGTGTTAATTTCACGGACTTGTTCACGTGATGTGATGATAATGGATAATGATCGGAATCGTACAGTCTGGGTAGAGTTTGAGCAACTGGCACAGGGTATTGACGCATGCGCGTTGCTAATGACATGAAGTTGAAGACGCTTGTCCACCCAGCACAAGACGGCGTGACGACGTGGCTCATATATCAACTACAGTTTGTTTGCTTGTTTGATTTGAGGTTTAACGTCCCCGTCAACACTGTAAAGGTCATTTTGGAGACGTTCCTTCCAATTTTGTGGGACTTTTACCCGACATTGAGATGAAATGACATCTCAAGCCCTGTTGCCAAAGAAACCAATAGGGTTTATTAGCATGGACGGTCCGCCTCGTACCGCGGTTCCTGGACTAGATCCTCTAAGCGGTTTACCAGTACTAGTGTGCGGGATCAACTACAGTATTGTTTTCTTGTTTAATATGAGGCTTAACGCCCCCATCAACACTGTAAAGGTCATCAACTACAGTAAAATACCGCTATTAAGACCACCTAAAATTAAGACTAAATCTGCTTTTAGAAGCTTATTTTGAAGGGTGCACTTTACATTTCTTAATCTTTTCTCGCCGCAGTGTCCTCTGGTGAGGGACCATCTTTGGAACTGTTCAAAAGTGGTCTTTAAGACCACTTTTGAACAGTCCCAAAGGTGGTCTTAATAGGGGACTTTTACTGTAATACATTTTGCGTTGCATCGGTCGATGCTTACCTGTGGTATTGGACCTTTTAAAGGTTTCGAACACTCGTCATCTTGAAAAAGACCCAGTGCAGACTCGACCACCGTACGGAACAAACTAGGTATGTTCGCTGTGGTGGTGATATATGTACACGATGGACACTGGAGACCTGGAAACCGAAAATAAATCAAGCAAGCAGTCAGTTACAGTGATGATGATGATGATGATGATGATGATGATGATGATGATGATGATGATGATGATGATGATGAAAGATCATGTTGTCAGATGATGATGATGACGATGATAATGATGATGATATTTATGATGATGATAGATGATGTTGATACATGATGTTGACAGATGATGATTTTTGTTTGTTTGATTTGAGGTTTAACGTCCCCGTCAACACTGTAAAGGTCATTTTGGAGACGTTACTTCCAATTTTGTGGGACTTTAACCGACATTGAGATGAAATGACATCTCAATCCCTGTCGCCCAATGAAACCAATAGGGTTTATTAGCATGGACGGTCCGCCTCGCACCGCGGTTCCTGGGCAAGCTTAGACCCTCTAAGCGGTTTACCAGTACTAGTGTGCGGGCCGGATTCAGATCTGCGTGGAAGCATCACGCAGCCAATATATTTCTTCAAGCCCCTATGAGCGGAGGCCGATGATGATGATGACGATGATCATGATGATCATGGTGATGTTGAAAGATGAGGATGAGGATGATGAAAGATCATGTTGTTCTTTGATGATGATGATGATGATGATGATGGTGACGATGATGATGATGATGATGGTGATGATGATGGTGATGTTGAAAGATGATGAAGATGATGATGATGGTGATAATTTGTTTGATTTGTTTGATTTGATGTTTAACGTCCCCGTCAACACTATATAGGTCATTTTGGGGACGTTGCTTCCATTTTTGTGGTTTACCAGTACTCGTGTGCGTTCGGTTGCAGCTCATGCGGCCCATTTTTTCTTCAAGCCCCGATGGGCGGGGGCCATGACGATGATGATACATATCATTATGATACATGCAGAGACAATACATGTGACAGCTTTTCAAGGAAACAATCAAAACTCAATAGAAATATTAATTACACTCTTCAGATAGGGAAAGTGAATATGACAATTGTTCATACAGGCCAGTGATCAAGTAGGTGAAGTAACTTCTTCCTTTATGATCGATTCTTTTTCTCAAACAACCTGGATATGACCATTTGTTTGAATCAGTTGTCTTTATTGGAAGTGGTGAAAAAAGAGGCAAAACCAAATACAGTAAAATTCCTATATTAGGACCACCTTTGGGACTGTTCAAAAGTGGTCTTAAAGACCACTTTTGAACAGTTCCAAAGGTGGTCCCTGACCAGAGGACATTGTGTGCAGGAAATTCGAAGAAAGAAAAACTGCATCCTTCTAATTAAACCTTTTAAAGCAGAATTAGTCTTAATTTAAGGTGGTCTTAATAGCGGAATTTTACTGCATTTAAATTCCTCGTATTTCGTTGACCTAATTTTGTTTCATTGTTTAGAAGTAAGGTTTTACGACCCCGTCAACACTATTCAGTTTGTTTTAGAGACGTCGCTTTCAGTTTTGTTGGACGTTTACCCGGCATTGGGGTGAAATGACATTTTTCCAACCCTATCGCCCAAACACACCAACAGGGTTGATATGGTGGAACGGCCCATCTCGCACCACTTTGTGTGCAGTCTTAGACCTTCTAAGCGGTTTACCAGTACTCATGTGCAGCCGGTTTCAGCTCGGCGTGGAAAAACAATACAGCCCAATCTTTCTCTCCAAGCTCGATGGACGGGGGCCCGAACTATGCAGTCTAACCTGTATTAACTCTTGTCCTGCTGAATATTCATATATGCCTCACCTACTACCGATTATCAACCAATCAGATTACTTGATGCAAATTATTGCAATAAATTCACAATCAGAAAGCCATCTGATCTGGATCTACATTGTTTCAAAGATAAGGCATATCTGGGCTCAGCAGGACAAGGGTTAAGTAAGCTCCGACGGAATAATCAAAATGCGCTTGCTTAAGACAGGATGAATTTTAATGCACGTTCTTTTTTTTTTTGTATTATGGAAACACGCTTATACCAATACACTGTAAATTTTACCGCCGTAAAAATGAAAATCTTAAGATGAAACAATTTCTCACCCTAACGCGTACCAACAATCTATATTTTGAGCAAAAATACAAACAAGAGGGCCCAGAGGGCCCTGAATCGCTCACCTGAGAATTAGTGTCTCTAGTACATTCTAGGCCCAAGGGCTATAATTTGAACAAACTTGGTAATGGTCCACTAGATGAAGCTTCATACCTAATATCAAAGACCTGGGCCTTCTTGTTTCAGACAAGAAGATTTTTAAAGGTTTTCCCTATATGAAAAAACAAAGGGTCCCGGGGTTGGAGCATTTTTTGGCCCCAGGGCTATAATTTGAACAATCTTCAAAGAGGTCCACTAGATGAAGCTTCATACCAAATAGCAAAGATCTGGGCCTTGCGGATTCAGAGAAGAAGATTTTTAAAGATTTTCCATGTGTAAGCCTATGTAAAACCAAAGGCCCAAGGGGTTGGGGCATCAAGTTTTTGGCCCCCAGGGCTATAATTTGAACAATCTTGGTAGCGTCCACTAGTTAAAGCTTCATATCAAATAGCATAGACCAGGGCCTTGTGGTATCAGAGCAGAAGAATTTTTAATACTTTCCCTAATTAAGCCTCTGAAAAAACAAAGGATCCCGGGGTGGGGGGCATTTTTGGTCCTAGGGCCATAATTTGAACAATCTTGATAGAGGTCCAATAGATGAAGCTTCACAGCAAATATCTAAGACCTAGGCCTTGCAGTTTCTGAGAAGAAGATTTTTTAAAGATTATCCCTATATAAGCCTATGTAAAACCAAAGGCCCCAGGGGTGGGGGCATTTTTGGCCCCAGGGCTATAATTTGAACAATCTTGATAGAGGTCCACTAGTTGAAGCTTCATATCAAATAGCATAGATCAGGGCATTGTGGTATCAGAGAAGGGTTGGGACATTTTTGGCCCCAGGGCTATAATTCGAGCAATCTTGGTAGAGGTCCATTAGATTAAGCTTCACACCAAATATCAATGACCTGGGCCTTGCAGTTTCAGAGAAGAAAAGTTCTAAAGATTTCCCCTACATAAGCTTAGGAAAAACCAAAGGCCCCCTGGGCGGGGGCATTTTTGGCCCAATTGCTATAATTTGAACAATCTTGGTCAAGGTCCACTAGGTGAAGCTTCGTACCAAATACCAAAGACCTGGGCCTTGTGGTTTCAGAGAAGAAGATTTTTAAAGGTTTTCCCTATATATGCCTATGAAAAACCAAAGGGTCCCAGGGTGGGGGCATTTTCGGCCCCAGGGCTATAATTTGTACACTCTTGAAAGAAGTCCACTAGATGAAGCTTCACACCAAATATCAAAGATCTGGGCCTTGTGGTTTCAGAGAAGAAGATTTTTAATGATTTTCCCTATATAAGCCTATGTAAAACCAAAGGCCCCCGGGGCGGGGGCATTTTGGCCCCCAGGGCTATAATTTGAACAATCTTGGTAGAGGTCCACTAGAAGAAGCTTAACACCAAATATCAAAGATCTGGGCCTTGTGGTTTCAGAGAAGCCTATGTAAAACCAAAGGCCCCCGGGGCGGGGGTATTTTTGGCCCCAAGGCTATAATTTGAACAATCTTAGAATAGGTCCAACAGGTAAACCTTCACACTAAATATCAAAGACCTGGCCTTGTGGTTTCAGAGAAGAAGATTTTAATGATCTTCCCTATATAAGCCTATGTAAAACCAAAGCCCCCGCCCCCGGCGGGAGGGGGGAGCATTTTGGCCCCCATGGCTATAATTTCAACACTCTTGGTAGGGGTCCACTAGATGAAGCTTCACACCAAATATCAAAGATCTGGGCCTTGCGGTTTCAGAGAAGAAGATTTTTAAAGGTTTTCCCTATATAAGCCTATGAAAAACCAAAGGGTCCCAGGGTGGGGGCATTTTCGGCCCCAGGGCTATAATTTGTACGATCTTGAAAGAGGTCCACTAGATGAAGCTTCACACCAAATATCAAAGATCTGGGCCTTGTTGTTTCAGAGAAGAAGATTTTAATGATTTTCCCTATATGAGCCTATATAAAACCAACCCCCCCCCCCGGCAGGGTGGGGGAGCATTTTGGCCTCCAGGGCTATAATTTCAACACTCTTGGTAGGGGTCCACTAGATGAAGCTTAACACCAAATATCAAAGATCTGGGCCTTGCGGTTTCAGAGAAGAAGATTTTTAAAGATGTTCCCTGTATAAACCTATGTAAAACCAAAGGCCCCCGGGGCGGGGGTATTTTTGGCCCCAAGGCTATAATTTGAACACTCCTAGTAGAGGTCTACCAGGTAAAGCTTCGCGCCAAATATTAAAGACCTGAGCCTTGTGGTTTCAGAGAAGAAGATTTTTAATGATTTTCCCTATATAAGCCTATGTAAAACCAAAGGCCCCCGGGGCGGGGGCATTTTGGCCCCCAGGGCTATAATTTGAACAATCTTGGTAGAGGTCCACTAGATGAAGCTTCATATCAAATATTGAAGAACTGGGCCTTGCGGTTTCAGAGAAAAAGATTTTTAAAGTTGTCATTTATAAAATCTATTTTTAGCTCCCATGACCTAGATGTGCAATGGACCGGAACCATTTGAACAACTTTGAAAGGGGACCACCTAAGGATCATTCCTGTGAAGTTTGGTCAAAATCCGATCAGTGGTTTAGGAGGAGATATCATTTTAAGAAAAAGTTTACGCACACACGCACGCACACACGTAAACACGCACGCACACACGCACGCACTAATGACGGACAACGGACGAAAAGTGATCACAAAAGCTTACCTTGTCACTACTTGACAGGTGAGCTAAAAAGGAGGTTTTACCCCTGCAAACCCCAGTTTTTCTATATAAAAGTAGTGTTCAAGGGGATCAAAATCATATCGGCGTATTTTCGTGGTGGACCCGATAATGTGCTTGCTTAATACAGGTTACTTGCTTAATAGAGTGACCACAATAACAGTTTTACTGTATTTGGCAGCTAAAAATATACAATATTTTCGTTATTCTGTAGCAAACATGAAATTCGGGTGCTTGAAGAGGCTGTTGTTAACAACACCTACAATCTATGTTTGACTCAACTCCTTTTACGCACCCATCACTAAAATCAAAGCGCTGAGAGTTCTGATGGGTCGATTGTCTCTGGGTGTAGAGAAAATGGGCCTGAACACGAATTCAGTCTGTTTTGTTTAACCCTTAAATTCCTATACTGTAAGCAAGCAGTGTAGACCCTGATCAGACGCCGCGTTCTGCGGCGTCTGATCTGGGTCTACACTGTTTGCCAAGTCCAACCAATGATTCCAGCCCAGATTTTACGGATAACCTATTTACGCAGACACGCTGACCTCAATGCGATACTCTGCGTGGATTTCCTTCAAATAAGTGTTAGTCACGTGGACTACAGCACTAATAGAGGTTTTGTCATTTATAACTTTGGGTCGATTGATAAACAATCGACCCAACAAGCCTTTATAAATTTGACCCCGTAAACCCAACTTTTATATTGTAAAACCGGGGTTTACAAGTGTAAACATTATTTTTCTTAAATCTGTTTCAAAGCATAGATTATGGGTACTCGTTAGAACCGCCTCGCCGAGTTCCCACAATCTATGTTTGGAGCAGAACTATAAAAAAACGTTCATTTTTGGCGGTAAAAGTTTCAATATATTTGAAAAGGCGTGTTTTCGTAATGCAGTGCGTTATCACCAGAAAAATGAACACCTCTTTAAACCCCACTGAATAAAGAGAAAACTGAGGTTTGCTGGGGTGTATATTATTTTCCGTATATTACCCCAATACATAGGTTGTGTGTACTCGTTAGAATCGCCTCAACGAGGCGGTTCTAACGAGCATGGCGGCGGTTCTAACGAGCACCCACAACCTATGTTTGCTGTATAAATGAGAAAAATATCAAGGATTTTCATCAACAAAGTAGCCATTTTGGAGATGTGAAAAACTGCAATATGTTGCACGGGTGTGTTATCGTAATGAACCACTGAACCACTACCATAACCTTCGCCCCCGCCCATATGGGCTTGAAGAAATATATGGGCTGCATGATGCTTCCACGCAGAGCTGAATCCAGCCCGCACACTAGTACCGGTAAACCGCTTAGAGGATCTAAGCCTGTCCAGGAATCGCGGTGTGAGGCGGGACCGCCCATGCTAATAAACCCTACTGGTTTCATTGGGCGACAGGGCTTGAGAAGTCATTTCATCTCAGTGTCGGGTAAAAGTCCCACAAAATTGGAAGCAACGTCTCCAAAATGACCTTTACAGTGTTGACGGGGACGTTAAACCTCAAATCAAACAAACAAAAAACTACCATAACCTATGTTTTTAAAAGCAAAACTATATGAAAATAACGCATACACTTACTTACCCCTATAAAACACACAGATTTTTCCCCTCATAAATGGGGTTTACAGGGGTGTTAAATACACGGACTGCAATGATAGGAAAATTATCACATTTTGTCTTACCATTACGAAAACCCGCCTTTTCAAATACATTGTAAATTTTACCGCAAAAAAAAAAAATAAATAAACTTTCAGATGAAAAATTGTGATATTTTTCTTATTTCTGTTTGAAATATAGATTGTTGGTACATGTTAGAACCGCCTCATCGTGGCGGTTCTAACGAGTACAAACAATCTTTATTTTAGAGCATACATAAGAAAATAAGGTTTTCCCCTGTCAACCCCAGTTTTACCATATATAAAAGTGGGGTTCGAGAGGGTCAGAATTATATAGACGAATTAGAATTATTTAAGACACCAATATATTTAGACTTGCCCAAGTCCCTAAATTTACTTTTTTATTTTTTTTTTTTTTTTTCTTACATTTTTATATCAACTGAAAGTCCCTTTAAACAAAAAATACGTAAAAGTCTCTTTAGTACGGAACCCGGGAAGGGACATGATTTTTTTATTTTACAAGTTGTGCGCACAAGATAATATCTTGTCTGCACAGTATAGATCTTGTGCGGACAAGATATTATCTTGTTCAAACAAATAAATATCTTGTGCGCATAAGATATTATCTTGTCCCCACAAGATAATGCGCACAAGATAATATATTATGCTGACAAGATAATATCTTGTCTGCACAAGATAATATCTTGTCTGCACAAGATAATATCTTGTTCGCACAACTTCCAAAGATCTATGTTGTGCAAACAAGATAATATGTTGTGCGAGCAAGATATTCTCTTGTGCGTTCAAGATAATATGTTGTCCGCACAAGATAAATTATGTTGTCTGAAAAAGATAATATCTTGTGCGCACAACATATTATCTTGTCCACACAAGATAATATCTTGTTCGCACAACTTAATATCTTGTTTGCATAAAATATTAAAAAAATCATGTCCCTCCCCAGGTTCCGCACTTTAGTCTTGATATTCCCATACAAGATTGTATTGCTATTTTTTTTTTGTGTAAACAATTAATACTACAATGGAAACTTAATCAACAGACTTAGGTAAGTCTACATTATTTGTTTGTTTGTTTGAGGTTTAACGCCCCCGTCAACACTGTAAAGGTCGTTTTGGAGACGTTGCTTCCAATTTTGTGGGACTTTTTCCCGACATTAACTTGATTAAGATTAAATAACATCCCAAGCCCTGTCGCCCAATGAAACCAATAGGGTTTTTAAGCATGGACGGTCTGACTCGCACCGCTTTGCGTGGGCAAGCTTAGATTCTCTAAGCGGTTTACCAGTACTCGTGTGCGTGTCGGTTTCAGCTCTGCGTGGAAGCATCATGCAGCCCATAAGTCTACAGTATATTGTGTAGTTATGGTATTACAGTAGAACTTCGATGGCTCGAACACCGATGGCTCGTTTCCCATGGCTGGGTCGAACTCGTACTTGAGCCCCTAGGTAAATCCTCAAGATAAGAAGTGGTGGGGGATGATAAAGGAGATTGTTGTCTTTTATCTTGCAAATGTGTGCTGTGTGTACTCATTAGAATCGCCTCGATGAGGCGATTCTAATGAGTACACACAGCATACAAATTCATTATAGAACACCGAAAACATGTCTAAAAGTATCACGTTATGCCTCCCGGTAGTAACCCTCAGTGGCTCGAACTACCCCTGTCTCGAACAGATTTTCGAGGTCCCAAAGGTGTTCGAGCCATGGAAGTTCGACTGTATAAAGTACTGCTGCTTTCGTTTTCACATACATGTATACATGTATATATATAATACTTTTGAACTTGAACTGTTGAATAGGGATGCTTCAGTAATCGTGAATCGAATTCATGAATGTACACCTAAATGGATATTTTAATTGTGGTTTAACCCATTTAGTACCAGAAACCCCAAAACGGGTACCCAGGCAAACAGTGCAGGCCCAGATCAGACTCGGCAGAACGTGGCGTCTGCTCATGGCCTACACCGTTTGTATTTCCAAATAGATTTTGAAGAAAACACAACCTGACATCCCAAATTGGAAATCGACTCCTGCTATATATAAGGAGGAAGATTCCATTTGGAAAAAAGGGTTAATAGAAGACGATGAACATACGAGGGCTGATTGAGTTGTGAGCTTCATATTGAAGGCAGGCGCGGAGCCAGGCGGAAGCCCGGGCTTCAACAATATTTTGCCAAGTATGCCTTTACATAAGAATTTACAAAAAAAAAAAAAAAATATATGTCACATTATCAGAGGCACCTGCGACTACATCATGAAACCTGAATAAGCTCCAGTATATAATCGAAAATGGCTGTTGTCAGAGACGATTCTAAGGTGTTTCGAGTGAAGTGTCGGGAATCTCTATTGTACAATATTTGTCTGCACTGCATGATTATAGCAACATTTTAATGAAATGGCCTTTAGAATAACCACATGAAGTAAATTCCTCAAAGCGTATTTTTGTCATTAGCCCTCAGTCCGGCAGGTCCTTAGTCTGCTTTATATACAGTCCATTTATATCATGAACATGCTCATTGTGTCATCGCGTCTCAACGAGCATGTTAATGAAATAAATGCACTTCATGCATACAGTTAAAATTACTTATTTGCAAAGCGTGAAAAGCCTTGAGTGGAAAACTCAAACAGTCTGTCAATGATAAAAAGAAAGTCCAAGAAACAGCCACAGTCAAAGAACACAGCTCATCTCATGTATCATGAGGAAGAATGAATGCGAAATTAAGACTTAAAATTAAAACATGAAGATACCCAGGACATGCCACAATCAAGGAAACAAACAATCGAAGCCAACAACGGGATGGGAGAATACACATTGGAAGGGTGAGCAACAAAATCATTTGAGGGCTGCCTTAAAAGATCTTAGTACCCGACCCTCTTTGTGGTTCTGATACAGCGCATCTAACCAGCAAATGTTTGGTCCGAATCGTGGCACCCACCACCAAAACCCTAAAACTTAACAGCAAACAACCAACTCCTTCCCCGTAACAGGGGATCATATTGCGACAACCAACTACTCCAACAACTCAGATGCACGAAACCACAAAAGTAAACCACAAAAAGGCCTTTATCAGAGTGTTGGCTTTATTGAAGTGTGAATTCCATACAAACGTAAAAGTAACCGAAAGATTCAAACAAATTGGCGAAAAAGGGAGGCCCCCCCCCCGAACCCCCACCAACGAGAGGGGGGTTACCTCCATCTCGTGCTCTCCCCCAACTCGTGCCTTCGGCACTCGGCATACGCCTTCGGCGTGGGCTTCAACTTCAGCATTTGCCTGGCTACCCCCCTGGAAGGACATGAATTTTGTCGGACATATTGTGTTATTTTATCACTATAATCCCCTTCAATATCTATACACTTTTGCCAGCGGTGTTTAAGAGCCTCAATGCTATTAATAGAACTCCTTTTCTTGTCTGTTCAGAAAGTCATCCACTGCATATATGACGTCACCATCGGACTGAAAGTGGGTGCCTGAAATAGCCGTTTTTAGTTTTGGAAATAAAAAAGAAAATCTGGTGGAGCGAGAACAGGGGCCAGTAGTTCAAAGCATCGTTAGCTTAACGAGCTCGTTATAGTGGTCATATTGTTAACTTTTCTAGCAAGTCTAATATTCAAACGGTTGGTATTTTTGCTGAAAAAAATGTTAGCAGCTTTTGCGAATGACATTTTGTCAGCAAAAATATTAGCATATTTGCCATAATAAATGATCAAAGTTTTAACCATATGTTAACTAACGACGTCGTTAGTTTTGAACAACTGGCCCCAGGTGAATAAGGCGGATGTCCAATCAATTTAAAGCCAAAGTCGAGAATGGCAGCCATAGCAATGACAGACCTGTGAACATGAGCATTGTCCTAACGGAACAACACTCCTTTACTGAGCTTTCCGTGGCGCTTAAGTTTAATATTTTCCCGTAACTGCTTCAGAAGTGAAGCATAGTATGTGCCATAGATTGTTTGTCTCTTTTTGGAGATAATCTATCCTCAGAATACCATCTGCATCCCAGAAAACGCAGGACATAACCGTCCCAGCTAATGGAACAGTCTTTGCCTTCTTTGGCGCGGGTGAGCCATAGTTTCGATTGTTGTTTGGCCTCTGGGGTAGAATGATGGACCCATGTTGCATCCATAGTGACAAATCTCTGAAGAAAGTTGACAGGATCTTCCTTAAAAAGGTTAAGATTAGCACGCGATAATGTGCGACTGGTGTGCTTCTGATCAACTGTCAGAAGTCTTGGTACCCATCGGTGTGAACGCTTTCTCAATGCAAGATCGTCTGTCAGAATTGAATGTACTCTTTCCTGCGAAATACCAACTCTACTGGCTATATATCTTTCTGTCTGTCAGTCATAACAATATCATGGACTTTATTGATCATTTCATGGGTTGCAGCATTGACAGGCCTTCCAGGACGGGGGTGATCCTCAAGGCTCTATCTGCCTGGCTTAAATTACGCCACCCACCTTTTCACAGTAGCATATGAAGGGCATCGCTCCCTCTTGTTGCTACCATATCATTATGGATATCCTTAAGTGTTAAACCTGTATCATGCAAATTTTGGATCACTGCTCTTTCACCGAGTTTGTCCATTTTGCAAAAGCTGCTTGTCTTGTTTACTTTAGAGTGCTACCTCGTCGATATAAACTGACCAAATGCGACCAGTCCTTGGGTACACGGCCCTATATAGTCAGAGAATAGAAGGACTTAAAAAGAACATCCATGCGAAAATCCTTCAAAACGAGGCCGGCCCCCGCCCATCGGAGCTTGAAGAAATAGATGGGCTGCATGATGTTTCCACGCAGACCTGAAACCGACCCGAACACGAGTACTAGCAAACCGCTTGGAGGATCTAAGCCTGCTCAGGCTAAGCGGTGCAAATCGGACCGTCCGTGCTTATAGACCCTATTGGTTTCATTGGGTGGCAGGGCTTGAGATGTCATTTCATCTCAATGTCGGGTAAAAGTACCACAAAATTGGAAGCGACGTCTCCGAAATAACCTTTACAGTGTTGATGGGGACGTTAAACACAAAATTAAACAAACAAAATCAAAACGAGGCTCACAACATATCAATAAGCCCTCGTATTACACAAGCAAAACACAATACCCATTTGTTGGGTAATTATGATATCCGTTTTCGAAGTCAGATGTTCTTACATGTCGGTAAAATCACGAACATGCAAAGCGAGTGGTTTATTTGCTTTTGTCTCATCACGTGAACAAGTCCGTGAAATAAGCACCCCTAAACCCCATTTTATAAAGGGGAAAACTGGGGTTTTCGGGTGTTATACATTATTTGTCTTATTTCTGCTCCAAGACATAGGCTATGGGTACTCGTTAGAACCGCCTCAATGAGGCGGTTCTAACGAGCACCCACAACCTATGTTAGCAGTATAATTAAGAAAAATATCACAGATTTCCAACAGATAAGTAGCCATTTTGGCGATGTGAAAAAATGCATTATCGTAATGTGCTTTTGTTTGAACTGAGGTTTTATTTCCCCGTCAACACTATTTAGGTCATTTTGGAGACGTTGCTTCAAATTTCGTTGGACTTTCACCCGACACGGAGATATAATGAGAGAACGCGGCGTCTGATCAGGGCCAGCACTATTTGCTAACATAATTTTCCATCAAAGTAGAACAAGAGGACCAAGATGGCCTTGTATCGCTTACCTGTCACCAGATGATAATAAGAAATTTGTTTGTTTGTTTGATTTGAAGTTTAACGTCCCCGTCAACACTGTAAATGTCATTTTGGAGATGTTGCTTCCAATTGTGTGGAACTTTTACCCGACATTGAGATGAAATGACATCTCAAGCCCTGTCGCCCAATGAAACCAATAGGGTTTATAACTTTATAAGCATGGGCGGTCCGACTCGTGCGCACCGCTTAGCCTGGGAAGGCTTAGATCCTCTAAGCGGTTTACCAGTACTCGCGTGCGGGTCGGATTCAGCTCCGCGTGGAAGCATCATGCAGCCCATATATTTCTTCAAGCCCCGATGGGCGGGGGCCGCATGATCATAATAAATGTTTAGAAAACAAGAGCTTACATTAGATGCCAGACATATGAGTCATGACAGTTGTTCCCTGTGACAATACAGAGCATTATCATATGACGTCGCGTCTGAGAGTGTAATAACGCCATGTAATAGTTTCGATAATCCACTAGTGGATTAAATATGCAAATTAGCTAGTTACGTCCCGTAACGTTACATGTACGACGTCCATAACGACGTCGCGTTTACTAACGGCGGAATATTGACATTTTTGTAAACAATCATGAATAAAATGCGTTTGAAATGTCATATGATAAATAGAATCTTGCATTCGTGCTCATGTATAACTGAATTTATTAAACTCGTTGAGGAAAAGGGATAAAATGCTCGGCGAAGCCTCGCATTTTATCCCTTTTCCTCAACTCATTTAATAAATTCAATAATACATGGGCACTCATGTAAGATCCTCTATTACTTGTATGTCACTATTTGGACACCTTGTGAACACTGATAGTCAGGTCCTAGTGCACCAATAGCAGATAAAGCGGCTCAGGCTTACTTACAAAACAATACCTCGGCCTTCTGGTTTAAAACAATATGAGCCCCGCCAAGCGAATTTGTGTCTTCGAGCATTCCGTCATGACAAATTTTAACTACGCATGCCCAGCCATTCAGAGAGGCCAGGGATATGGCTTTCTGTCTAAAGGTTCCTCTTGATTCACTGCTTGTATGAGCGAGCAGCGAAGGTTCTGGCGAGACTGCGCGGATGCGCAGGCTCGCCTGAACCTTTGCTGCTCGCACAGGCGATAAGTACCAAAATCGCTTGGCGGGGCCCATATGAGATTTTAAAAGGATTTCCCTATATAAGTTCTATAAAAGGGTTATCCTTTGGAAGCAAGAAATACACCACAGAACTGAAAAATATGGAGTCTACATGTTTTCTGGGCCAGACTAGCTAGGTTCGGCCAATTAGGCCTCATCAGTGACCCTCAGATATTTTCAAAATTCTACGATGGAATCAATGATCCCAAAGGACAAGAAAATATAATCTACACTATGATGTAGGTGTAAATAGGTGGGCCACGACGCGGGAGAATGTTTGGCCCCGAGGGCTATAATTTGGACAATATTGGTAGAGGTCAGCTAGATAAAGCTTCACACCAAACACCAATGACCTTAACCTTCTAGTTTAAACAAAAAAGATTTTAAAGGGTTTCCCATAGCAAATATTAAACACATGGGCCGTCGAGTTTCAGACAGGAAGATTTTTAAAGGTTTACCCTATATAAGACTATGTAAAACCGTGGGCCCCGGCGCGGGGCATTTTTGGCCCAATGGTTAGAATTTCAACAATTTTGGTAGAGGTCCACTAGATGAAACTTCATACCGAATATCAAAGACTTAGTTCTTCTGGTTTCAGACAAGAAGATTTTTAAAGGTTTTCCTTATATAAGTCTATATAAGTGTAAAACCGGTGGGCCCTGGTGCGGTGGCATTTTTGGTCCCAGGGCTATAATTTGAATAATCTTGGTAGAGGCCCGCTAGATACAACTTCATACCAAATTTCTTCTGAGCCATCTGGTTTCAGACATTATTTTTAGAGGTTTTTCCTATGTAGTTACATGTATATGATTTTTTAAAAGTTTTCCCTATGAAGTCCATGGTGGGCCCTGGCGTTGTGAGAGTTTTTGCCACAGGGCTATGATTCGAACAATCTTGTTAGAGGTCCACCAGATACAACTTCATAGCAAATATAAAGTTTCCGGGCCATCGAGTTTCAGACAAGAACATTTTTAAAGGTTTTCCCTATATAAGTCTATGTAAAACTGTGGGCCCCGGCGCGGGTGGGGGGGGGGGTGCAATTCTGGCCCAAGGGCTATAATTTGTACAATCTTGGTAGAGGTCCACTAGACGAAGCTTCATACCAAATGTCAAAGACCTTGGCCTTCTGGTTTCAGACAAGAAGATTTTTAAAGGTTTTTCCCTATGCAAATCCATGTAACACCGGTAGACGAAGCTTCATACAAAATATCAAAGACCCGGGCCTTCTAGTTTCAGACGATTTTAAAAAGTTTTCCCTATATAAGTATACGTAAAACCGGTGGACCCTGGGGCGGGGACATTGTTTGGCCCAAGGGCTAAACTTTGTACAATCTTGGTAGAGGTGCATGCACATGATGATATAAGTCTATGTAAAACCAGGGGCCCCGGCGCAGGGGTATGTTTGGCTCCAGGGCTATAATATGAACAATCTTGGTAATATGAACAATCTTGGGAGAGGTCCACCAGATGAAGCTTCATACATGTACCAAATATCAAAGATCTGGGCCTTCTGGTTTGGCCCCAGTCCTATAATTTGAGCAATTTTTGTAGAGGTCCACTCGATGAAGCTTCATACCAAATATCAAAGACCGGGGCCTTCTGGTTTCAAACGAGAAGATCGTTAAAGGTTTTCCCTATATAAGTCTATGTAAAACCGGTAGGCCCGGTGCAGGGGCATTTTTGGCCCCAGGGCTATATTTGGTAGAGGTCCACTAGATACAACTTCATCCCACATATCAAACACCTGGCCCATCTGGTTTCAGACAAGAAGATTTTTAAAGGTTTTTTTTTCCTATATAATTCTATGTAAAACTGGTGGGCCCCAGTGTCCCAGGGCTATTATCTGAACAATCTTGGCAGAGGTCCACTAGATGAAATTTCATACCAAATAACAAAGGTCTAGGCCTTCTGGTTTCAGAGAAAATGTTTTAAGTTTTCAATGAAAAAAAAATCTTTTTTTTTTGGCTCCTGTGACCTAGATATGCAACGGACCGGAACCTGTTGAACAACCTTGAAAGGGGGGTACCTAAGGATCATTCCTGCGAGATTTGGTCAAAATCCGGTCAGCGGTTTAGGGGAGATGTCGTTTGAAGAAATTGTTTACGGACGCAAACACGCACGTCCGCACACGTACTGACAACGGACGATGGACGAAAAGTGATCACAAACAAAAGCCCACCTTGCCACTACGTGACAGGTGAGCTAATAAAAACGAAAAAAATAGGCCTGACACCCATTATATGACAAATCGACTTGTCCAACATATAGCAATAGAACAGTCCACTAGCATATAATGAGTTAAGGAGCGGTCCGACGCACATCACTTTTCCTGGGCGGGCTGAGCGGTTTACGAGTACTCAAGTTCGGTCAGTTTCAGCTCTGCGTGGAAGTACCATGCAGCCCCAATCTATCTCTCCAAGCCCCGATGCGCCGGAACGCTGCTTTTGTCTTACCTAAAATGATAAGCATCCCAAGCAGTAATAAGAGAACCATTCCCAGCAGGCACTCAACGTTGAACTAACGTTGAAACATCGTTGGAAACGGTGTTTCAACGTTAGTTCAAAGTTGAGTCAACGTTTTGTGCCTGCAGGATTTGCTCCCTTGACCATTCTTGATGTTGAGGAGATTTTCCAAAATTTAACTTGTCATTACGATAACACATCCGTGTGATATTATGCAGTTTTTCCTACCTCAATTAATTCATTTTATGATGAAAATGTGTGATATATTTCTTATTTACACTCCAAACATAGGGTTTGGGTGCTCGTTAGAACCGCCTCAATGAGGCGGTTCTACCGAATACCCACAACCTATGTCTTAGAGCAGAAATAAAGGAAATTATGTTTTCCCCCGTAAACCCCAGTTTTCTCTATATAAAGTGGGGGTTTAGGGGGTCTTTATTTCACGGACTTGTTCACGTGATGTAATGACAAATTTTAATCGTGCAGTTATAAAGAATATTTGTGACTTTGTAGAAATTATTATGAAAACTTTCTGATAGGATACCAATAAAATAATGCAGTATGAGAAACATACGGAACCCGGGAAGGGACATAATTTTTCTTTAATATGTTGTGCGAACAAGATATTAAGTTGTGCGAACAAGATATTTTGTTGTCCGCACAAGATTTATGTTGTACAAACAAGATAATATCCTGTGTGCTGTGCGAACAAGAGTCCCCGCCCATAGGGGCTTGAAAAATATATGTGCTGCATGATGCTTCCACGCAGAGCTGAATCCGGCCCGCACACTAGTACTGGTAAACCGTTTAAAGGATCTAAGCCTGTCCAGGAACCGCGGTGCGAGGCGGACCGTCCATGCTAATAAACCCTATTGGTTTCATTGGGCGACAGGGCTTGTGATGTCTTTTCATCTCAGCGTCGGGTAAAAGTCCCACAAAATTGGAAGCAACGTCTCCAAAATGACCTTTACAGTGTTGACGGGGACGTTAAACCTCAAACCAAACAAACAAATGTGCGAACAAGATATTAACCCATATATGCCTCGCGGCCCTTTTCTGGGACATTGGCAAACAGTGCAGACACAGACCAGACGCCGCAAAACGCGGCGTCTGACAGTGTCTTCACTATTTGCTTAAAGAACACTCATTTTTGTAAAATTTCATACAAGCAATAACAAACCTGACACCCCTATAATTGGAAATGGTCCACTCCAAACTTACTGGATGGAATATTCCATTGTCATATATGGGTTAACTTTTGCGCACTATATATTATGATTATATCTTGTAGGCACAAGATAATTTCTTGTTCTCACAACGGGTTCCGAATGAAAGTGTACGAGTATGTAGCTACAGAACTTTGTTTCGAGTCAGGTTTATATTTGGGCGAGTGAGTGAGTGTTTGAGATTTATGTCCCACCAACAGCTAAGGTCATATTGAGACGGCACCTCGGTTTAAAGACTCATCCGAAAGTCTGGAGAATCCCGGGATCGGTTTATATTTGATTGAAAGCAGTTCATCAATAGACATCGTACGATTTATCTTAAATTGTAAAGAACTGCGTACGTCATTTTCATCAAAACATCGCAATGTGTTCGTACGAGCTAAAAATAAGACGTAATTTTAATATGGGTCTCTAATTGTCATATGGGTGGTCACGTGCGGTCTTGAAATAGCCGTGTAAAGTGGAATACACGTTTTAAGAGGATGTTTGTTTGACTGGAGGTTTAACGTCCCCGTCAACACTGTAAAGGTCATTTTGGAAAAGGATGTAAATACAATAAAAACAACGTTGAATCAACGCTGATTCTATGTTGTTTCAAACTTGTGTTCCCATTTCATTATATCGCAAGATACAGATATTAATTATCTGGACCCCTTTGACGCGCTGGTCTGTTTGCCGACCTCAGTAGCTCAGTCAGATGCACGTCTGACGTACTGGTGATCAGGAGGACGCTGGTTTGATGCCAGGGTCGGCAACATTCTTTCGTGGAGATTGATCATGAAATCTTTTTTACGGTTATACTCTCCCTTCGGCTGATTCAAGAAGGACAGTCTTTGCTGTGAAGCGGCTCAATCACATCACGTGAACTAGTCGGTGAAATGATCCCCCCCCCCCCCGCACACACACACACACTTACAACCCACTTTATATTGAGAAAACTGGAGTTTAAGGGGGTATTAATTATTTTTCGTATTTCTGCTCCAATACATAGGTTGTGGATACTCGTTAGAACCGCCTCAATGAGGCGGTTCTAACGAGCACCCACAGCCTATGTTTGCAGTATTTATAAGAAATATATCACAAATTTTCATCAGAAAAGTAGCCATTTTGGAGATGTGAAAAAATGTACTATGTCGCGTAATGAGTAACAGTCAGTCATAAATAAACGCCGAGAGACGTACATACAATATAATGTCCACATGTATATATCTATCTATCTATCTTCATATACTGAGTCGGTCAAACTTGGCCATTACCTCAGTTGGGTGGTGCGCTAAATTTAGAATTTAGCAAAAAAAAAAAAAAAAAAAACACACCTCGGGAAGATTCATCCTGTGCATAAATACATTAATAGTAATGAATCGTATGTCGAATAGTGACAATAAGAAATTACAAACATGTTATAGACAAATACAATAAGATATGAAAACTACATATGATTTGAAAATACCTTCAACACAAGATGAAACCACCAGAAATATTGCGAATTTTCCCAGCATTTTTTGTTCACTTTTTCTCTCTCCTAAATATAAACACACGAATGCAGTGTGTACTATATAATTTGTTTAACCCGTTTTGTACCAAATGGAATCTTCCTCCTTATATAAACCAGGAGTCCATTTCAAAATTAAGGGGTGTCAGGTTGCGCTTTCTTCAAAATCTATTTGGAAAATGGCTGGACCTTTTACCAACAGTGTAAGCCCTGATGCGGCGTCTGATCTGGGCCTGCACTGTTTGCCAGGGTATCCGTTTTGGGGTTTCTGGTATAAAATGGGTTATAACTAGTGCGCGAAAGAAAATGTAATTGGGCCGGCACATAGCGAAAAGGTATATAGGGTCAAAATTCAACGATTCGGACACCATACGGACTTTTAAACTTTGTTCGAGATGGGACTGTTCGACCCACCGAGGGTTAATTTTAGTCGGGAGGTATAATAGGCATTTATTTTCGATTTTCATTCAAATAAATGTATGTCGTGTGCACTCATTAGAATCGCCTCATCGGGGTTATTCTAACATTACGATAACATACCCGTGCGACATAGACCTCCAAAAAGACTACCTTTTCTGATGTAAATCCGTGATCGTTTTTCTTCTTTACACTGCAAATATAGGTTGTTGGAGCTCATGCTCAAGAAGGCGGTTCTAACGAGTGCCCACAACCTATGTTTTGGAGCAGAAATAAGAAAACATCAAGAAAACACGCCTATACAAATACATTGTAAACTTTACTGCCGAAAAACTAAACTTTTAATATGAAAATTTGTGATATTTTTCTTATTTCTGCTCAAAATATAGATTGTGGGTACTCGTTAGAACGGTTCTAACGAGTACCCACAATCTATATTTTAGAGCAGAAATAATAAAAATAAGGTTTACCCCTGTAAACCCCAGTTTTACTATATAAAGTTTGGGTTCAAGGGGGTCAAAATTATAAAGGTGTGTTTTCGTGATGAAAAATGTTTACCCCAGTTTTTTTTCTATATAAAGTGGGGTTTGCGGGTAAAATTCGCCCTCCGTTATCCATAATATATCAATATTTGCAGTTATGGTTGTGTTCTAAGGATTCCAAAACGATTTCGAAAAAGCCATGGTACACTAGCCATCGGTGTTCGAGCCATCAAAGTTTCACTGTACGGTTACATCGACACACGCCTATACAAATACATTGTATTTTTCTCCGAATAAACGAAACTTTTTATATGAAGAATTGTGATATTTTTCTTATTTCTGCTCAAAATATAGATTGTGGGTACACGTTAGAACCGCCTCATTGAGAAATATGGAAAATAAGATTTACCCTTGTAAACCCCAGGTTTACTATATTATGCTGACCCCCCTGAACCCCACTTTTATATAGTAAATCTGGGGTTTACAGGGGTAAACCTTATTTCTGCTCTAAAATATAGATAGTGGGTACTCGTAAATGTAATATTGTAATATTTTTCTTATTTCTGCCCCATGGGCGGGGTAATGGTTTAGTAGAAATGTTCTCTAAGGAATTCTACACATAGCCCCAGATTTTGTTTTGTTTGTTTGAGTTGAGGTTTAACTCCCTGCCAACACTGTAAAGATCATTTTGGAGACGTTGTTTCCAATTTTGTTGGACTTTTACCCGACATTGAGATGAAATGACTTCTCAAGCCCTGCCGCCCAATGAAACCAATAGGGTTTACAAGCATGGACGGGCCGACTCACATCGCATTGCCTGGGCAGGCTTAGCTCCTCCAAGCGGTTTACCAGTACTCATGTGCGGGCGGGTCGGTGTCAGCTCTGCGTAGAAGCATCATGCAGCCCATCTATTTCTGCAAGCCCCGATGGGCGGGAGCTAACAAAGCCCCAGATTATAAATAGTACGGTGTAATTTTGGGAGGTTTTCTTTTGTTTGTACAATGAATGTTGTGTGTACTCATTAGAATCGCATCCATGAGGCGATTCTAATCAGTACACTCAACATACACGTACCTTTACTTCATAGAAAAACGAATATATATTCATATACAGTGACTGGCCTCCGTGTCCTAGTGGATAAGACCCTTAATCATTAGGTCTCTCGCCGCTGGGGGTTCGAGCCTGGCTCGGGACACATGTGAGATGCCAAGTTCTTTAATGGATGGCGAGGAGTTTTTTTCTCCAGGTACTCCAGATTTCGCCCTACTCTGATAAACGACCGGCTCGATATAAGTGAAATAATCTTGAAAGGGCCGTAAAACCAAAACACAAAAAAAGAAAAATCATATACAGTAATGCTCCAAAATTAAGACCACCTTTGGGACAGTACAAAAGTGGACTTAAAAGCTACTTTTGAAAAGCCCCAAAGGTAGTCTTTGTGACCAGCTAAGACTCAGATCAGCCTGCGGATAAGTACTGTTATTTTACAGTCTTGCATGTCGCTTGGGCCATCTGTTGCTACTAACACAATAACTCAGCAAATCATGGATAGGCTGCATGATGCTTCCACGCAGAGCTGAAATCCGACCGCACACGAGTACTGATAAACAGATTCGAGGACCTAAGGTAAAGCGGTGCGAGTCGGACCGTCCATGCTTATAAACCCTATTGGTTTCATTGGGCGACAGGGCTTGAGATGTCATTTCATCTCAATGTCGGGTAAAAGTCTCTCAAAATTGGAAGCAGCGTCTCCAAAATGACCTATACAGTGTTGACGGGGACGTTAAACCTCAAATCAAACAAACAAACAAACTCAGCACATCAAAGTACTGAGAGTACTGGTGGGTCGATTGTATCGGAGTTATGTGTCACGTCACTTATTGTGTGTGTTGCAACCGTTCATCTGTAACAAGTGATGATTCCTTACAATAATCAGGGCATTGCAACAGAAGCTGCCCAGCAGGCACACGTCACTAGGGCAACGTCAAATCTACGTCGGTGCAACGTCATGACGTTGCACCGACGTAGTTTTGACGTTGCATTAACGTCATGACCTAGTACCGACGTCGATGTGACGTCACAAGTACGTCATGTGTCTGCTGGGTGTATTCAAAAAAATGATCATCTAGGTGACATGTTTTCAGGTAGAAAAATTTCACAAGTTTTCTTTTTAATCCTAACATCTAGACCAAAGTCGTCATTGTGTTACGCTTGCCTGTATCAGTAAGGATACTCATGATATTGGCAAAGGGTCACCGTTGTGTGCTTTTCTACAATTACTTGTTTAAATACCGTCTGATCGATGTACCAGTTACTGTTTTGAAAGCATTTCATATCTTTGAGAAACAAATTCAAATGTTCGAACTTTTGTGCCAATCGAATAACAAATATCCCCAAAACTCTACATCATCATGACGTAGGTTGTTGCCATTGTAAGTGTAGGTCAAAGAAATAGTCGTGGACTGTGTTTTAAATTGTTCCATTTAACCCACAAATTCCAGTTGTAAGCAAATAGTGCAGATCTTGATCGGAATCCGCATTCTATAGCATCTGGTCTGGGTCTACACTGTTTACCAAGCCCAACATATAAGTCCAATATACATGCAACTCTCTTACCCAACACTTTGACATCACTGTGGCTATATTCTTTTTTTAAAAAAAAAGTTTTTTTTTTTTTTTTTCGACAAATAAGTGATTGTCACGTGGACTTTAGCACTGAATAGCTGGGTCGATTGACAATCGACACAAAAATGGCAATGTTTTTGTTCCACTCTGATGTCAGAGGGTTGCGTACTTGTAAGAGAGTTATCTGTAAAATCTGGACTGGAATCATGTGTTGAGTTTGGCAAACAGTGTAGACCCAGATCGAGCACGGTGTCTGATCATGTTTTTCACTGTTTGTAATATGTATAAGAGTGTGTGTGTGTGTGCGAATTCGGGTTTAACGTCGCTTTCAACAATTTTTCAGTCATATCACGATGGTGTCTGGTTGCGACAGGAAGCTCAATGCTCACTTTTATAGTGCTGCCTCACTGAAGTATCATGTCCCAGACACATTACATGATACCACACCCAGTCACATTATCCTGACACTGGATCGACCAGTCCCAGCTCTACCCCTTAAATCTGAGTGCCAAGCGAGGAGCAGCTAGTACCATTTTTTAACGACTTTGGTATGTCGCGGCCCGGGATCGAACCCGAGACCTCCCGTTCCCCGGAGCGGACACTCTACCAACTGAGCTATCGGGGCCGGTTGATGAGGAGGTTTTAACGAGTGCTAACAATCTATATTTTGAGCAGAAATAAGAGCGGACACTCTACCAACTGAGCTATCGGGGCCGGTATAATATGTTTGAGAACTTAAGGGTATACCGAAATAGTCAAAGTCCCCATTCATTACCATTTACAAGCCTGCACTCAGAGACAATCGGCCAGTAAGTGTTGTCAGTGTTTTGATTTATTTACCCTAAACCCCTCTCACCCTTGAGATTCTGGAGTGCTCTATTCCATCACTGAAGTTGGGGGGGAGGCGATCAGTTGAATGGAATAAGATGGCTCAAGAGTCATCAGATCAGGCTCTATACTGTTTGCATGATACTCGGTACAGGGCTTTAGGGTTGTAAGTGATAACCTTTGTTGTTGCTTAACCCATTCAGTACCAAAAACCCCTAAAGGGGTACCTTGGCAACAGTGAAAGCCCAGATCAGACGCCGCAGTACGCGGCGTCAGATCAGGGTCTACACTGTATGCAAAAAGTTAAGCCATTTCCAAAATATTTTTTTAAAAGAACACAACCTGACACCCCAAAATTTTGAAATGGACTCCTGCTATATATAAATAGGAAGATTCCATTTGGTACAAAAGGGGTCAATTATTACTGTAGGAGTAACATACATTGCTCGAACTACCCCTATCTCGAACGAATTTTCCTGGTCCAAAAGGCATTCGACTTATTGAAGTTCGACTGTATTATTAATTTTAACACAGCGCGCCTAAATAGGCCATGGAAAATAACTGTGTTTTATTCTGCAACAAATCACAGCTCGGAAGAGCGTGACGAGTGACGTCATTAAAAACTGCTAATTTATTACGTCACTGGTCGATTTCCTTGACATTAGACTGTGTAACGTAATTTTCTCGAAATCGAAAACGTTTGAAAAGGATATAAATGCATGTGTTTCAGTCAATAAATTTAGCGGAATTTCTTCTAACAATGGCGAAAGATTGTGAGATTTTGAAGGAAACAACAACATTATTGCCGATTTTCAGGGTGTTAGAATCGAAATAGATCAGCTCTAGTTTGTGATTTGTTGACTTATACATCATAGTTTGTCAGTCAGTTGTAAGTAGACAAATCACGCTCGCTACGCGCTCGTGATTCAATCTACTTTACAACTGACCTCCAAACTGTGATTTATTACTCAGTAAATCACAGTTAGAGCAAATAAAATACAGTAACAATCCGCTATTTAGACCACCAAAATTGACTTATTCTGCTTCAAAAAGATTATTTGGAATATTTCAGTTTTTCTTTCTTTCTACTGATACTGCGATCAGTCAAATTTGGTCATTACTCGCAGGTGTACATTACATACACTCCAGGTTTTGCAGGATGAAAGCCTACACAGTAATCATGTAATTACGGTAGGGTTCTTTACCTGCACAGGGGGTGGTTCTCCCTGCACAGGGGGCCTCCAGTTAACGTCGCGATCCGAAGGACGGTGCACTTCATGACATTCATCCCTGCAAATGATGCCAATGGAGCGCGTTTGGACACCGAAATTTTATTGCCGCTGCCGGGGATCGAACGCGGTATGTCTATCATCAGAGGCAAGTGCACTAACCACTGAGCCATCACGCTCCACTTACTGTGTGTTTTCTGCACACAGTGTCCTCCGGTCAGAGATCACCTTTGGGACTGTTCAAAAGTGGTCCTTAAGACCACTTTTGAACAGTCCAAAAGGTGGTCTTAATATAGGAATATTACTGTACTGTTTAAACCAAGTTACTACATTATTTCCCGTTTACGCGTTGTGGTTTGCCGGGGAAAGCCACTAGATTAACGCTCTGCATGCTGTGTACTTTTTCAGCAGACGACATCTTGAAAAGTCCTGTTTTCCCTGAAAAAAAGAAAAGAAAAAAATATCAACAGTTTGTCGCATGCTAAATTAGCCCAGAGTGGGCCCGGGTAAATGTTAATGCTGGTTGATGACTGAGTGACTAGTGGGTGAGTGCAATGGCTCAGTTCACGGCAATTGAAACAAACTGCGATGATTGCCTTCAGTGCAAACATGTTCAGACGGTTCAAAGGCTTTTATGTGTATTTCTTAGGCTTTATTTACGAACATAACACGTGTCTATTCTTGGCACAGGTTTCGTTATCTTTATTTAGAATCCTACGTCCATATTTCAGCCACGTGATGTGAAAACATATCTTTGCCATTTGCAAACCAATAAGCTACATGTACAGATCGGCCTGCGGCTGCGCATCCACACAGGTAAATCAGCATGTTTGAGGTCGATGTTAGAATAGCACAATACCCTTTGCTTTCATGACTCTTGATTGTCTGTGCTTGTGTGGTAATATAAGAATCTTATATGGTGTTCTGTTGTAGATGAGCATTTCAAACCCGAGGGATGACCGTGCTGAGCGGAACCGAGGCTACGCCGAGGTTCCGCTCAGCACGGTCATCCCGAGGGTTGGAAACGCCCATCTACAACAGAACACAATATTGGATTCTTTTTCTTGCGTTAGTTTTGACAGCTCGCACATGTATATTGTTTACAAAATAAAAGTAGTGCTGAAGTAGTTCCGGCAGTTGAACAGAATTGAAGCGCATTTATGTTAGTTGCCTTGGTCGGAACACCAGGGTCAGAACATAAATTTCTATCCCAGGGTAAAATCAGGGATTTCCTTGTCTGGTGTGCAAGAATAACAGTTCGGCTGTCATTGCTAACAATGACCAATCTTAATCTTACTGTTTGTGTGTTCTAAGATGGCTGATGAGACCGATTCTAGCTCTGAACTGTCTGTTGATGTGACTGTGTGTATATGGTTAAGATGTCATGCGCCGTGAATTGGAATGCAGTGATGGTCAACCTCATGCTCTCGTCCTGACCTAGCTGGATCCAGAAGCAAGGCAGTGTCGAGACATCTGGAGCTAAGACCGGATGCAGTGGATGACCATGACTTCTGTAGTGCCTTGTCAAGCTCTTCATGCTCCACGACATGCTGCTGCATCGTCGTTTGAACCGTTGAATCAGAGCCCCAGCTGCCGAAGCCAACTTTACATAGTTGAAACAGGCAAATCCAGATTTATAGGTTTTTGTTTGGAGCTGCCTTCTCCTAGATGAATTGCCGACCAGGGCTTGAGAGCTTGTGTGGTAGCTGGTCCAAGACAGTGGAGACGCCTATTAGTACGTCTTTAAGTGAACATAATAAAGCCCATGCACGGCAAAAGCTTCCAGATGTCATGTATCACCAGTAACTCAGCATAGCTCCTGATAGGATAATAATTTTATTAATGGCTAAATTTTCTTATTGTTTGAAACATACATTGTGTTTACTTGTTAGAATTGCCTCTTCAAACAAGTATCCACAACATATGCTTTATGGAGATGAAACATCCAGAAAACACGCCTATTTAATTTTGACCCCCTTGAACCCCACTTTCATAATGCAAAACTGGGGTTTATAGGGGTAAACCTTATTTTTTCTTATTTCTGCTCTAAAATATAGAGGGTGGATACCCGTTAGAACCACCTCGATAATGCGGTTCTAACGAGTACCCACAATATATATTTTTGAGCAGAAATAAGGAAAATATCACAATTTTTCTTCGTTTTTTTTTTTTCGGCGGTTAAGTTTACAAAGCATTTGTATAGGCTCTTTTTCGTAATGATTATCCCAAATTTATTCTCATTACCTCTCATTATTTTGCGCTATGCTAGAGTCTTTTATTCTTCTACAGATAATCGATGAAGCAAAACTAGCTAATGCGATCAGTGAAGACTGATAAGATTGTGCTGATGATCAATCAGACGCCATGTCTCATCAGAGTCTTCGATAGTAGCACGTGCCAAAGTTTACGTTTTCTTGCTCATCGATTGGTGAATGAAAGTCGCCCTGTACCCAGAAGGCCTGCCTTCTGGATTGGCGGCCAGGGCAGGTCTTCTTAGCTAACAGACTTGCGACAGCGTCTAATTTTTAATGACAGATTCTGTCCTGTCCCAGGCGTTTGTAAGCGACTTATGGCTTAAACTCAGTATCATTGGAATATGAGTACGCACAAAAACGTAGTTCGGCTTGTTTTCAGTTTTTGGCACAGTTTTGCTCAGATATATGTTGTTGTTTTTTTTTTGGTTGATGTTTTGTTTTTGTTTTTTGTTGTTTTTTTTTTTTTTACATTTTTTCGTGCATATTTGTTACATGTATTGGTTTTAAGTTTGAAATGACTTGGATTTTAATCATTATACACATGCCGTTTAAAACTACAAGATGAATGTGTTATAAACAAACCCATTAATCCATAAAGTGCCATACGAAACTGAAGCAAACGTCAATCATTTATCTTGTTTTATGTCCATTGGCATGTGACCTACTTACCTACTTTTAAGAAAAACAAAAATAGCATTGGTAATAACTTTTGGATTGCTTGAGACAGTCGTCATTTCCGGAATGAAGGTTCCTTGTGAGAAGGGCTTCTAACTCATTTAAATTGACCTGTGACCTTGATCTGTGACCTACATTAAAGAAAACATAGCATTAGTCATAACTTATTAACCATTTGAGATAGAGCATCCATATTTGTCATAAAGGTTCTTTGTGACTGCCCACTCATTTGAGATATTTTGCTCTTGACTTGGCCTGTGACCTAGTTTAAAGAAATAAATAACATTGTTCATAACTTATGAACTAAGTAAGGTAGATCCTTCAATTTGATTTGTAGAATTCTTGTAATAAGGGCTTCAAAAACATATGACCGGTGACCTTGAACTGTGGCATCTGTCATCATTTTTAACCCTTTGAGATAGAGCCCTTGTATTTGGCATGTAGATTTCTTGCTTGTGACAAGGGCTTCCCACTCTTACAAAAAAGACCTTGACTTTGACCTGTGACCTACTTCATCATATTTTTTAATAAATTGAGATAGAGCCTTCATATTTGGTATGTAAGTTCATTGTGACAAGGGCTTCTCACGCATACCAAAACTTTGAACTGTGACCTTGACATCTGGCTTTCTTTATCGTCACTTTTAAACCTTATAAGATAGAGCCTTCCTATTTGGCATGTAATTATTTGTTACAAGGGCTTCCCAGTTATAGAAAATTGTGACTGGTGACCTACTTTGTCATTATGTTTGAATCGTTTGAGACAGAGCCTTCATGTTTGGCATGTAAGTTTCTTGTGACAAGGGCTTCCCACTCATACAAAAAGTTTGACTGACAGGTGACCTACGTTATCCTTAGAACTGTTTAAGATAGAGCCGTCATATTTTGCATGTAGCTTTCTTGTGACAATGGCTTCCCACTCGCACAATACTTTTTCTTCCGATTTTGACCTTGCCCTGTGATCAAGTTTAAGAAAAAAATGAACTGGGCTTTTAGAATTGTTTTCCATAAGCTATGCAACATCTTGGACACAGGTGAGCGACCCAGGGCCACCGTGGCCCTCTTGTTCATGGTTGGTATAACTAAATATTAAACTCCTCAGACTTTAAAGACAGCAAACGAAATAGCACACGGATGAAAAGGTGTCAAAATAGAAGAAGACACAATGATCAGGAATCGATACAATCAACCCAAAGCTCCCATCAGAGACACCAAAGGGAAAGAAACACAAACATGCAGCAACAGACCTAATGGAAACACCAACAGCGGAAAGCCAAAAGGGCAGTTACTTTCCCACAAAATGGCCAGTAGGCTATCCAAAATAAAAATACACAAGCGACACAAATACCTTAAGACAAGCCATAACAAAAATAAATCGCGACAGAAGAACCGCCTTGGAACGGTCAGCAGAAACGAATTCCACTGGGGGCCTTAAATCGACTTTACGTGGCCACAATCCTCGCCCTTATTTCCACCGCGATTTAGACAAATAATTTGTTCAGTCCGCATGAAGGCCTCCTAACTCAATAGTGCAGCATCTCCGTGAACACAAATAATCAAACAACCACAGAGATGAAACAACGGTGAGGACTCGGCAGCAAGAAACCACTGAAGTGCTGGGGCAAAAGAAACATACAGTTAGACTCCGATGGGCCCGACCAGAGATAGAGCATCAGGCATCAGCCAACATTACATTGAATTAGATCTCTCTAATTCTCAATAAGCCTTAACACTGGAACCGTCATAAAATCTGAGGCCTGGCCAGCCAGAGTGCAATTGAAGAGGGAAGTTTCTTTATAATTATATTAATGGTTTAAATATATGTCTGGTTTATCCATTTGATTTGCGTACTCAAATTTAGACTGTACTATTTGAGTGTACATGCTCTTGGTGGATTTTAAGTCTATAGTTCGACGTGTAGCTCTTTTCGCAGTTAGTGCAGAAGTGAATTCTACTTGCCATCTTCTATTTTGCTGAAAAAAGAAATACGTCTTTGTAAGCACTTGTAGCTGAAGGTATAGGATAACAACTAAACTTATTCTTTTTGAACATACAGTTGCGAAAGATATAAAAGAAAGACATAAGAGAGCGCTACAAACATTATAAAAGTCGTCACCAAACCAAGGCAGAAAAAAACAGCAACAAAGAAAACGGAATGGGAGGTCTACAAGAAAGCAACCAAAACAATGCACAATGAAATACATTTAAGCACAGTAAATCAATAATAAAGCGGAAAAAACAGCCTTGTATCGGCAGTTGGACGGGTTCCTTCATATTCATGTACAACCGGGGAAGTTTCCTCCTTGGTTAACATGCAATTATCATCCAAAAGATACAAAATTTTCGGTGCAAGCTATTGTTTCCTTCATCAGCCAGAAATAAAAAAAAAATGTTGATCATAATGACATCACGAAACCACGCCTATATAATTTTGACCCCCTTGAACCCCACTTTTATATCGAAAAACTGGGGTTTACAGGGGTAAACATTATTTTTCTTATTTCTGCTCTAAAATATAGATTGTGGGTACTCGTTAGAAGCGCCTCGATGAGGTGGTTCTAACGAGTACCGTCTAACGAGTACCAACAATCTATATTTCGAGCAAATATAAGAAAAATGTCACATTTTTTTCATCTTAAAAGATTCGTCGATTCGGCGATAACATTTACGATGCACATATATTTGTATAGGCGTGTTTTCGTAACGGATTGTGAGGTTACCCAAACCACTGTTAGCCAGAGATAAAGAAACCATTCACAATGTATTTAAACTGGGCTGGTCAGTTAGGCCAAAATCAACCGACTGTTTTATCTTCTCTTTCGAGGGCACTATCCACATGTCAAGTGTACTAGCTCTGTGTCGAAGAGACTAGCTGGGACAGAAACTTCGTCATAAGTCGCAAGTTACGTATTTGCGGCTATATTTATTTTTTTTTTTTTTTTTGGCTTATTTCAAACCTTCCACGCTTCATTCCACCATGTGATATTGCTTCTGGGATGTCAAGAGTTTGTTTTGTTGGTGATTAACGTCCCCGTCAACACTATTTAGGTCACTTTTGAGACGTTGCTTCCAATTTTGTGGGACTTTTACCCGACACTGAGATGAACGCCATCTCAATCCCTGCCGCCCAATGAAACCAGAAGGTTTATATGCATCGGACGATCTGACTCACACCCCTTCCCCTCGGCAGGCTTAGTCCTTCTAGGCGGTTTACCAGTTCTCGTGTGTGGTAAGATTCAGCTCTGCGTGGAAGCATCCTACAGCCCAATCTATTTCTCCAAGCCCCGATGGGCGGGGGCGAAAGGGGGTGTCAAAGGTGTAGATTTGATTGAGAAAGAAAAATCGTCGGCCCAATTTTCCGTATTGACAGAAATTTTCAGTTCCGTGCTAAAAGCTTTGGGTTCAATTATACTCAAGTCCTGCATAGTTCTACCGCAAATTCTAGTTGGGTACAAAGTTAAATCATTTCTAAGTGGAATTGTATTGCCGCATTTTTTTAAAAAAGGCTAACACAGAAATAAATGGTGATAAAAGTCTTCAAGATGTACCTTTGTTTACAGTTTTCCGGACGATGGTGCTAGCTCGAGTGTTCCCGTGTGTGTCAAGAGAACGACTTTCCACTGACATATTTTCGAGCTAATTCCCCTGATTACCACCCGTGTAAATAAGCTCATTGGTTTTGGAGTCGTGATAAGTGAAAAGGGGCTCAGAGCATGTACACTCAGCGAAGTCGGAAACCAGGGGCCAGTTGTTCACATCATGAAACACACGCCTATACAAATACATTGTAAACTTTACCGGCGGAAAACGAAAATTTCAAGATGAAAAATTGTGATATTTTTCGTATTTCTGCTCAAAATATAGATGGTTACTCGTTCGAAGAGGCGGTTCTAACGAGTACCCACAATCTATATTTTAGAGCAGAAATAAGAAAAACTAGAGCTATCACTAAAGGTGATGAATACCCCCACAAAAACTGCCTTGATAGTACATCAGCGCCATTTTGCAATTTTTTCACTTGAAAGGGGCCATAACTATGTCGAAAATTGACGAATTGTAGTGGAAATCGAACTTGACCTGTATTTTATGATGTTACATCAGTGTACCAAAAATTATAAAAATCGGTGAAGCGCTTTTTGAGTTATCGTCTGGAAACCAAGTCAACAGACCGACAGACCGACCGACCGACCAACCGACCGACCGACCGACAAGCTCACTCCTATATACCCCCCCAAATTTCATTTGTGGGGGTATAATAAAGTATACCCCTGTAAATCCAAGTTATTCTACATATAAAAGTGGGGTTCAAGGGGGTCAGAATTATATAGGCGTGTTTTCGTGATGCAAAACTAATGACGTTGTTAGATAACATACATGTAACTTTAAAATTTGAATCATTATATTATGCCTTTCGAACACACCAAAACACCAGAACACACTGGTAATTACCGAAACACACTCCGAAAATATTTTGGGCTGAAAAATAGGATTTTTGTGGCGGGTGGGGCGGAATATGTGATTAATATACATTTCAGGTCCCTTAATTTGAACAAATATAAGACATGAACATAATAAGAAATATGCAGAAATTAAGTCTCTGATGGGAGCTGTGGGTTAATTGTATCGATTCCTGATCATTGCCTTGACTTCTATTAAGTATTATTGAACCTAAACTTTTTACCGGCCCCGATAGCTCAGTTGGTACAGCGTCCGCTCCGGGGAACGGGAGGTCACGGGTTCGATCCCGGGCCGCGACATACCAAAGTCGTTAACAATGGTACTAGCTGCTCCTCGCTTGGCGCTCAGATTTACGGGGTAGAGCTAGGACTGGTCGACCAAGTGTCAGGATAATGTGACTGGGTGTGGTATCATGTAATGTGTCTGGGACATGATACTTCAGTGAAAGTGAGCATTGAGCTCCCTGACGCAACCCCATTACGATAACAAACCCGTGCGACATAGTGCATTTTTCATATCTCCAAAATGTCTTCTTTTCCTATGAAAATCCGTGATATTTTTCTTATTTATACTGCAAACATAGGTTGTGGGTGCTCGTTAGAACCGCCTCATTGAGGCGGTTCTAACGAGTATCCACAACCTATGTCTTGGAGCAAAAGTAAGAAAAATAATATATACCCCCGTAAACCCCATTTTTCTCTATATAAAGTGGGATTTAGGAGGGTCTTTATTTCACGGACTTGTTCACGTGATGAGACACCGTCGTGATGTGACTGAAAAAATGTTGAAAGCGACGTTAAACCCAAAATCACACACACACACACACACCTAAACTTTTTACCACTGTCCATTTCCATCAACAAGGAGAATGGGGCCGACGAGGTTTCTTTCTCCGTCAAATCTACACCCTTGACACCCACAGAAGCAACATTCCTAAATTAATAACCAAATATAATTAATCTTATTGTCTGGCAATTTTGGTCATGATGTGTTAGGTACATGTATTAGAAAGTTTAAATGTATGTATTTAAACAAAAAATATTATTTAAAACTAAAATAAGTATTACAATGGTGATTTACTTTATAAAAATGGTTATTATTTGTTTGTTTGATTTGAGGTTTAATGTCCCCATCAACACTTTATAGGTCAATATGGAGACGTTGCTTCGAGTTTTCTGTGGCTTTTTTACACGAAATCAAGCCGGCCTCATTGGCTCAGTCGGATGCGCGTCTGACTGGTGATCAGGAGGACGCGGGTTCGACTCCCGCCGAGGTCGGCAACATTCTTTCGTGGAGATTGGTCATGAAATCTTTTCTACGGTCATTCTCTTCCTGATTCAAGAAGGGCAGTTGTCAGTTTCTGGCAAAAGAATGTGCACTGTACTGGTTAACCGCTTACGTATAAGCCTGCCCAGGAAAAGTGTTGATAGGTAAACTGACCGGCTCAAAAATGACCTAAATAGTGTTGACCGGGCTGTTAAACTCCAATACAAACAAACAAAACCCGAAATCGAGATTAAATAACATCCAAACTCCCTTACGCCCAATGAAGCTGATGCATGGATGGTCCGACTCGCACTTTTTTGCCTATCTCTCCAAGCCCCGAGTGACGGGGGCTGAAATAATCGGTATTAGCTTGCAGGGAATATTGATGATGTGATTAATCCTGGAACTCGAAGATTGCCTTCGCCAAACCATTGCGAAAACACGCCAATATAATTTTGACCCCCTTTAACCCCATTTTTATATAGTACTGGGGTTTTCAGGGGTAAACATTATTTTTCTTATTTCTGCTCAAAACATAGATTGTGGGTTCTATCGAGTCCCCGCAATCTATGTTTTGAGCTACTCGATAGAACCGCCTCGTCGAGGCGGTTCTATCGAGTCCCCGCAATCTATGTTTTGAGCAAAAATAAGAAAATTATCAGATTTTTTATCCGGAAAAATGATTTCCTTTAGGGATGATAAAATCTTCCAATACATTTGTATAGGGCTTGTTTTCGTAATGAAGCCTAATGTTATCTTGATCTGTGGAAGTAAATTTTAATTTTTTTAACAATCCCTTTTAATAAAACGCCTCTTTTGAGTCGTACTCAAGAAATGACATCAGTGATCTTATCAACGTATTTTGATTCTGGAGATTACGATTGAATAACCCATATAATCCAGTTAATCCCCGCCAAGTACCTCTTTGCTACCTGGTGATTTGTGCATAAAGCGGTAGCGAAAGCAGGCGCTTAGATACACACTTGTATATATTGTACGTATGCAGTAGGAGCGTGATCATGATCAGACTGCATAATGTCTTCCCATTATAGGTCTAAAAATTTAAATAAAGAATAAAATGAGTATCCCTTAAGAACAATGAACATAGACCAGAAGTGGTCAGACTTCGCAGTTTCGGCTACTAAAGCCTCATCAGTAACCCTGTCAAGAATTGTTGACAAAAACCAATGGTAAACTGTGCTGAAATTTTGTTAAAAGTTTCAAAGGGACAGTTAAAAGACTGTGATGTATATCAAAATAAGTCCAAAATAAACATAAACAGTGGTTTAGTTACTTAAGTCTAAACCAATAGTAAATTTACGAGTCCTCAGAATATGCCCAAAGATCTCAAAGGATCAAAAACAAAGTATAAAATCATCACTATGATGATGTACGGGGAGACTTTTTTATGGCCTCCACAAGGCACAATACCAGCTGCAGTAAAGTAAATAAAGAATAAAATGAGTATCCCTTAAGAACAATGAACAGAAAGACTACTGATTTTGTTTCTTTCAAACAAGAATACACATAGTTATCGATATACAACACTGAAATTTAAATTTCAGACAACTTCAGAATATCTTGCAAATGGCACCCGGCCTCGGTAGCTCAGTCGGATGAGGGTCTGACTGGTGATCAGGAGGACGCGGGTTCGATACCTGCCGGGGTCGGCAACATTCATTCGTGGCGATTGATCATGAAATCTTTTCTACGGCCATTCTCCCTTCTGCTGATTCAAGAAGGGCAGTTGTCAGTTTCTGGCGAAAGAAAGTGCATAGTTCTGGTTAGCCGCTTACGTATAAGTCTGCCCAGGAAGTGCGGATAGGTAAACTGACCGGCTCGAAAATTACCTAAATATTGTTGACTGGGCCGTTAAATTCCAATACAAACAAAACATCACGAAAACATGCCTATATAATTCTCACCCCCTCGAACCCCACTTTTATACAGCAAAAACTGGGGTTTACAGGGGTAAACCTTATTTTTCACATTTCTGCTCTAAAATATAGAGTGTGGGTACTCGTTAAAACCGCCTCGATGAGGCGGTTCTAACAAGTGCTCTAAAATATAGATTGTGGGTACTCTTTAGAACCGCCTCGATGAGGCGGATCGAGGCGGTTCTAACAAGTGCCCACAATCTATATTTTGAGCAGAAATAAGAAAACATATAACAATTTTTCATCTTAAAATTTTCATTTTTTCGGCTATAAAGGTGACAATGTATTTGTATAGGCGTGTTTGCGTAATGCAGTCCAAATGAAAATCGTAAAATGTGCTTCAGCTTTATACAGTAACTGACAATTTGCTTACAGCAATGAGCACATCACTAAAATACGCCTATATAATTTTGACCCCTTGGACCCCCACCTTTATTAAGTAAAACAGAGGTTTATAAGGGTAAACCTTATTTTTCTTCTGTCTAAAATGTAGATTGTGGGTACTCGTTAGAACCGCCTTGGGTACTCGTTAGAACCGCCTCGATGAGGCGGTTCTAACGAGTACCCACAATCAATATTTTGAGCAGAAATAAGAAAAATAAAATATATCACAATTTATCATCTTAAAACTTTCGTTTCTAGGCGGTAAAGTTTACAATGCAATTGTATATGCGTGGTTTTGTCCTGACACAGTGATCACAAACAGCACTGCGTTGGTACGTAGCGCAATGCGTATTCTTTCTAGCGAACAGATGCGTTATCGTAGTTTGAATCTGTTTTCAGACAGTGAAAGATCCCGATCAAACTGCCAGTCTGATCTGGACTTTCGCTAGCAACATACAGTCAAACCTGTATTAAGCAAGCACCTAAGGGATAACCAAAATGTGCTTGCTTAACACAGGTGCTTGCTTAATACACGTGAAATTTAATGCGTTTGCCTTTTTGGGGAACCAAATGGTTGCTTGCTTAAGACAGGTTGCTTGCTTAATAGAAGTGGCCACTAAGACAGGTTGTACTGTAGGTCTAAAGACACGTTTTTCCATGGCATAGCACATATCAGGCCGGTTCGCAGAAATACCAAGAATTATTTTGGACCGAATATTTCCATCTTGTCTGAAAACTTAGGGTATCCAACGATACCCTCTACCAGGGTCCGGTACTTAAAGGACCCCTCTACCCAACAGATTGGGTCACACTCCAGGGCTAGGTCTGGCTCTACCGCCACGTTCCGGAACACCCATACATGTACCACTGCCTTATTCGCCTTTTTTTTGCATTATCTGCTGGTTGCTAGTCTGAAGGTTATCAGTTTTAGAAAAAACAGGTAACCAGACCCCCCTGACCTTGAAAGGTCAGGGGGGTCTGGTTACCTGTTTTTCCAATGTTGACAATGTGCAAGATTGGAGCCAGCAAATAATGCAAATATGGTGAATGGAAATGATATCCCCATGTGGCCGCATAACGGGGGTTATCCCGAGCTGCTCACACGGCGGAGGATAAAAGGATCAAAAGAACTCACAACTCACAGTGGGTCTCATTGAAGCGCAAGGCTTTTCGGCTGGCCGCAGTGGGGGGAGAGGGTGGAGTCGGACTTCACTTTTCGTATATGTCCACCCCATGACCATCTATCTTCTTGCCGGAAACAGAGATTATCCTGCGATACCCACAAGCAGGGTCCGGAACCAAGAGGGCCCCTCTTACCCAAAGACAGAATCACACCCCGGCGCTAGGCCTGACTCTACCACCAGTTCCAGCTGCCCGAACACCCGTACGACTACCTTAGGGAAACGTCATCCCAGTCCGGCCGCAAAACGGAGGATATCCCGCGATGCGCACCGGAGAATAAAGGGACCAAAGGTACTCACAACTCACACTAGCTCAAACCCCAGCCCAGCGCAAGGATTCTTGGCTCCGCAAAAGTGTGGTCGGACTTCACTTTTTACATAGGCCGACCCCATGGTCTTGTATCCCCATTTGGCCGGAAAACAGAGGTTATCCCGCAATACCCACTAGCAGGTACCTGTACTGAGAGGACACCGCTAGCCCACAGATCGGGTCACACCCCAGCGCTAGGCCTGGCTTTACCTACAGGTTCCGCTGCTCGAACACCCATACCACTGCCTTATGGAGAAGTCATTCACGCGGAGGTTATCCCGGTATGCTCACCCCGCGTACGATAAAGCTACCAAAGGTACACACAACTCACACTGGGTCACCTGGGTCACCTGGGTCACACACCAGCGCTAGGCTTCTTGGCGAACAGTGTTGGGGGTTGTGTGGGGGGGGGGGTAGGACTTCACTTTTCACATTTGTCCATCCGTGGTCTTGTATCCTCTTCCGGCTGGATAACAGAGGTTATCCCGCTATACCCACCAACAGGGTCCTATATCTTTACCCACAGACTGGATCACATCCAAGCGCTAGGCCTGGCGAAAACCCATACAACTGCCTAGAAATGTCATCACGATCTGGTCGCAGAACGGAGGTTATACCGGGATGCTCACCCCGCTAGGTCCACCCCATGGTCTTGAACACCCAAACAATTGCCTCGTATCCCTATTTTGATTTATAACGTGGAGATCCATTGTCAAGGTATGGCACAAGCAGTTCCCGATAGCAAAATGTTCTTCTTATACTGCTACTCTTGCCGTTATCAGCCGTAATAGTAATACTGCTCATTAGGTTAGCAAGTCCGTGAAATGAAGACCCCTCTTAACCCCATACTATATAGAGAAAAGTGGGGTTTACGGGGTGTTCAATATTTTCCTTATTTTTGCTCAAAAACATAGATTGTGGGTACTCGTTAGAACCGCCTCATTGAGGCGGTTCTAACGAGCACCAACAATCTATATCATAACCGAAGAAAAAAAAAAATATCGAACATATTCATCTGAAAACTGCGAGTTCTGGTGATAAGGAAAATGCCATTTTAACGCACGGGTGTGTTAGCGTAAAGTGTTCCTGCTGGTAGCCGTATAAATTACCTTTTCCTGACGCTAATTTAACCCTTTCAACCCTGTAGACAGTAGAGGATACTCGTATATCCACACGAACTTTAAGAGCAGTCTCATCTGAATCTACACTGTTTGCCATCATGTTAATAAAATAGACAATCCTCCATTCTTTACAGAAAGGGTAGACCCAATATCAAAGCTAGACTATTCCTGTTTGAAACTCGGAAATGAAAGGGAAAATTTCAGGAAAAATGTAGTTCATTTATGAACCATTTATATAAATAGATATTGGCAAAGGCTTAGGAAAATATTCGCCCTACAGTGCCAATTTACTCGTAAAATTCAACTAGCATGTAAAAAAAATCTAATGTAATCTTGAAGCATAACAATAACCTAATGAAAATAGAGGAAAGATTTTTGTCCCAGAGCGAATTCTTTCCTTTTCTTTAAAATGCCAAAAATATGCATCTGAAAATGTCGTCTGTTTATTTGTTCAGTTGAATCTCCTTTAAAACTTTTCAAACATACTTTGACTGCGATTCGAACCCACGCACAGATTCGGCGACGTCGCCTAGCACTGCAGTGGCCGACGTCCTTAACAACTGCGCCACAGAGGCATCCCCAAAAAAGATTTGAGCTAGTGTGTGGCACAGTGGTTTGAGCTAGTGTGTGGCGCAAAGGTTTGAGCTAGTGTGTGGTGCAGTGGTTAAGGACGTCGGCCACTGCAGTGCTAGGCGACGTCGCCGCATCTGTGAGTGGGTTCGAATCGCAGTCAAAGCACAATTTATTTATCCCTGATTGTGTTTCCACTATGGTTGTAAAGACGAAAAGTCGCTTCCATTGCTGAGAGAATTAATCATATTATCATATGACGTCGCGTCTGAGAGTGTAATGACGCCATGTAATAAATTCGATAATCCACTAGTGGATTAAATATGCAAATTAGTTAGATACGTCCCGTAACGTTACATGTACACGACGTCGCGTTTACTAATGACGGAATATTGACATTTTTATCAACAAATCGTGAAAAATGAGTTTTTGATGTCATATGATAAAAAGAACCTTGCATTCAAGTCCATGTATTATTGAATTTATTAAACTCGTTGAGGAAAGGGGATAAAATGCTTGGCAAAGCCTCGCACTTTATCTCTTTTCCTCAACTCGTTTAATAAATTCAATAATACATGAACACTCATGTAAGATCCTCTATATCTCGGAAAAAATAATTTTTAACATATTTTTGCATACAGGCAATGATCACAGTGCTCTGGGTCTACACAAAGCGGACAACATAGCAGACTAAAATTGTTGTGACTGGCGGGCTAATGGTTTACCCTTAAGCTGCCGAGGAAAACAACATCTGAAAATGCCGTTTGCTTACATGTATGACGTCTGCTGATTTGTTTGTTTGCATAGGTGTTTAATGGCCTAGTCAACACTGTTCATGTCATTTTTGAGCCGGTCCGTTTACCTATCCACACTTTTCCTGAGCAGGCTTATACGCAAGCGGTTAACCAGTACAGTGCATATTCTTTCGTCAGAAACTGACAACTGCCCTTCTTGATTCAGCGGAAGGGAGAGAATGACCGTAGAAAAGATTTCATAATCAATCTCCACGTAAGAATGTTGCCGGCCCCGGCAGGTATCGAACCAGCGTCCTCCTGATCACCAGTCAGACGCGCATCCGACTGAGCTACAGATGCCGGCTCATGTTCTTGCAAACTTTTTAAAAATATTTTTTTCGTACAGGCAAACAGTGCGGGCCCAGATCAGACTGCTCCTACAGAAGCAGTCTGATCTGGGTCCACACTGTTTGCAAAAAAAATATATTTAAGGTTACCGGCAGATGGAAAAGCAGACGACACTTGTCGTGATTGGCATTTTATGAGTTAACGTCGGAAGTCATGAATGGTATCTCCCTTGTAATGATGGTTATATTCATGTAAAACATTTTCAAAGTCTACAGTACTATCTGATAGGAAACGCTCCAAATGCCAGATGCGTGAAACTTCATTACTCTGACGTTAATATCTGCTGAAGCTCATTGAAGTTTGTAGGTTGGAAGATGCTTTATATTAGTAAAAGAGAGAGAGATATAAAGAGAGAAAATATAAAATACCTGTGAAAACTGGATTAAATAAACAAGGTTTGTACTATACTTATAATACATCACGCTATATTTATTTATTTATTTATTTATTTATCTATTTATTTATTTTTAATTTATTTTTCATTAATTTATTTATTAACTGTTACATGATTCTGTATTTCTGTATGTTGATACACTATTTCACATTACTATTTTTGGGGGGCGGGGGGTAGTGTGGAGAAGGGGTGGTGGTGTGTTTGTATGTGTGTGTGAGGGAGGGGGGGGGGGGTGGGGGGGTCTCAATAATATGATTGAAGCCTTAAAACAGTTACAATATGTGTAGCACGTAGACCAGTCAGAATAGTATGTAGCCTTGAAAATCGAGACGAGGATTTACACATGTACACCAGTCAGAATAGCAAGCAGCCTTGAAAATTGAGAAGAGGGTTTACACACGTAGATCAGTCAGAAGAGTAAGCAGCCTTAGAAATGAGATGAGGGTTTACACACGTAGACCAGTCAGAAGAGTAAGCAGCCTTAGAAATGAGATGAGGGTTTACACACGTAGACCAGTCAGAAGAGTAAGCAGCCTTAGAAATGAGGTGAGGGTTTACACACGTAGACCAGTCAGAAGAGTAAGCAGCCTTAGAAATGAGGTGAGGGTTTACACACGTAGACCAGTCAGAAGAGTAAGCAGCCTTAGAAATGAAGTGAGGGTTTACACACGTAGACCAGTCAGAAGAGTAAGCAGCCTTAAACATTTAGATGAGGGTTTACACACGTACAGCAGTCAGAATAGTTAGCAGCCTTAAACATTTAGATGAGGGTTTACACACGTACAGCAGTCAGAATAGTTAGCAGCCTTGATTATTGCGAAGAGGGTTTACACACGGAGTCAGAATAGTAAGCAACCTTTAAAATTGAGACGAGGGTTTACACACGTAGATCAGTCATAAAAGTAAGCAGCCTTAAACGTCCAGAAGAGGGTTTACACAGGTAGACCAGTCAAAATAGGAAGCAGCCTTGAACGTCGAGAAGAAGGTTTACACACGTAGACCAGTCAAAATTGCAAGCAGCCTTGAAAATCGAGACGAGGGTTTACACTGGTAGACAAGTGAGAATAGTAAGCAGCCTTAAAAGTCGAAAAGAGGGTTTACTGTACTGGTTATCAAAACTTCATAAAAGACCTTACAAAGCACGGTTTATTGCAAATTCTAGCTCTTGCAATACCACTGAACTTTCTAAATTATTAACTTCCTGTCTTACTGCTATTAAAACGCATGTGATTAAATATTGTGATAAAGTCTTTGAAAGATCAGGAAGAAATCTGTTTTGGTCTATAAAAAATTCGAATGAGGTTTTAAATAAATTGAAATCCAGACATTTTCGTGCTTCAAGTATGTCTACTTTCGATTTTTCCACTCTTTACACTACACTTCCTCATAATCTTATAAAAGAAAAGCTGAATGATTTAATTGAATGGGCTTTTCATAGAGAAGATTCTCTCTATCTTGCATGTAATGTCAGAAATGCATTTTTCACTTCTAAAGAGCATAAGAATTATACACTTTGGTCTTGTCAGAAAGTGTGTGATGCTCTAACCTTTCTACTTGACAATATTTATATTAGATTTGGTACTAAGTTATTTAGACAAATTGTGGGTATTCCGATGGGTACGAATTGCGCACCTCTTGTGGCTGATCTGTTCTTGTAGTGTTATGAAAGAGACTTCATGTTGTCGCTTTCCATTGATAACCAATCTGAAATTAGTGAAGCTTTTAGCTCCACTTCTAAATATTTAGATGATTTATTAAATATTGATAATACCTATTTCGATGGTTTGATCAGTCAGATTTACCCCCCAGAACTTCAGTTAAATAAAGCAAATTCTTCTGATACCGAGGCCCCGTTTTTGGATTTACATCTATCTATTGTAGATGTGTTTGTTTCGTGCAAAATTTATGATAAACGCGATGACTTTGATTTTGAGATTGTAAATTTTCCTTTTTTGGATGGTGATGTTCCTCGTGCGCCATCCTATGGCGTTTATATTTCGCAATTAATTCGATTTGCTAGAGTGTGTAGTCATGTAACTGACTTCAACACTCGTAATAAATTATTAACGGCTAAACTCCTTAACCAGGGTTATCGGTACCATAAACTACGCAAAGCCTTTTCAAAATTTTATGGACGCCCTTCTTATTTAATTTCAAAATTCAATATTGGACTTAAATCTCTTCTGCAACAAGGTCTATCGGAACCCGGATTTTATGGTGACTTAGTATATAAATTCAGAAAAATATATAACCGCAATGACTTCAGCACCCAATTTCGTAAAATCATTCTTCGATATAAAAAGATTGGGTACAACATGGATGTTATACGACAGACTGCATGCATGGTAGTTAACCCAATCACGGTTGGCAACTTTTCTTCCCTCTTTAATTGCACGCCGGTGGGTCAGGCCTCAGATTCTATGACGGCTCCAACGTTAAGGCTTATTGAGAATTAGAGAGATCTAATTCAAGGTATCGCCCCCGCCCATAGGGGCTTGAAGAAATATATGGGCTGCATGATGCTTCCACGCAGAGCTGAATCTGAATCCGGACCGCACACTAGTACTGGTAAACCGCGGTGCGAGGCGGACCGTCCATGCTAATAAACCCTATTGGTTTCACTGGACGACAGGTCTTGAGATGTCATTTCATCTCAATGTCGGGTAAAAGTCCCACAAAATTGGAAGCAACGTCTCCAAAATGACCTTTACAGTGTTGACGGGGACGTTAAACCTCAAATCAAACAAAAAAAAACAACAAACAAACTAATTCAAGGTAATGTTGGTTGGTGCCTGATGCTCTGTCTCTGGTTGGGCCCATCGGAGTCTAACTGTTGGTTTTCTTTTGCTCCAGCATTTCAGTGGTTTCTTGCTGTCGAGTCCTCACCGTTGTCTCACCTCTGTGTTTTTTTTTTATTTTTTGTGTTCACGGAGATGTTGCACTGATGAGTTAGGAGGCCTTCATGCGGACTGAACAAATTACTTGTCTAAATCGCGACGGAAGTAAGGGCGAGGATTGTGGCCACGTAAAGTCGATTTAAGCCCCCCAGTGGAAATCTTTCCACTGACCGTTCCAAGGCGGTTCTTCTGTGGCGGTTTATTTATTGTGTTGTTTGTTACTTACTGTGTGTGTCGCTTGTGTCTTTTTGTTTTGGATGGCCATATGGCTATTTTGTGGGAAAGTAACTGTCCTTATGGCCTTCCTTTGTTTGGGTTTTCGTTGTGGTCTGGTCGCTTGATGTTTGTGTTTCTTTCCCTTTGGTGTCTTTGATGGGCGGAGTAAGTTAATTGTATCGATTCCTGATCTTGGTTTTACTTCTACTTTACACACGTAGACCATTCAGAAAAGTAAGCAGCCTTGAAAATCGAGAAGAGGGTTTTTACACACATAGATCTGTAAGAAAAGTATGCAGCATTGAAAGTCGAGGAGAGGGTTTTCAATAGTACGCATTATATTTCACGTTTTTTGGCTACAAAACAAAGAAAGTTGGGTACTCGTTTGAACCGCCTGAATAAGATGGTTATAACGAGCATTTTCAATCTATTATCTAATATATTTTACTGCCACTTATCAGGGAGGTATGACAGATTCTCACACAGCGCGCCTATATAGGCAATGGAAAATAACTGTGTTTTATTTTACAACAAATCACGACAAGGAAGAGCGTGACGAGTGACGTCATTAAAAACTGCCAATTTATGACGTCACTAGCCGATTTACTTGACGTTAGACTGTGTAACGTCATATTCTCGCTTTGGACACGTTAGAAAAGCATATAAATGCATGTGTTTCAGTCGATCATTTTAACGAGATTTCTTCTAACAATGGCGAAAAGTTGTGAGATTTTGAAGGAAACAACAGCATTATTGCCGATTTTCAGCGTGTTAGAATCGAAATAGATCAGCTCTAGTTTGTGATTTGCTTAGTAATAAATCACAGTTTGTCGGTCAATTGTAGGTAGACAAATCACGCGCGCTACGCGCTCGTGATTTGAACTACTTTACAACTGACCTCAAAACTGTGATTTATTACTCAACAAATCACAGTTAGAGCTGATCTATGACAGAAATAATAAGCTAGCTGTACAAATGGAAAGCTTGTGAACAAGTGTCACTTTTCACAAAATTAAAGATATGAAATAACAGAAAACGAAAGGGAAATAACTTTTTGTAACATAATTACATGTTTATTGCTATTACTCGTACGAGTAGTAATAATATATGTTTGGAGCAAAAATTAGAAAACTACCATAAAAGGACATTTGGAAGCCAGCATAGCATATCACATAAACATACCTATTCCCTGATCCAAGTGTGTACGGGCATTTTTTTTTCATCACGCTTCCACGCAGAGCTGAAACCGACCCCACACACGAGTACTGGTAAACCGCTTAGAGGAGGCAAAGCGGTGCGAGTCGGCCCGTCCATGCTTATAAACTCTATTGGTTTTATTGGGTGGCAGGGCTTGAGATGTCATTTTATCTCAATGTCGGGTAAAAGTCCCACAAATTTGGAAACAACGTCTCCAAAATAACCTTTACAGTGTTGGCGGGGACGTTAAACATCAAAGCAAACAAACAAATCATCACGTGAACAAGTCCGTGAAATGAACACCCCTCTAAACCCCACTTTATATAAAGAAAACTGGGGTTTACGGGGTTTACATTATTTTTCTTATTTCTGCTCCAAGACATAGGTTGTAGGTACTCGTTAGAACCGCCTCAATGAGGCGGTTCTAACGAGTACCCACAACCGATGTTTGCAGCAAAAATAAGAAAACTGTCATGGATTTTCATCAGAAAAGTAGCCATTTTGGAGATGTGATAAATGCAACATGTCGCATGGGTGTGTTATCGTTATGTAGTTTTTGTTTTACCAGTCTGTATTCTATGGAGTGGAGTCTCGGAGTGGAGTTAGGAGTCTGGAGCCAAAGTGTGCAGTTGCATTTTATTTGCACATTTGTTTTTATCTTTGCTACATGGTTCCTTTACTTTGCATGTTGGCCATCCAATACATTATCGCCTGTCCTAATGGATTCGGTACATATGGGCATCAGCCTCCGGTGTCCATCTGTACATGTTTAGGTAGCTTTGCACTAAATACTGGAGGTACTGGGTTTTATCACTTTGGGACAGAGCTTTTAGTTGCAGTCTAAATACCAGACAGGCTTCCATTGGATAAATATCCCGTGTTTCATTTCAATGTGAGAAAAGGATAGTTATTAGGAAATAAAATGATGTGTGTTTTATAATTATATCTGCAAGCTCAAAGAATTTGTGGCTGATTTTATATTGTCACCCCTCTGTTGAAAAGCCGGCTTGTATTCACTGCGAATCTGCATGTAAACAAACATGGCGGATCATAACTTGAAAAGGAGACGGGCTACATGTGGATTTTTTCTCATCAACTTGTTGAGCTAGGATGGCTCTATAAATAAGAAAGGTTTGAAAAGTTTTGCATGTGTAGTTTTTGTGGGAGCATGTAAAAGGTTACTATTGTCGCCTATGGAAAATATTTAGTGGTAAGCTCCCTATACCAAAAGTAGGAAAATCTGCCCCACACTCCAGTTTTTAGTCATTACATCATATTTTCACACATTGGTAGGTTCTGTCCAATTTTGTATAATAAAATGGATATTCCTGGCATGTGGTTTGCCATAGAAACTGTAAAAAGGTGTAAGGTTAGTGGTAATTTAGGTCTAACTGGGTGTATTTGATCAGTTTGTGCTTCTGATCTGTGCATTTGGGGGGGGGGGTACTTTAAAGCCATGCTAATCAATTGTTATTGGGTTTGTTTTGGAAAAAGTCTTACAGTAAGTGTATAACTAGGTACACAAGAGAAAGAATCTACTCCATCTGGAATATAACAGTAAGGTTACATGGTTTTTGGCCTTGGTCTCTAGCCGAAGCAAAACTTCAAAATTGTCTCTGCTGCAATATCGCAATAAGTTTTCTCATCTATTATTGGTTCTAATTGATTAGATTCATGTTAAAGGATCTGCACAGATATATTTCCACTATTTCTCATGATATTAAGGCATTTATAATCATTTTTGTCAAAGTTTTATCATCAAAATATCCTCAAAATGTCATTTTTACATAAAATAGGGGGTATAGTTGTGAAATCAGCCATAAATACCAGTTGGTATGCTATTAAGGCATACTTTAGTGCATTTTAGGATTGAAGTGTTCCAAAGACATAGGAGAAGAACCACTGATGCCATCCGGTGTCTAGGTTCCATTCCAGAAAGAGGTAAACTTTGCGCTTTTTCACAAAATATTGTTTGTTCGGCTTTCATTGTAGAATCTGAGAGCGATAACTTTTTCCCAAACTTCTAAGATTCTTTGTCCCTGAATATTCATTATGCATGCTTAAATTATCAGATATGATCTAAATTTCTATTTGACAATGCTTTTGATGGATCATAAAGACAATAAGGGTTTGGTATAGGTAGCTTTGCACTAAATACTGGAGGTACTGGGTTTTATCTCTTTGGGACAGAGCTTTTAGTTGCAGTCTAAATACCAGACAGGCTTCCATTGGATAAATATCCCGTGTTTCATTTCAATGTGAGAAAAGGATAGTTATTAGGAAATTAAATGATGTGTGTTTTATAATTATATCTGCAAGCTCAAAGAATTTGTGGCTGATTTTATATTGTCACCCCTCTGTTAAAAAGCCGGCTTGTATTCACTGCGAATCTGCATGTAAACAAACATGGCGGATCATAACTTGAAAAGGAGACGGGCTACATGTGGATTTTTTCTCATCAACTTGTTGAGCTAGGATGGCTCTATAAATAAGTAAGGTTTGAAAAGTTTTGCATGTGTAGTTTTTGTGGGAGCATGTAAAAGGTTGCTATTGTCGCCTATGGAAAATATTTAGTGGTAAGCTCCCTTTACCCTATGTGGTGCAACCTTGTGATCGCCATAACTCTTGTATCTTTTGAGATATAATTGTGGTATTTGTTTTCTTGTTTGTTTGATTTAGGATTTAACATCCACGTCAAAACTATTTAGGTCAATTTGGAGACGTTGCTTCCAATTTTGTGAGACTTTTACCCGACACTGAGAGGAAATGACATCTCAAGCGTTGCCGCCCAATATTGCTTATATGCATGGACGGTCCGAATCGCACCACTTTCCCTGGGCAGGCTTAGACCTAATCGTGCGATCGGTTTCAGCTCTGCGTGGAAGCACCAAGTAGCCCAATCTATTTCTCCAATCACCGATAGGCGGGGTCCCTTGTGGTATTTTGTACAACTGTACACGTGGTTAAGAAGGCGCGTCTTGTGCTGTTTTGGTCTTTTGTTTACCTCCCCTGACAATATAACTTTGTGATCTCCATAACCCAAACAAGCTTTGAGATATGTACTGTACATGTATGTATCGATTATTCACTGGCTTTGGCCCGAGTCAGATGCATTCTGAGAAAGTTTTAAGCTGATGGAGGATACACATGTAGAGGGAGAATGAAATTTTATTCAAATGCCTACAATGGAAAGATTCAATCATGACCATCCTGATTTTGATACATAAAAAGAAACAACAACAACAACAACAATAATAATAATAATACATTCCACAGAAGGCTATGTCGCGCTGCTTGGATTTAAATAAAAATCAAAAATGAGTTCCTTTAAGAGCAATGAAAACATTCATAAGAAAGAAGATGGGTCATACTACGTAGTTTCGGCTCATAAAGCCTCATCAGTGACCCTGTAATGTAAAGTCACCCAACAATGAAATCTAGGTGAAGGTCAAACCTGGACGCTTACATAATAGTTGACATTCCTAGATGCAAGCATGAACCGAGTATCATTAATGAAGCAACAGTTCACTTTGTCAGTGAAGCATGGAATGTAGTCAAGGTCAAATATGGATGCTTGCATTCCAGTTGTCATTCATAGACGAAAGTCTGTACCGAGTGTCATTAATGGCGCTCTCATAGTTTTTGAGATATTAGGAAGAACTCTAGGTTCGACGCAATAGTTAAAAAATTCAGTGAACATGAAATGTAGGTCAAGGTCAAACATGGATGCTTGCGTTAAAGTTGCCACCCCTAGCTACAAATTTGTACAAATATTGTTAAGGAAGCCCTTATAGTTCTTGAGAAATGAACATAAACATTAGGGTGAACACTAGGATGGCTTCGAATGTTGACGGCTTGACAAACGGACGAACGGATGGAAAATTGGACTCCTATATTGCGCCATGCTCATAGCAGGCTAGGCGCGACAAAATCATTCTTTTTTTCTGAAACAAAAGACCTATGAGCACAGAACATGATGGCGATATAACTAACTCGAGCACCTCCAACTGCCCAACTTTGCTAAATGTATTGCCTTGACCGGACCTTAACCTTTTTGTTAAACACAGGCAAATTGGATTCCATATTCATTTGATGGGTTAAATAGTGTTTTTTTCCTGGCAAATTTAAGTTGTAAGTTGTTAGAACCATCAGCTTAATGGTCATCCCACGCCTTGGTGCTCAGAGGAGCGGTCAATACCTCAAGTCCACCTGTTTTCTTACATAAAATTCATGATGAAATGCTCCATATGGTACGAAAATCAGTAAAGTTTTATTTTTGCGACCTGTTGTTGTATATCAGTGCTTACAGATGGAAAGGTAAAAAAAATAAGGCTTATCATCCGACGGTAGTCGAGTTTGGAGTTACATTTCCTTGGTCGGTAGCACAAACAATCAGATACATTCAAAGGATTCGTTCAGCAGTTATAGTAGGAATGTCTGTAAATTGTTAGAAGATGATATTAATGTTCCACAGGTGAGCAGTTCAGAATCATTGCATCTCCTTTTTTAAGTCCTGGTGACAGGCTTTGATCTTGACTTTGCAATATTGTCTCATTACTCTGTATAGCTAGAGTAAGTCGATGGCACGCCATCGCATATCCCCACGCTGTGAAAATCGTGTCACAATCAAAGAACCAACAATACCTCTTTTTGACCTCTGGTGACCCCAAGACATGCCTATTGGGCAAAATTAATGGAGGACTGTATTCTACTCTTGATTACCTTTGAGTTGAAATGCAACATGACTATGTTTCTAATAAATACATTCTGACCCCTTGTTCTTCAACCTTCGATTTAATATGCAAATGACTGTTTGAACAAAATGAATTTTCACTCCCGGGCAGTGTTGGGTCCCACCCCATGTCACATCGAAATTCTGAATATGTTCCTGCAGTCCCCAGGCATAGAGCTTTTGCCTGTGAAAGTTTCGAGATTCTAGATTATGGTCTAGGAGCAATGGTGGGATTTTACAAACGGACGGACGGAAGGACGGAGGAGGTAGTACATGATCCCCGCTTTTCCTTCAAAACAGATTGTTCCAGACTCCACTCCAAACTCCACTCCAAGACTCCACCGCATAGCATACAAGGTGTCTCTAGCGAAAGGGATAGCATGGTAAACATTTCTCAACATTTTATACTCGGTAGTGAAATCAATGAATATATGAAACAAAAAAGTGATATCTTCACAGTGTTAAAATATAAATGATATTTTCAAAGTGTACAATATAACGTTATTTTCACAGAAGCAGCCGGGACTACATTATTTTGGGTTTGTTTTTCGTATAAAATAAAAAGAAAATGTAACTTTTTTTTTTCGATAAATATCAATATTTCATCGAATATGTTGGAAACATATTTCATCGAGTGTATTGAATTTCAAGAGTTGTTCAAGAGAACAGCTGTTCAGTTGTAAGTCACGTATGAAATAAAAAGAAAAAGTTCGATAAATACCACAAATATTTCAATTCGTGTGTTGTAAACATCAGAATTATTCACTAGTGTTTCGCATTCGTGAAAAGTTCTGATGTTTTCAACACACTCGATGAAATATTTTTGGTTATTATCTAATTTAATCTATTTTAGAGCAGAAGTAAGAAAAATAAGGTTTACCCCAGTAAACTTTACCCCCAGTAAACCCCGGTTTTACAATATAAAAGTGGGGTTCTCGTCACGAAAACATGCCTATATAATTTTGACCCCCTTGAACCCCAGTTTTATATAGTAAAACTGGGATTTGGAGGGGTAAACCTTATTTTTCTTATTTCTGCTCTAAAATATAGAGTGTAGGTACTCGTTAGAACCGCCTCGATGAGGCGGTTCTAACGAGTACCCACAATCTATATTTTGAGCAGCAATAAGATAAGTATCACGATTTTTCCTCTTAAAATTTTCATTTTTTCGGCGATAAACATTACAATGTACTTATATAGGCGTGTAATGAGTGGGGTCAAAATTATATAGGCGTCTTATCGTGATAATGGAAATTCACTTAACTCGCCGAAATGATGGAATTCATAGGCAACAAGTCCGTGTTGTACTATTAGAATCTTATATGGGTGTGAGGGGTGGATGGAAAAATCCGTCCCGAGGGACACTGTCCGGCATCACGAGGCTTGCCGAGTGATGCCGGACAGTGATTCCGAGGGACGGATTTTTCTACCCACCCCTCACACCCATATAGGATTCTTTTTCTTGCATACCTTCCATTTCTTAAAGCGGATTTTTAATGCTGCAGTCACTTCGGTTTCCGACGTCCGTCATATTGTATTGAGAGTACAGGAATGTTTAGTGACGTTACAAAATGTGCTGTGACGTCAACCTTAACGACGGCGCATGCGAGGTCGTAATCAACGAGTGCGATTATATTCGATTTTGGGTCGGAACACCAGGGTCAGAACATAAATTTCTATCCCAGGATAAAATCACGGATTTCCTTGTCTGGTGTGCAAAAATACACTTGTAAGTCCCAACGTATCAAGAGGAAAACATCAGGAAAACAGGCCTATATAATTTGAACCTCCTTGAACCCCACTTTTATATAGCGAAACTGAGTTTTACAGGGTTAAACCTTATTTTTCTTATTTCTGCTCAAACATATAGATTGTGGGTACTCGTTATACTGTCTCGATGAGGCGATTCTAACGTGTACCAACAATCTAATCGAGGCGGTTCTAACGAGTACCCACAACCTATAGCCGGCCTCGGTAGCTCAGTCGGATGCGCGTCTGACTGGTGATCAGGAGGACGCGGGTTCGATACCTGCAGGCGTCGGCAACATTCATTCGTGGAGATTGATCATGAAATCTTTTCTACGGTCATTCTCTCCCTTCCGCTGATTCAAGAAGGGCAGTTGTCAGTTTCTTGCGAAAGAATGTGCACTGTACTGGTTGACTGCTTACGGATAAGCTTGCTCAGGTAGACTGGCCGGCTCAAAATGACCTAAATAGTGTTGACTGGGCCATTAAACTACAATACAAACAAATAAAGAAACCCACGATCTATCTTTTTGCGCACAAATAAGAAATATATCATAATTTTTCATCTTAAAATTTTCGATTTTCGGCGGTATTGTATTTGTAAAGGCGCGTTTAATTAATGGCGAGGCTTACAATATTCTTCCTCAAAACGTAGCTTGTGGGTATTCGTTCCCGGCAGACACATGACTTAACTGCGACGTCACATCAACGTCGGTACAACTTCATAACGCTTGTGCAACGTCACATCTGCATCGGTCATGACGTTGCATCGACGTTGATTGGACGTTGTGGCGTTCAGACTAATCATAAATTTTCAATAGTTCCGTGTGTTTTCGTGGTGCTGAAATTATTTATTGAGAACGAAAATGAGAAAAAATAGCAACTCAAGTGTCTGGCCTAGAAAAAACGGGTACAATGGATTACCTTTTTTATCATATGACGTCGCGTCTGAGAGTGTAATAACGCCATATATTACATGCATTACAGAGAAATACCATGATTTCTATCAGACGTAAACTTGGTATTTTCCTTTTTGCTAAGAAGAAATATTTCCTCTTAGCCGGGGAAATAAATCCCTTCAGCTGCAACTACTTTATGTACAAGATACGAGATACCGCTTTGCAGTGAAAGTGTTCTATTCAAACGCGGGAAAGTTTCAATCACGGCGACGTTATTCTTGACGTCATTGTAATGGCGTCTAAGAAATATCAACAGGTAGCGGAGCGTGATAGCTCAGTGGTTAGTGCACTTGCCTCTGATGCTAGAGGTCCCGGGTTCGATCCCCGGCAGCGGCGATAAAATTTCGGTGTCCGAACACGCTCCATTGGCATCATTTGCAGGGATGAATGTCATAAAGTGCACCGTCCTTCGGATCGGGACGTTAACTGGAGGCCCCATGTGCAGGGAGAACCATCCCCTGTGCAGGTTAAAGATCCCTACCGTAATTACATGATTACTGTGTAGGCTTTCATCCTGCAAAACCTGGAGTGTATGTAATATACACCTGCGGTAATGGTCAAATGTGACCGACGCAGTATCAGAAGATAGATAGATAGACGTTCAGAATGCGTGACGTTTGAGTTGGATGCAACGCTGAAACAAAAGAAAACATGGATATGACCATTGATAAGGATGTAAGTTTTGCTTTATTTAATCTAACGTTTTACTTGTTTTATCACTGAAACACTTTGTTTCTTCTATTTTTTGTTCAAAGCTGTAGAAAGCGCTTTCAAAATGGCGCCGATCCAGTTGTTCTTCCACCCAGATTCTTTAACACTTCGCTGATTGAACCGTTTACATGAGCTGTAAACAGTCAACTGAACGGGCATTCAGATCCAAAATTCAAGATCCAAACTCTCCTAAAAGTCTATGGAAGTGCATGTAATATACAGATTATACATTTCTCCTATTTGAAATATGGGATTTATAAACCTCGGGAGGTAAAACAATCCGTTAAAGAAACTCGTGCTTCGCACTCGTTTCTTTATCGGATTGTTTTACCTCCCTCGGTTTATAAATCCCATATTTCAACTAGGAGAATGAATAATCTATATGTATTATTTTCGATAATCCACTAGTGGATTAAATATGCAAATTAGCTAGTTACTTCCAATAACGTTACATGTACGACGTCGTATTTACTAACAGTGGAATATTGACATTTTTGTAAACAATCGTGATAAAATGCGCTTTAAATGTCATGTGATAAATAGAATCTTGCATTCGTGCTCATGTATTATTGAATTTATTAAACGAGTTGAGGAAAAGGGATAAAATGCGAGGCTTTATTATTGAATTTATTAAACTCGTTGAGGAAAAGGGATAAAATGCGAGGCTTTGGCAGAGCCTCGCATTTTATCCCTTTTCCTCAACTCGTTTGAATAAATTCAATAATACATGAACACTCGTGTAAGATCCTCTACGTACAATGGATTACCTTTTTACACGTAGAACAATTAACTTCGCCATAGCTGGTTTTAAGGGAATGTGTGACGGCCGAAAAAAGTCTCTCTGTCCTTCATTATAGTGTGGGTTATATTTTCTTGTCATTTGGGATGACTGATTCCATCATGCTACCTTGAAATTATTTGAGGAGACCTAATTGGCGGAAACAAGCTAGTCCGGTCCAGAAGATTGTGCACGACATATTTTTAAGTGTTGTGGTGTATTTTGCTGCTTCCAAAGGATAAACCTTTTATAGACCATATTTAACGTCACTACGGTTGGCGTAAAGGGAATTTTTGGCGGCCGTAAGAAGTCTCCCTGTCCTTCATCATAGTGTAGATTATATTTTCTTGCCGTGTGGGGTCATTGGTTCCATTATGGAACCATGAAAATATTTGAGAGTCACTGATGAGGCCTAATTGGCCGAAACTAGCTAGTCTGGTCCAGAAAACTGTACCTTTCAAAGTTTTACGTTTTGAGGTGTATTTTTTTTTTTTTTTTTTTTTGGCTTCCAAAGGATAAACCTTTTATAGAAGATATTTAACGTCCCTACAGCTTGTGTTAAGGGAATGTGTGGTGGCCGTAAAAAGTATCCCTGTCCTTCATCATAGTGTAGATTATATTGTCTTGCTGTTTGGGATCATTGGTTCCATTGTGGAATCTTGAAAACATTTGAGGGTCACTGATGAGGCCTAATCGGCCGAAACTAGCTAGTCTGGTCCAGAAAACTGTACATTTCATAGTTTTACGTTTTGAGGTGTATTTTTTTTTTTTTTTTTTGGCTTCCAAAGGATAAACCTTTGATAGAAGATATTTAACGTCACTACGGCTGGCATTAAGGGAATGTGTGGTGGCCGTAAAAAGTCTCCCTGTCCTCCATCATAGTGTAGATTATATTTCGTCTTGCCGTGTGGGATCATTGGTTCCATTGTGGAACCTTGAATTGGCCTAATTTGTCGAAACTAGCTAGTCTGGCCCAGAAAACTGTACATTGCGTAGTTTTACGTTTTGAGGTGTATTTTTGCATCCAAAGGATTAACCTTTTATAGAAGATATTTAACGCCCCTATAGCTTGTGTTAAGGGAATGTGTGGTGGCCTTAAAAAGTCTCCCTGTTCTTCATCATAGAATGGGTTACATTTTCTTGTCCTGTGGGATCCCTGATTCCATTACGGTTTTTGTTTTTATTATTTGAGGGACACTGAAGAAGCCTAATTGGCTGAAACTAGCTGGTCTGGCCCTAAAAACAAACTTTTGCACTCCACGCTTTTCAGTTCTGTATTGTAGATTACCTTATTGAAGGATACTTATCTTTATCAGAGCCGGTGTTAACCCTTGTCCTGCTGAACCCGGATATGTCTTATCTTTCAAACAATGAAGATCTAGATCAGATGGCTTCTGAAGACGCCATCTGTTCAGGATCTTCTTTGTTTGTCATTCAGTTTATGAAATTGTCGTAATAATTTGCATCAAGTAATCTGATTGGTTGATGATGGGTTATGGGTGTGGCATATTTACATATTCAGCAGGTCAAGGGTTACGGTACTGTGTGGCAGTCGTAAAACGTCTGTCTGCCCTTCACTATAGTGTTGGTTATATTTTCTAGCACTTTAGGGTCATTGATGCCACTTCTGAAATTTGAAAATATTTAACCCATCGAGTACCAGAAACCCCAAAACGGGTCACTGACAAACAGTGTAGGCCCAGATCAGACGCCGCAGAACGCGGCGTCTGATCAGAACCTACACTGTTTGCATAAAGGTAAGCCTTTTCCTGAATAAATTTTGAAGAAAACACAACCTGACAACCCCAAAATTTCGAAATGGACTCCTGCCATATATTAGGTGCACCATGGAAGATTCCATTTGTACAAAAAGGGTTAATTGAGGGTAAATGATGGGACCTAATTGGCCGAAACTAGGTCGTCTGGCCCGGAAAAAAAATCTGATTCACTCCAGGGTTTTCAGTTCTGTATTGCTGTCCTTGCTTGCTTCCATAGGAGTACTCTTTTTAAACATTTTATTTAGAAATAGAGGGTATTTGATTTTTTCAGTGTAAGATCGTTTTTAATTTCACCGAATGAACACCGAAAGAAGTATTTTCACTGGTGGCGTAGCCACGAGTGTAAATAATTCTTTTGGTGTTCATGGTGGCGTAGCCACGAGTGAAAATACATCCTTTTGGTATTCATGGTGGCGTAGCCACGAGTGTTAATACTTCTTTTGGTGTTCATGGTGGCGTAGCCTCGAGTGAAAATACTTCCTTTTGGTGTTCATGAGTGAAATAAAATTGATCTTACATTGAAAAAATCAAATTTTCTGTTGCTTTCATGCTTTTAATTGTATTTTGTAACCCAATTTCTCAGCGTCAGCTATCATCGCAGAGAACGAACTTTTTCTAGGGCGATTTCGCGTTGATTTAGAGGTGTTCGGCGTGTTAACCGGGTATAATACTGGGTGTAAACTTAAGTTTGCACCTGGAAAACAGCTTGGAATGTAACTTTATCAAATGGTTCACTTGAAATTTGCATTTAAGGAGGGTGGGGAGTAATTATTTTCTCTTTAGATTTTTTTTATTTGCTTATATTTTGTAGCTTGAAATCTCTGCACTCGTTTGCCGGTATAAAAATATAGGCACACCAGGCTTTTTTTCGAGCTTTTTAGCCTTAAAGATGGGTACTGTTTTCGAATTTATCGAATGTTTCAATAATTACCACAGTCATTGACAAATTGTCGATAACAATTGTTTAAAACAATATTTCCAAGTTTGGTTAAAAAACACAATGCAGGATAATGTCATGTTTGCGTACCTATGTGTGAAAGACAAACTCTTTCACAGATTTTTGTCGAAACACCTATTTACAAATGTCCTTTTCTGCATGTTTTGCTGTTTTGAGATGCAATTTTCGCTATATTTGAAAAAAAGAATGCATTTTTCGTCTTTAGATTTTTCTTATTTTCACATATATTGTGTAATAATATTAGATACACGAAATAGGCGTGGAATTTGACCATGTCACCAGGCATCTGAGAGAAATATTGCAGAAAAAATTACCCCACCCCCCCAATAAAAATGGCTAAAAAAGCATTAAGATATTGTTTAAATGACAAGAACAAGGATTATACCTTTATTATTGCACATACTTTTGCTTCCTTAATGTGATATGTATCAAAGTATTTCATTAGAAATGAAACACAATTTCATTTATAAGTTTTATGGTGTGAAAAATGGATTTTTCTGGCCAAAAAATGCATGTTCTGATAGCCATAGTGTCGTTTTGTTCATGTTTAAAAGATATGAAGCCATTAACATTGTCGCAGACGTTCAAACAATGTCAGATGTATGTTATTAATATACCTGGGAAACATTATTATACATTTTTAGCTTTCTTTTTTGACAATTTATTACCCCACCCCCTAAAGAAATGGGTTGAAATTGATAAAAAAAATACAATAAGCTGATGCAAAAGAATATAAAAATTTCCCTTTTCCCATTTAAGTTCCTGCCAACGTTATAGGGAAAGTAGAAACACTTCTAATTATTTTTTTCTATAATTTTGACAAGTTTTTTTTTTTCATGCCATATTGACCGGAAACGCTATTTAATAACTATTGCCTGTTTATGCAAACTGTGAAAGGGAGGTGAGAAAAGTTATCCTTTTACTTTCCGAAAGTGGATAGAAGTGATGGCAGTGACCTGGAATCGATACAATTACCCAACACTTCCGATCAGACACACCAAAGGGACAGAACCACGAACATGAATAACTAGACCGTAATGGAAACATCACTAGCGGAAAGCCAAAATGGCAGTTGCCTTCCCACATAGTGGCTTTCGTGGACCTTGAGAAGGCATTTGGTTGAGTGTCTCGGAAAGTCATCTGGGAGGCACAGAGAAAATTTGAAGTGGAGGAGTGGAATGTTCGAATGGTTCAGTGGGTGTATGCTAATTCGCGGAGCCGTATGCGTTTTTGTGTTGCTTCCATTGAAGAATTCGAATTGAAGGTCGGTGTTCCTCAAGGCTCTTTTCTCAGCCTAATGCATTTCATCATTGTGCTTTATGTCTTGTCATGCGAGTTCTGTTCTGGGGGGGGGGGGGGGGGGTTGTAATCATAGCTGAATCACTTCAGTGTGCTACACAACTTCAAAGGCGTCGCCCAAAAACTTCTCATATATATATAGTTTCTACAATGCATGATAGCCCCGAAATGGCCTTGAAGCAAAAGATTGTGCTGCATGATACTAACCCAATCACTCATGAGTACGAGTAGACCGCCCTGCCCAGGTAAAGTGGTGCAAGACGGGCGGTCCTTATAAACATATAGATTGGTTTCACTGGCTGTCAGGTTTCATCTCAATGTCGGGTAAAAAGACCTCAAGGCTCTTTTCTCAGCCTAATGCATTTCATCATTGTGCTTTATGTCTTGTCATGCGAGTTCTGTTCTGGGGGGGGGGGGGGGGGGGGCTTTGTAATCATAGCTGAATCACTTCAGTGTGCTACACAACTTCAAAGGCGTCGCCCAAAAACTTCTCATATATATAGTTTCTACAATGCATGATAGCCCCGAAATGGCCTTGAAGAAAAAGATTGTGCTGCATGACACTAACCCAATCACTCATGAGTACGAGTAGACCGCCCTGCCTAGGTAAAGTGGTGCAAGACGGGCGGTCCTTATAAACATATAGATTGGTTTCACTGGCTGTCAGGTTTCATCTCAATGTCGGGTAAAAAGACCCACAAATTGGGAAGTAACCTCTCCAAAATGACCAATATTATGTTGACGTTAAAATGACATCTCAAGCCCTGTCGCTCAACGAAACCAATAGGGTTTATATGCATGGACGGTCCGACTCGGACCCATTTTCCTGGGCAGGTTTAGACCCTCTAAGCGGTTTACTAGTTCTCACGTGCGGTCGGTTTCAGCTCTGCGTGAAAGCATCATGCAGCCCGATTGGCTGGAGCCGGTACATTGACAAAATTCTGTTATGATGGTGGATGTGTGGGCATACAAAGGCTCCGTGTGGCACAACCTAAACCATCATCTTTATATTCGAAACAGATCAAAGGGATTTTTTCTTGTACACCCTTTTGCTTATGCTTGATTATTGTTTGTTTGATTTGAGGTTTAACGTCCCCGTCAACACTGTAAAGGTCATTTTGGAGACGTCGCTTCCAATTTTGTGGGACATTTACCCGACCTTAAGATGAAATGTCAACTAAAACCCCGCCGCCAATTGGACCAATAGAGTTTATTAACATGGACAGGCCGACTCGCACCGCTTTGCCTGGGCAGGCTTAGATCCTCTAAGCAGTTTACCAGTAGGCCTACACCTGTTGAGTGCAAGATCCAAATTATGGGTGCTGGCACAGGCTATTTGTTCACTGAGATGGCTTAACAGTAATTGAACCCGAGACTGCGACTGACAGTTAAAAGAATATTGTGCGCTGCCAGGCATTACAGTCTGCACTTTTAGTTATCAAATATGGCAGTGTTTTCTTTCCATATATATGACGTCACGCAAACTAAAGTAAACGTCACTATTGATTCATTGTTTTGTTTGTGTTGACAAAGTATGGCCGTGGAATAGATGAACTGATAGACTCTTCGAGGCTATATTTTAGACACCAATGGAAAAATAAAGTAAACATCGTGCGTTAAAGAGAGTTCAGATTTGCCATGGACAGCTGATGGGCTGCAATCGGAGGAAACAAACCAGTAGCTGGAAAAATACATGGTTAGTCTGTTTATCCCACAGGCACTTGGCCCGTTGATTTGTCCGAAAAAAAATGTCATGAGTAAAAAAAAAAAAATCAGATTTTTTTCATACTGGTATAGAAAGCTAGACAAGGTTCTCAACAAACCAGTGCCATTTTCTCGGTACATATAAAATGACAATTGGCAAAGGCATATTTCTTGACAAAGGAAGGTACATTTTGTATGAACTTCAACCTAAGACATGCAGAATTTCATCAAAATAATGCAGAACTCCTGGTTCAAGCCCCATCGTAGTCTAAACGTCAAATTACCCCGGATAAACCTTAGTAGGACAACTAACTGTCACACCCACTCAATTGTTTTTCACTGTTTCCCTGCGATTTCCAGCGGAAATTCGATAATGTCAGCACAAAAGCCAACATTTTTATAAATATCAATGAAGATGCTCTCACCTTATGCAAACGTTTTCTCCAGATAACCGTTATTACCAGCAATTTTCACCTTTTTTCATGCGAGCAGGCATTTCTCTTTGGAATATTGTTTTCATTCTGATCTTGAAGATGATGTAATCTGCGAGCTGATTGGTCGAAATTTGGGAACTCCAACAATTTCGACCAATCAGCGCTCTGGTTACATCAGCTTCAAGATATAGAATGAAAACAACATTGCAACAAGAAATGCATGCTAACACACAAAAAAGGCGAAAATTGCTGGTAATAATGGTTAACTGGCGAAAACTTTTGCATTAGGTGAGAGCATATTCATTGATATTCCTAGGTGTATTGGCTTTTGTGCTGATATTATAGGATTTCAACAGGAAATCGCAGGGAAACGGTGAAAAACCATGAAGTTGGTGTGACAGTTAGTTGTCCTACTAAAGTCTACCCGGGGTAATTTGACGTGTAGATCACAATGGGGCTTGATCCAGGTGTTCTGCATTATTTAGTTGAAATTCTGCATGCCATATGTTGAACTTCATACAAAATATACCTTCCTGTGTCAAAAAATGTACCTGTGCCAATTGTCTTTTAATGTGTACCGAGAAAATGGTGCTGGTTTGTTGTGAACCTTGTCTAGCTTTCTATACCAGTATGAAAAAAATCTTTTTTTTTTTTTTTTTACTCATGACATTTTTTTCGGACAAATCAACGGGCCAAGTGCCTGTGGTTTATCCCTCTATTTTCCTGTGCTTCCAGCCATGCGGACTAGACCGGAAAGTAGTTTATGAAGTCGCAAAATAATTTATAACAAAATGCACATTGCAATGGTTATTAAATGTTACAAAAAATAGAAACAAAAATCATTTTGAGGTAAAAATTCGAACCTGATTACGGCAGAGTCAATTATGCGCGACCCTCCTTAAATAATGTCCGCAGTTGCTAAGCTTGTCTTGCATCGCGTGCATTATTTTCGTTGCGTGTGTGCAAAAAGTGACGACATCAACGTCGGAATGACGTGAAAAGGTGCTTGACGTAATTTCTGTCACATATTGACAAGGTTTAGCTGATAGACTTTTCGCCAAGAATATATGTTATTTTTTTAGGATACATCGAATTCACAAACAGTGAAAAATTAAAATCGTATGTAGTGAAGGTATCGATTTAGATTTCACTAAGAAATCTCTATTTTTCATTGAAAAGTATGTAAAAAATAAAGGATATTTGAATTTTTCAGTGTAAGATCGATTTTTTTTCATCGATTGAACATAAAAAAAGTATTTTCACGAGTGGCGTAGCCACGAGTGAAAATACCAGTTTTGGTGTTCATGAGGTGAAATAAAATTTGATGTTACACTTAAAATTCAAATTTTCTGTATCTTACATGCGTCAAAACGGCAATATTTAGCTTCACTAATTGCGTCACTCACCCTCAGGGAAAACTTACGTTGTTCCTGTTTGTTTCGTGTCAATTTAGTGGTGTACAACGTGTTTGTTGAGTGTTATATTGGGAAATAGCCTGGGATTGGGATGGCATTATTATGAATGGTTTCTGAAATAATTGAGAGAGTAGTTTTTTTTAAAATCAGTTGTGGACTGATCTAACGGGAAAAATACGTGACGTCAGCGATGAAACTGACGTCATTAATGTCCTCCTGATGTGTGAGCGGGCTAAGCGTCAGTTCTAACACAGTTCATTAGTTTTCAATTATCTTGACAATGGAAAAACTGAATAAGATTTGAAGAAAAAAGTAGTCACAAACAGTGAAAAATAAATTGATATCAGTCACTGTTTGAAACAGTGACAATATCGATTTCGATTTGACTGACAAATCTTTATATTTCATTGAAAAGCATGCAAGATATGCTCTTTCCTAAGTTTGCAATTTATTTCACATCTATGCTTATCGTATGTCTGTAAGGTGTCAAGGTTGTATTTTACATACTTTTTTTCTATATTTAACATGTCCACGACAACGTTTACATGAATAATATATGTACATAATGGCCTTCAAAGAAGCATAACAATTATTTCGTAGTCAAGTGCATGTTAAACTAGAGCAAGCCGATGGCGCGCCATCGCATATCCCCGCGCTGTGAAAATCATGTCACAATAAAAGGACCAAAAATACTTCATTTTGACCTCTTGTGACCCCAAGACATGCCTCCTGGGCGAAACTTTCGCACCAATATTCTACTCTTCATTACTTTCGATTTGATATGCAACATGACTATGTTTCTACAAAATAGATGATGTTTGATACTTTGGCTGGGGTCAGGCCAATGCCCCAGTGGGGAGTCACTACAGCATTATGAATATGTTTCCTCAGTCCCCTTCCATGGGGCCAATACCATCACGAAAACGCGCCTTTATAATATTGACCCCCTTTAACCCCACTTTAATATTGTAAAACTGGGTTTTACCGGGGTATACCTTATTTTTCTTATTTCTGCTCTAAAATATAGATTGTGGGTACTCGTTAGAACCGCCTCGATGAGGCGGTTCTAACGAGTGCCCACAATCTATATTTTGAGCAGAAATAAGAAAAATATCACAATTTTTCATCCTAAACTTTTCATTTTTTTCGGCGATAAAGGTGGCAATGTATTTGTATAGGCGTGTTTGCGTAATGATTAGTATCTATGACAGTTTCAAAATTCTGGCTCAGGAGGAGTTGTGTGATAATCGAAAAAAGGACCCGAAATCTATATTTTTGACCTCTTGTGACCCCTAGACATGCCCCCCCCCCCCCCCCCCCGGGGCATGTTTTTGCACCATTGTATTCCATATTTCATAACCTTAGATTTGAAAAACATGACTATTTTTGTGCAAAAAATGACCCCTGAGGCCTCCCCCCCCCCCCACGCCTCCACTCCCCCCGCCACACACACACATCGCCCCAAGGGGATCACATCAGAATTTCAAATACGTTCTCCCGATCCTCATCCATAAGGCTATTAACTGTGGCAGCAGTTTCATGATTCTAGCTGAAATAGCCTAGTAGGAGTTGTGTGACAATAAAAATCAAAGTTCTGAAGGTAGAAGCCTCCGTGGTGTAGTTGTTGTGCTACTCGCCTTGTAAACCAGGGGTCGCAGGATCGATCCCAGGATTATACCGACATTCGGATAAGTCTTTAAACCGAGGCCCCGTCCCCGTATGACCTTAGCTGTTGGTGAGACGTAAAACTCAAACACTCACTCACTCACTGAGAGGCGGGCTAGAATTGTCATTTCCTTACAACACTCTTGAAAAGAAACGAACGGTTGAAACTTTATATAGAGAATCTTACATGAGTGTTCATGTATTATTGAGTTTATCTATCTATCTTCATATACTGAGTCGGTCAAACTTGGCCATTACCTCAGTTGGATGGTGCGCTAAATTTAGAATTTAGCAAAAAAAAAAAAAAAAAAACAAACAAACAAACACACCCACTGGATGAGTTCTTAAAACTATTTACAATTTACAATCTACAATTTATTAAACGAGTTGAGGAAAAATGATAAAATGCGAGGCTTTGCCGAGCATTTTATCCATTTTCCTCAACGAGTTTAATAAATTCAATAATACATGAGCACGAATGCAAGATTCTATTGATCATATGACATTTAAGACGCATTTTATTCACGATTGTTTACAAAAATATCAATATTCCGCCATTTTTAAAGCTCAGAGCTCTCCTCATTTCTAGGAAAACTAACAGACCCAATCATCCTCAACTTATTATGAGTAATGAAATAATCAAAGAAGTTAATAGTCATAAGCATTTAGGTATCTTTCTGTCTAACGATGGAACATGGCACGAGCATATAGATTATATAACAGCTAAGGCCTGGACTAGAATTAATATCATGCGCAAGTTGAAATTTGTTCTTGATAGCCAATCCTTGGAAACTATTTATATATCTTTTATAAGACCTGTTTTAGAATATGATGTAGTGTGGGACAATTGTACACAATATGAAAAGAAAGGCCCTTGAAAAAGTTCAACTTGAAGCCGCCAGAATTGTCACGGGAACTACTAAATTAGTCTCCATTGAACTACTGTATAAGGAAACGGGTTGGGAAACTTTGGAACAACGACGTCAAAATCACAAACTTTGTTTATTTTACAAAATGTCAACTGGTATGTCCCCAAACTATTTACGTACATTAATTCCGCCTGTTATTGACGATACAACCCCTTATAATCTACGGGACGCTAATAATATGAGACCCGCTAGGGCCAGAACACAGCTATATTACAACTCCTTTCTTCCTGCTAGTATAAGGTTGTGGAATGACACATCTTCTGATATTAGAGAATGTTCTCCAGTTTCAAGTCTGAAATACAACCTCAGTAAAAATAAGAATAGACCGCCCAAGTACTATCATACAGGCAAACGGAGTTTACAGATACAACATACTAGACTCAGAACGAATTGCAGTATTTTAAAACACCATTTGTTTTCGAAAAATATTATTGATGACCCACACTGTATATGCGGAGCCATTGAAACGACTAAACTTTTTTTTTTGAATGCCTAAGCTTCAATGATGAAAGAATAGTCTTATTGAATAGTCTAAGCCCCTATTGTACTCCAAATCTAAAATCCATTTTATTCGGTGATAACAGTTTAGACAATCAGGCTAATACCCAAATATTCCTTGCAGTTCAAAAGTACATACTTGATAGTAAACGTTTCAAAACGTGAGGGCACACACCATCTCTCTCTCTCTCACACACACACACACACACACACACACACACACACACACACACACACACACACACACACACACACAATAAATAGTTAGTTTGTCTTCCCTTTCATGTTTACTTTTGCCTTTCTTTCAGTCTTAATATAATCAATTTCATAGATTTATTATTCTTAGTCTCTGTGTTATTGTTAACTTCCATATTTCATTACACTGTTAGAACTATAAAATTGGTTTAACAACATGTCAATTTTACATTCTGTTCTCACCGGTTGATTGCAATGGATATGTACATTTCTCGGGAAACAGATTTATATAAGTCGATTGACTTCTTTCTGGATCCCTTCATATACTGTTGATTGCAATGCACATTTGTATATTGTATGTTTGTATTAAACATGTATTATTAATAAATATGTTTAAACCAAGGACGTCGTACATGTAAAGTTACGGGACGTATCTAGCTAATGTGCATATTTAATCCACTAGTGGATTATCGAAAATAATACATGGCGTTATTACACTCTCAGACGCGACGTCATATGATAAATCGGATTTCTCTAAATTAAACTTGATAAAAAAGACTACTGTCTTTTTATGCTCTAGTCACATGTAACTGCTCTTGAATGTATCAATGAGTGTTTTTATCTTCAAACGGGCTATTTTAATAAAAGATCACACACTGGATGCATGTCGCCAACTTTATACAACTTTATGTTTCCGAATAAATCAAAATACTGAGGGAGGTTGATTTATTAGGCCTGATTATACTACAGTGTCAAACAGTTCTCCAGATCCCTAATGGTTAAAAGGGCTTAATCGAAGACATACCAACTCCGACGGAGAAAATGCAAACATAAATAAATAAATAAATAAATAAATAAATAAATAAACGAGCCTGTTTAATATTTTTTCGTGCTTATACCGTAGTTCGAGATGATTCGAGCTAAACTTTACGCCACATGTGTAGTTAGTTAAATAAAGTTATTTTCTGTTCTGTTCCCCGCTGTTAAAAATTATAACGGGCACGCCACCGCAGTTCCATCGGATGCAAAAGAAAAAAAGTTCGCTAAATTCTCCTTGTCAGTCGTTTAACCCCTTCATTTCTGCATTTTAAATTAATAGTGTAGGCCCTGATCAGACGCCGCGTTTTATGAACTTCAACTTTGACCATAAATGCCAAGCATCCATTTACTGGGGCATTCGAAATTACTGAAGACCCTGGTAAGAGGCCACAGAATGCGGCGTCTGATCAGTGTCTTCATTATTTGCTTAAAGTGCGGACTCAGGAATGTTATGTTTGATGTCGATAAGTACAAAGAAGCGTGTCAACCCTTTCAACCCTGTACATTACGATAACTCACCCGTACGAAATAGTGCATTTTTCACATCTCCAAAATGGCTACTTTTCTGATGAAAATCCTTGATAATTTTCTTATAACTACTACAAACATAGGTGGTGGGTGCTCGTTAGAACCGCCTCATTGAGGCGGTTCTAACGAGTACCCACAACCTATGTCTTGGAGCAGAAATAAGAAAAATAATGAATACCCCCGTAAACCCCAGTTTTCTCTATATAAAGTGGGGTTTAGGGGGGTCTTCATTTCACGGACATGTTCATGTGATGCATCGCTTCAGATACCGATATAGGTACAGATACTGATACAAACCTCTTTATAGACCCAGATCAGACCGCTCTGACGAGCAATCTCATCAGAATCTACACCGTCTACCAGCTGTCAATGACTTGAACAAAACACCATTCTATGAAGCCAGAAGTGTTCTATTCAAAAACTGAGGGATGAAAGGGAATGATTTCAAGAATAAACAGCAACGGCGTCTAGGTAATTTTTTACTCAACCTTCAGCGCAAATTTAATAAGCAGGTCTACTTTTACAAATTTCTATCAATTTTCAAACAGCCCGGCGAACTTGATTGGTTTCATTGCGTGCACTGCTTTGTTTCAAATTTAGATTCTTATAGAGTTGTTGTTGTGTTTTTGAGTGGAGAAGTAGGAATGTAGGAATGTCTAAAGAGGTACACAGAAAAGACGGGCTAACGTTGGCCATTAAAGACGGACGTACGGACGGACGGACGTCCGTCCGTCCGTCCGTCCGGGGGTAATACAATATTCCCGCTTTTTCTTCGAAAAGTTCGAGATAATCAACACATTTACTCAGTATGTTCAACCGTTATTCCATTAAGCTAAAAACCACAGGAGGCTAATTGATGACGATAAGAATCATAAAGAAACGGAACTTTTTTTTCCTAGAATGAATCCTTCTAACTTTAGCTCTTCAAAATTTTTAGAAGAGTGAAAAATAAGCCCACGAATTTGCGTGGTTTAGACATTTGGTCTTTTGTTGATGCGAACATTCGCCAGAATACACAAAAATGCGACAGACGAATATGATATTGCAGAGAGCGATGTAAAAAGCAAAGCGTAAAAGACACCGAAATGAAAGATTCATGAAAATTAACTTATATATGGCTTTATGAAAAGTTTTCAGAAGAGTGAAAAGTAAGCCTACGAATTTGCGTGGTTTAGATATGTTGTCTTTTGTTGATGCGCACATTCGCCAGATTACACAAAAATGCGAAAGGCGAATATGATAGGCTATTGCAGAGAGCGATGTCTGCATCTCACAGAATGTCATTTGCCATTTATCAAATTCCACGTAAAAAGCAAAGCGTAAAAGACACTAAAATGAAAGATTCATGTAAATTAACTTATAATATAAGGATTTATCAAAAGGTTTCAAAATGAGAGAGAAAAAGAAAACAGTGCTACAAATTCAGTTATAAAGAGAATCTTACATGAGTGTTCATGTATTATTGAATTTATTAAACGAGTTGAGAAAAATGGATAAAATGCTAGGCTTTGCCGAGCATTTTATCCTTTTTCCTCAACTCGTTTAACAAATTCAATAACACATGAGCACGAATGAAAGATTCTATTTATCATATGACATTTAAAACGTATTCAATTCACGACTTTTGTATAAAAATGTCAATATTCCGCCAATAGTAAGCGCGATGTCGTTAAGAACGTCGTACATGTAACGTTATGGAGCATCATCTCACTAATTTGAATATTTGATACACTAGTGGATTACGGAATTAATTGCATGGCGTTATTACACTCTCAGACGCGACGTCATATGATTAAAATGTTTGCAGATGTTTGTATACGATACTGTCGATATCATTTGATGTTTCGAAGTTTTAAAATATATACTTTATCACAGAGTGTGTACAGCCTATTGGGTTCTACTGAAATGCAATAGGCTGCATGATAATTCCGCGCAGAGCTGAAACCGATCGAACTTGAGTACTGGTAAACCGCATGGACTAGGAAAAGTTTTGCGAGTCGGACCGCACCTTAAACCTTAGCGCTTTCTTTGGGCGATAGGGCTTTAGATTTCATTTCATCTCGATGTCGGGTAAAAGTCAAACAAAATCGGAAGCATCATATCCAAAATGACCTGAATAGTGTTGACGGGGACGTAACATCTTTACTTAAACAAACAAAACGTTAATAAACTGACCAAAATCGGTAGTTTTAAAATGAAATCTAAAGTCAAAATTCGTAAAATTATGCATAGGGTGAAAAAGAGATAATTGGAGTTTTCAGTTATTTCAGTTTTAACTTAGTTGATGATTTTATTGGGTCGATTGGTTTACGATCGACCCAAATTTACTAAATGGCCAAACGGAATTCATGCAGTTGTCCACGTGACCATCACTGATTTGGGAAAACCAATAGTATGTTTTATTAATAGAACTTGAAACGTTGCGTTATTTTTATCGATAAAACAAGAGCTACCTATAGAGTCTTGACAGGAATCGTGTGCTGGATAATATCCAGATCAGACGCCGTGGAATGTGGCGTCTGATCAGTAGGTTGCACAGGAACTTCCATGTTTGCTTAAAAAGTGGCATTTTAGGGTTAAACGAAATAGTATAAGAATGCCAGGTTGCTCACATAATGAAAGAAAAACAAAACCTTAATCCAAGCCACGATGTCACGTGACGTCTTTCGGAAAATTCTATTTATAAAACTATAACACAAATGTATGCCAAGTCGAGTAAAAATAGATTTTTCGCACTCCTGCTAAGAACTTAATTTTAGAACCCTGAAATGTTTAAGTGCAAAAATGAGTAGCCCAGACTTTATAGGCGGTACCGTTATTACAAATACAGCGTAGACCAAGATCGGATATAGTGTACATTGCTTCTGATCAGGTCGGCACTGTTCACCATATGTATGCAACAACATTTTTGAACATGATTCAGGGCCGTACGCATACTCTGAAAAAGGGCGGGTTGAGGATGCGAATTTCAGGTATTTTGCAGAGGGTGAAAAACTGTATAAATCTGCAATAATTTCCAAAAGATGGGAGGGGGCTGTGTTTGCACCCTCCCCACTCTGTTGAACAAAATCCAAGTACTACCCTAAGACGTCAGAGCGCAGCGTAAGAAGAAAATTCTGGACTGTGCTCTTTGTCTAATTTAAGGTTTAACGTCCCCGTCAACACTGTATATGTCATTTGGAGACGTTACTTCCAATGTTACGGGACTTTCAGCTCTGCATGGAAGCATCATGCAGCCCATCTATTTATTCAAGCCCCGATGGGCGTGGACGGGTTGACTGTGCTCGTACACTTGGGCATTGGCAAACAGAATCTGCATAATCAGACGCTACATAACGCGATGTCTGATCAGCTCTACTATGCTTGCTTAAAGTTAAACGAACAGTTCGATTCTCAGCTCAGGACTATTTCCCCAACCTACACTCAGAGACGATCGACCCATCAGTACTCTCAGTGCTTTGATTTAGTATGCCATAAGGAAAGATGTTAATAGATTTCGCAAATAGTTTCCTGTTCGTCACCATTACGAAAACACGCCTATACAAATATATGGTTAAATTTTACCGCCGAAAAAAGCAATTTTCAGATGAAAAATTGTGATATTTTGCAGAAATACACAAAATACGTTTTACCCCTGTAAACCCCAGTTTACTATATAAAAGTGGGGTTCAAGGTGGTCTGAATTATATAGACGTGTTTTCATGATGGCAGAAAAGAACGTTGTAACGGTATTTCCGTGCATATAAAATGCTCTCTTATCGAATACGCTACACAGAAACTGCAGTGTCCGTTCTATTAATATTTTGCTTATTTTTGTTTGATTGATTTGAGGTTTAACGTTCCCGTCAACACTGTAGGGGTATAGGTCAATTTGGAGACGTTGCTTCCAATTTTGCGCGACATTTACCCGACATTGAGATGAAATGACATCTCAAGCCCTGTCGCCCAATGAAACCAGTAGGGTTTATAAATTATGAGCATGGGCGGACCGACTCGCATCGCTTTGCCTGGGCAGACTTAGATCCTCTAAGCGGTTTACCAGTACTCGTGTGCGGTCGGTTTCAGCTCTGCGTGGAAGCAGCGTGCAACACATCCTTTTCTTCAAGCCCCAATGGGCGGGGCCGCCGTTCTATTAATATATAAAAACACATTACACTGCCTTGCAACCTATCAATATCGAGGAATTTCACTTTGCAGCGTCTAATTACGAACATAGGTATTTTTGCCTATCCAGTATACAAGGACCTATATTAAAGTTGGGCAGTGCACCAATTCTCAGAATAGATGGCATAAAAAAACAAAAACATATGTACCAGAACTTTGAGTTTAGGTATATTCAGAGTAATAAACCAAAATATGTGCACTCAAGCTTCCATTGGTATAAACTTATAATAAAGGGGTATACACGGCAAACTCTCTTGAGCCAAGGTTACTAACAATTGCTCAATTGCGTTTCTAGTGTTAGAGAGCTACCTGTGTTGACTCATTCTGCTAGTCAGTGTAGTTTGTGCTACAAGGATAGCTTTTAAAAAAGCTGAAACGGCCCGCCTAGCATATGATTCCCATGTTTTATCAATAAACGTAACAGCTGTGAATGAATATTTCAACTTTTTTCATGGAACATTTTGTATGATAGATGCGGTTCGTTAAATGTTGAATAACAAACAAAACAAAATAATTCGTGGCACATTTCTTAATCGGGTGGTAACGTTAATTAGGTGGGACTAAATCTGATTTTTTGTATAAAAGTGCCTTTAGAAACGGGGAAGTAATATACACAGATTTTATAAAGACTCTTAAAAAAGCATCACTTTACGTCGTAGGACTGCTTACGCTCTAAGATGATTATTTGAGCAGTATTTCATATATTTTTAAAGACATCAAAATTGGCTCAGTGGTTTCATTTAAATAGAAATATAATCTATACTATGATGAAACACTGGGAAACGTTCGATCGCTACCACACGACACTTAATACTAGCTGCAATGAAGTGAAAATGAAACTGCGTGTCTTGATGTTGTTTTTGAAAAAGTAACTTGGGGGAAAATACACTGTTTTGCCACTTTTCCATTCAAATACAGTTGATTTTGACGTAGAATTAGGCCAGGTAAACCAAGTTAATAAATCCGGTAGGGCTACAGTCTCCCAATGCAGCATACCAAGCTTCAAGCTTTCTAAAAGTAAATTTTTACCGGGTATGGGCATAGTGACCGTTTTAATCATGAGACCCAGATCTTATGAACAACTTTCAGCTTCTAATCCCGGGGGCTCCATGCGTAATTTCGTTCATTCAGCCCAGTAGTTTCAGAAGCGGCGAAAATAAAACAAATAAATCGGTAGTATTCAGGACAAAGATCTAGAAAAGACCATAACCTTTCGTATTTATAAAAGTTCATTCACCTGTTTGCACAATTCTACTTTCATGTCATACGCTACGATAGAATAAGAAAATTCATTGTCTTGCCTTTTACATTGATCAGAAGGAATACTTATATGTATACTTGTCAGTATGAATTTGACGAAATGTCGTAGAATGACAGTACTTTGAAATCCCTTTGCGTACGAGGCTGGACTAATCAAGAAGGGACACAGCCACAAGGCCGTTTACTATCTTGTAGAAAAGACAAAGACGTGCCACTGAAAGCCTTTCTTCAAGGGGTTGCCAGTCCAGCTTGTCTAATAATGAAGCGACGTTATTTTTTTTCTGGCATAGTCATTCATGGTCCATCGAGCTGCACGTCACTGGACCATTTCAACCTTATGGGAGTTCCTTTTCGTATGGGGTCCCATATGGCTGAAGCATACTCCAGCTGGGGACGCACAAGGATAATAATGTAATCTTGTAATTACGATAGGGATTTTTTAACCTGCACACGGGATGGGTCTTCCTGTACAGGGGCGGCAGTTAACGTTCCGATCCGAAGGACGGTGTACTTTGTGGCATTCATCCTGGCAAACGATGCCAGTGGACCATGTTCGGACACCACAATTTTATTACCACAGCCGGGAATCGAAGCGGGGGGCCTGTAGCATCATAGGCAAGTGTACTAACCACTGAGCTACCAAGCTTGTTTTCACTTTTGTAAAAAAAAAAAATGTTAGCTGGCTGACTTGGAATAAGGTTAATCTTCAATGTGAAAGCAGATGTATCTGTTCTACTGGTTGTCATAGTACAAGATTGCTAGTTTAGTTTATATATGAAACAGGAATTAACTTTTGGAATCTTTGGCTATTATACAAGTTTCCATATTTACTAACGCACTAATAAAGCATACTCATTAACAGCTTTGTTATTTGACTATGCATTCCTATAACTACACAAACTTATATGCGCTAAGCGTTTTGTAAAAGCTAATACTTGTGCTATAGGACGGTCCATCGAATTACCCCAAGTAAACATTACAGCTGCCACCTGGGCCACGATGTTTTTTAACCTTTTATTTCCTGGCAAGGTGTGTGAAAGAATATATGTTCCCATCGATTTCTTTCCGCCGTCCTTACCTTTGACATTTTAAAGATGAACATCGAGTCAATAGCAGGCGTTACCAGAAGATAAAACGGCACGACGGACCTAAGTCGCTACCTGTCGGTAAGAGAAAGGAAATTTGTATAAATAAGACTTCTACATGCTATGATGATCCGTTCAAAGGTGGATAAGCGCATCATTTTCTCTGCGCTCACAACAATGAAGTTGTGCTAAATGGCCAAGCGTAAGCTATTTAAAGTATCATTCCCTGTTTTGTCAGGTGTACCTGAAGGGTGGGTTCTTGAACCGGTCCTTTACTTGGTGTTCCATTGATGATCTCCATGATTCTATCAAGTCATCTATCCGTTGTTGCTGATGACTGCGTCCTATATATTCTTATGACTGCCTCAATCTACAAGACAACCTGGATAGGCTGACAGATGAATGTGACAAAGTGCACCGTCCTTCGGATCGCGACGTTAACTGGAGGTCCCCTGTGCTGGGAGAACCTTCCCCTGTGCAGGTAAAAGATCCCTACCGTTGTAACATGATTACAGTGTAGGCATTCATCCTGAAAATCAGTAGTATATGTAATGCACACCTTGCCGAAAATGCCCTTTTTGGCGAAGGCAGTATACGAAGAAAGAAAGAACAAAAGATAGATAGATGTATTTCAATGTGACTAAATATCCAACGAGGTTGTCACAGAACCTCTCAAAATATTCACTTCACCAGCAAAAGCAAGGTCAGATTAAATCCGCATTTTTGGCATCACCATTGCTGACAAGCTTGACTGTTGTCTTCTTGACCTTCTCAACCTGTTAAATCTGAAGTTACATTGGGAAGCCCAACTGCCAATATATACTTTTGCCAAGGGAGAACCAGTGTTTCATATGCATTATTAGATGTGTGCCTGAATGCAACAGCCACATTAAGTCTAAGAAATACTAATGTCCTAGTTGTTTTGAATGTGATACTAACCCCGGCTCATTGGACACGCAGGTGGACACATTTATTCCAGACTTTGAGAAGCCTTTTGGAAGTGAAGGCATTGTCGCCTATGGGCCTCTTGTTGTCATGGTTTGTCTGTAGTTTGGAGGCCTTCATGCGGACTCAACAAATTATTTGTCTAAATCACGACGGAAGTAAGGGCGAGGATTGTGGCCACTAAAATCGATTTCAGCCCCCCAGTGGAATTCGTTTCCGCTGACCGTTCCAAGGCGGTTCTTCTGTCGCAGTTTATTTTTGTTATTGTTTCCCTCGTGTGTTTGTGTCGCTTATATTATTTTATTTTGGATAGCCTATTGACCATTTTGTGGGAAAGTAACTCTCCCTTTGGCTTTTCGCTATTGATGTTTCCATTGGGGTGTGTTGTTTCATGTTTGTATTTCTCTGTCTCTGATAGGAGCTGTGGGCTGATTGTATCGATTCCTGATCATTACCTCCACTTCTATTTGGACACCACCCCCTCATGAGCACCTGGAATCCAAATAATTTGGCTACGGCATTAGGGGGGAAGACTCTCAAATACATACATTACTTTCTTTGCTAAAGAAAACAGCGAGTCCTTGCCAATGGTGAATCTCCGGAGTGGGCGCTAGTTTTGCCTGGGGTCTCACAAGGGACAGTTCTTGGTCCACTGTTATTCTACCTGCACATTGGTGATATTACCACTGACATTGACTCAGAAATAAGACGACGGTGATTTCTACAGGTAAATTAGAGACACAGAGGACTCTGTGGAACTTCAGGCTGATATAGGTAGACTAGGATGTTAGCTATACCTTAGGTGAAGGAGAACCAGAGTTTCGTATCCATTATCCTTTGTCTGCCTGAATGCAAAAGCCAAGTCTAAGAAATACTAATATTTTGAATGTGATACAAACCCCGGCTCAACGGAAACACAGGTGTACACATTTATTCTGGACTTTGCGGAGGCTTTTGACACCACTCCCTCATGGGCACCCGAAATCAAAATTATTAAGCTACGGCATTAGGGGGAAGACTCTCAAATAGATACATTCCTTTCTTTGCTATATAAAACAAAAACAGCGAGTTGTTGCTAATGGTGAGTCTTCGGAGTAGGCCCAAGTTCAAAATAGAGTTACTAGATAAGCAATTACTGCTTCGAAACTGGGAGTATGACTGTAATACTAGGAAGATTAAGATGGGATTCTCTCGAGAAAAGTAGAAGAGACAGTAGGCGCATACTGTTTTACAAAGGTCTAAAGGGTGCTGCCAGCATTTCAACAGATAGCCTTGTCCCCACCCCCACCTAGCTGGGTGCTGTAGAAATAACAATTTACTGACGTTTCAGAACTGATATTTACAAAGAATATTTCATACCTCAGACCATTAGAGATTGGAATTCCCTTCCCCATTCAATCATTTCCACAGCTGAAGGTTCAGAGAATAGTGTAGCTAAGTTTATCTCTTTGGCGAGAAATTGGGATCAACTTCCAATATCACAGTCTCGATGTATGAATATTGGTGATGGCGGAATAAATTAGCATCTGTTACATGCTTAACGAATTACACAGGCCATCCCTGGAGGCCTGTCGTGAACAGTTCTCATGAAACATTCTTTAAATCATACGTAATTACTGATACATTGTCTCAACCTGTTTAAGATACTTGAACCTGTTTTATTTGTTTATGCTAAGGTTTGACGTCCCCTTCAACTCTATTAAGGTCATTTTGTGGACATTCCTTCCGATTCTGTGAGAAATGCACAACAGAACTGAAAATTTTGAAGTATGCATGTTTTTCTGGGTCAGGCTAGTTAAACATGACCAACCGCTTCTGAGGGTCCCGAACAGAACCATTGATTGTATCACGCGCGTTACGCAGTTGTAACCATGTATAGCTAAGCGAAAGGAAGATATTTTTCATGGTTCACTGACTTTGAAAACTATTGCGTCAAACCTAACGTTCACCTTACTATTAAGGTTCATTTCTCAAGAACTATAAGAGTTTCCTGTGTGATTTTCGTTACTGCATTGAATGAAATTCGAAGTCATTTTACTATGTCCTGGCCTATTTCATACTTAGCATGTTTCATATCTCTGATGTACATGTATCTAGAATGCAAATAAAAAATAGAAGTGAAGGCATTGATTAAGTATCCATACAATTAACCCATACCTGCCAACAGAGACACCAAAGGGATAGAAACACAAACATGAAATAACTAGACCCCAACGGAAATATCAATATGGGAAAGCCAAAATGGACAGTTACTTTCCCACAACATCACGCCTAAATAATTTTGACCCCCTGGAATCCCACTCTTATATAGAAAAACTGGGATTTACAGGGGTATACCTTATTTTTCTTATTTCTGCTCTTAAACACAGATTGTGGGTACTCGTTAGAACCGCCTCATCTATATTTATATCAGAAATAAGAAAAATATCACAATTTTTCATCATAAAATTTTCATTTTTTATTCGGCGATAAAGGTGGCTATGTATTTGTATAGGCGTGTTTGCGTAATGAAATAACTCGATCCTAACGGAAATATCAATATCGGAAAGCCAAAAAGGACAGTTACTTTCCCACAAAATGACCATTTGTCGATACAAAACAAAAAGATATCAACAATACACAAGTTCAGAGAGAAACAATAACAAAAATGAACCGCGACAGAACGGTCAGTGAAAAGAACTTCACTTGTGGGGCGGGGGGAGGGGGGGGGGGGGGCTTTAATTCATTTTATGCGACCGCAATCCTCGCCCCTACTCCCGTCGCGATTTAGACAAATAATTTGTTCAGTCCACATGAAGGCTTCCTCACTCATCAGTGCAACATCTACCGAGAACACAAAAATCAAACGACCACTTTTCTAAATGAAAACTCGACAGCAAGAAATAACTGAAATGCTGGAGCAAAAGCAAACCAAGAATTAGACTCCGATGTGCCAGACCAGAGACAGCACATTAGGTACCAACCAACAGTACATAAAATTAAATTTTAATTCTAAGTAAGCCATTATGCTGGAATCGTCATAGAAAATGAGGCCTGACCCATCGGTGTGCAGTTAAAGAGGGAAGCAAAGTTATCAAACGTGATTGGGTCAACTACCATGCAGGCAGTCTGTCGTATAAAATTTATGTTGTACCCATTCTTTTTATATCGAAGAATGATGTAACGAAATTGGGTACTGAAGTCAGTGCATGCGTATATTTTTCTAAATACACTTATACTAAGTAGAAGTAAAACAAAGATCAGGAATTGATACAATTAACTTACTCCATCCATAAAAGACACCAAAGGGAAAGAAATACAAACATTAAGCGACCAGACCATAATGGAAACCTAAAGAAAGGAAGGCCATACGGACAGTTACTTTCCCACAAAATGGCCATATGGCCATCCAAAATTAAAAGACACAAGTGATACACACAGTAAGTAACAAACAACAACATAAATAAATCGCCACAGAAGAGCCGCCTTGGAACGGTCAGTGGAAGATTTCCACTGGGGGGCTTAAATCGATTTTACGTGGCCACAATCCTCGCCCTTACTTCCGTCGCGATTTAGACAAATAATTTGTTCAGTCCGCATGAAGGCCTCCTAACTCATCAGTGCAACATCTCCGTGAACACAGAAATCAAAGAACCACAGAGGTGAGACAACGGTGAGGAATCGACAGCAAGAAACCACTGAAATGCTGGAGCAAAAGAAAACCAACAGTTAGACTCCGATGAGCCCGACCAGAGACAGAGCATCAGGCACCAACCAACATTATCTCTTTAATTTTCAATAAGCCTTTACGTTGGAGCCGTCATAGAATCTGAGGCCTGACCCACCGGCGTGCAATTAAAGAGGGAAGCAACGTTGCCAACCGTGATTGGGTTAACTACCATGCATGCAGTCTGTCGTATAATATCCATGTTGTACCCAATCTTTTTATATCGAAGAATGATTTTACGAAATTGGGTGCTGAAGTCATTGCGGTTATATATTTTTCTGAATTTATATACTAAGTCACCATAAAATTCGGGTTACGATAGACCTTGTTGCAGAAGAGATTTAAGTCCAATATTGAATTTTGAAATTAAATCAGAATGGCGTCTATAAAATTTTGAAAAGGCTTTGCGTAGTTTATGGTACCGATAACCCTGATTAAGGAGTTTAGCCGTTAATAATTTATTACGAGTGTTGAAGTCATTTACATGACTAGACTCTCCAACAAATCGAATTAATTGCGCAATATAAAAGCCATAGGATGCCACACGAGGAACTTCACCATCCAAGAAAAGTTACTTTTACAATCTCAAAATCAAATTCATCGCGTTTATCATAAAGCTACACACCAAATACCAATGACCTGGGCCTTCTTGTTTCAGACAAGAAGATTTTCAAAAGTTTTCCCTATCAGGGTCTATGTAAAATATGAGTACCTAGGGCGGGACCAGTTTTGACCCCGGGGCTATAATTTGAACAACTTTGATGGCGGTCCATTAGTTGAAGCCTCATACGAAATATTAAAGACCTGGGCATTCTGGTTTCAGTCAATAATATTTTAAAGGTTATCCCCACATAAGTCTGTGTGAAAGTTGTGGGCCCAAGAGCGAGGCAAGTTTTGATCCCAGGGCTACAATTTGAACAATCTTGGTAGAGGTTCACTAGATGAAGCTACATACCAAATATCAAAGACATGGCCCTTATGGTTTCAGACAAGAGGATTTCTAAAGGTGATTTTCTTATTAGTCTATGTTGAACAAGTGGGACCCAGTGACGAGGCCATTTTTGGCACCGCGAGTAAAATTTGAACAATCTTGATAGATCTTCAACTAGATGAAACTACATACTTAATACCACAGACCTGGGCCTTCTGGTTTTAGAAGAGAGGATTTTTGAAGATTGTTCCCTTATAAGTCTATGTAAAACAAGTGGGACCCAGGCCTATAATTTGAACAATCTTGGTAGAGGTCCACTAAATGAAACTATATACGAGATATCAAAGACCTGGGCCTTCTGGTTTCAGACAAGATTTTTAAAGATTTTTTCCTTACAAGTCTATGTAAAACAAATGGGCCCCAGGGTCGGACTCCCCCTCCCCCATTCCCCCGCAGGGCTATAATTTAAACAATCTTGGTAAAGGTCCACTAGATGAAGCTGCATACAAAATATCAAAGACCTAGGCCTTCAGAAGATTTTTAAAGAAGCTTCCGTTATAAGTCAATGTAAAAACAAATTGGTCCGGGGCAGGGCCATTTTTTGGCCCCAGGGCTATAATTTTAACAATCTTCGTAGAGGTCCAATAGGTGAAGCTACATACCATATATCAAAGCCACGAGCCTTCTGGTTTCAGACAAGACGATCTTAAAGGATTTTTCTTATAAGGCCATTTGAAACAAGGGTGCCCAGGAACGAGGCCTTTTTTGGTCCCAGGCCTGAAATTGGAATAATCTTTGTAGAAGTCTATTAAATGAGGCTACATACCAAATATCAAAGATTTGGACCCTCTGGTTTCAGGCAAGAAGAGTGAAAAAACGTTTTTGCCTTGTATGTCTATGTAAACAATTGGGCCCGGGGCGGGGCCATGTTGGCCCCCAGGACTATAATTTGAACAAGAGTGTTAGAGTTCTACTAGATGAAGCTACATGTACATAACAAATGAGCCCCGCCAAGCGAATTTGTGTCTTCGAGCATTCCGTCATGACAAATTATAACTGCGCATGCTCAGCCATTCAGAGGGGCGAGGGATATGGCTTTCTGTCTGAAGGTTCATCTTGATTCACTGCTTGTATGAGCGAGCAGCGAAGGTTCTGGCGAGACTTCGCCGATGCGCAGGCTCGCCTGAACCTTCGCTGCTCGCATAGGCGATAAGTACCAAAATCGCTTGACGGGGCCGAATATCAAAGATCTGTGTCTTCTGGGTTCAACTAAGAAGATTTTAACGGTTTTTCCTTATAGGTCTATGTAAAACAAGTAAGTCCCTGGGCGGGGCCATTTCTGGTCCCAGCGCTATAATTTGAAAAACATTGGTAAAGGTCCTTAAGGTGAAACACCATACCAAATGTCAGAGACCTGGAGCTTCTCGTTTCAGACAAGTGGATTTCTCTAAGTTTGTTTGCTATTTTCCCCTATTTATTGCCATTGCAATCAGAGTTCTGAATGGAATCAAATTCTTTGAGCATCTTTGAAAGAGGACCACCAAAAGATCATTTCTGCCAAGTTTGGTCAGGATCTGTCTAGTGGTTTAAGTGACATTGTTTAAGAACATGTGAATGGATAGACGGACGGACGAACAGACGGTGACCGATCACAAAATCACAAAATCCCATCCGGAGCATTTGGCTCAGGTGAGCTCAAATTAGAGAAAACCATAAAAAGAAGTATGTGTGCATGTTTGACCATAGTGTGACCCTGGATGAGGACCCGAAGCTTCCAAACATAGCCAAAAAACGCAAAAAAAAAAAAAAAAAAAAAACAGCCTTTGGAATTTTCATTTTGATCGCTTCTTTTGTCTAAACCAATCAAGTGCGGCCACAACGTAGCCACTCCGAAAAGACATCACGAAAGCACACCTATATAGTTTTGACCCCATTGTACCCCACTTTTATATAGTAAAACTGGGGTTTGCGGGGGTAAACCTTATTTTGATTATTTCTGCTCTAAAAAATAGATAGTAGGTACTCGTTAGAACCGCCTCACTGAGGCGGTTCTAACGAGTACTCACAATCTATATTTTAGCAGAAATAAGAAAAATATCACAATTTTTCATCTTAAAATTTTCGATTTTCGGCGGTAATTTACAATGTATTTGTATAGGCGTGTTTTCGTAATGAAGAAAGAGAGAAGAATGTACATGAGAGAACAAAGAGAGTGAGAACGAAAAATTAGGTAAAGAAAAACATAAAAATAACAAGTTCGTACATATGTTTGAGCATAGTGTGACGCCTGTGCCATGACTAGGGCTGGCTAATCGGAGCTGAAAGCTAATCGATTATCAGTCATGCCATTGCGATCGATAATCGATTAGTAATCGCTAAGGTTTTTGTGATAATTTTACCTGTCTGGCTTTCTGTCTGAGCATGACTCTTACCATATGTTGCCCTTTACCATATGTATATTTGAACAGACAGGCCTGAGCAAACAGTGTAGACCCAGATGAGACGCCGCAGAATGCGGCGTCTCATCAGGGTCTGCACTATTTGCCACTCATCCCTCTATTTTAGGCATAACTTTTGGTAGTAAATTGTACCTATGAAGTAATCGATTAAAAGCAAATTAGAAATGATAATCATTTTTTGTGGAATTAATCGATCGATTAATCGATTATACGATTAATCGTGTCAGCCTTAGCCATGACCTATGACGCCATCAGAATTATAGACTTTTTTCCTGAATTGAGAAATCTGTTGTACAAGGAGCGTTTGATAAATTTGAATCGACCAACACTACCATACAGATGCAAACGTGCTGACATGATTCTGGTTTTCAAAATAATGAAATGAATTGATGATACTACGGAACCCGGGAAGGGACATGATTTTTTTCTTTATTTTATAAGTTGTGCGCACAAGATAATATTTTGTGCGGACAAGATATTATCTTGTGCGGACAACATATTATCTTGTGCGGACAACATATTATCTTGTGCGGACAAGATAATATTTTGTCCGCACAACATAATATCTTGTCCGCACAAGATATTATCTTGTGCGGACAACATATTATCTTGTGCAGACACGGTATTATCGACAAGATAATATATTATCCGCACAACATAATATCTTGTCCGCACAACTTCTCAAGTTCTATGTTGTGCAAACAAGATAATGTGTTGTGCGAACAAGATAATATCTTGTGCGCACAAGATATTATGTTGTGCGAACAAGATCATATCTTGTCCGCACAAGATAATATCTTGTCCGCACAAGATAATATCTTGTCCGCACAAGCTAATATGTTGTCCGAACAAGATAATATCTTGTCCGCTCAAGATATTATCTTGTTCGCACAACATAATAAAAATAAAAAATCATGTCCCTTCCCGGGTTCCGTATGATACCCATCAAAGACTTTTTCCAAGTCGCGGAATCATTTACTAGGGGTCACAGTTTGAAGCTTTTTAAGCTTAGATACCGCAAATCAGTGAGACTTAATTCTTTTGCTGTAAGAATAATTGAAGTTTGAATTCCCTGCCTGAGGATGTTATTTCTTCAATATTACAGTACTCCAGTTTAAGATTAAACTGGATAAAGTAAGGATTTTGAAACGATTCGAGGATATTGCAACTGTTTAAGGGGAATGGGAACACCTTCAGGGGAAATGGCAACTCCTGCAAAAGTATTTTAGTCTGCCATGTCAATAGGGATCAACCCTAAAAGGAAAGAATTTTTTCCGCACGAACAATTTCTTTCCGTTAAGAGTAGACCCCTTTTTCAGTTGAACAGGCCTGATAGAAAAGCGAACAGGAAGTCTCGAAAGTTGTCTCCCTTTTCAAAATGGCGAAAAGATCCGCCAAGTGTTCCATTTCCCCTTAAGCGGCTATTCAAACAATAACAATTTTATCATTTTGACGACACCAGAAGTCAATCCTATAAAAGGGTGTTCGAGAGGTTGACGGGGATGATGAACCGCCAGTAAGGGTTCAAAGTTCGCCATTACAAAAACACGCCTATACGAATACAGTGTAACCTTTATCGCCGAAAAAATGAAAATTTTGAGAGGAAAAATTTTGATATTTTTCTTATTTCTGCCCAAAATATAGATTGTGGATACTCGTCAGAACCGCCTCATCGAGGCGGTTCTAACGAGTACCCATAATCTATAGTTTGGAGCAGAAATAAGAAAAATAAGGTTTATCCCTGGGAACCCCAGTTTTACTATATAAAAGTGGGGTTCAAGGGGGTCAAAATTAAATAGGCGTGTTTTCGTGATGCTTACCACAAAGTAAGATGCAAAGTAAGATCATACCGTAAAGCACATTCAGTTTGCTGTAAACATGATAAAAATGTGTAAGACAAGACCAACCGGCCTCAAGTGAAATGATCTCCAAAACCTCCATTTCAACCACAATTTCACAAAAGCTCGGTCGTTCTAAGGATATAAATTGTTTTTTGTTTTATTTGAGGTTTAACGTCCCCGTCAACACTGAAAAGGTCATTTTGGAGACGTTGCTTCCAATTTTGTGGGACTTTTACCCGACATTGAGATGAAATGACATCTCAAGCCCTATCCTCCAATGGAACCAATAGGGTTTATTTATGGACGGTCCGCCTTGGACCGCGGTTCCTGGACAGGCTTAGATCCTCTAAGTCGTTTACCCGTACTAGTGTGCAGGCCGGATTCAGCTCTGCTTGGAAGCATCATGCAGCCCATATATTTCTTATAGTCCCTATGGGCGGGGGCTGCAAGGATATAAATAGAAATGCGATATAAAAATGGAAAATCCTACTTATCGAAAAATCTTGCCAAGAAGTTCTTACAATACTCAAAGATACTTTGCCAGCGAAACTTGAATGCACGTAGTCAGTGTGGCTCGTATAGGTAAGAATCAAAGCACTGAGAGTGCTGATGAGGCGATTATTTGTGAACTTTTGATAGCCCAGGGGTTATTTTTCACCTGGTTGGTAGTTCAAGTCAGACATTTGTATCGTTTGTTTGTATTGGAGTTTAACGGCCCAGTAAACACTATTTTAGGTCGTTTTTGAGCTGGTAAGTTTAACTATTCACACTATTCATTGGCAGGCTTATACTTAAGCGGTTAACCAGTACAGTGCACATAATTTCGCCAGAAACTGACAACTGCCCTTCTTGAATCAGCGGAAGGGAGAGAATGACCGCAGAAAAGATTTCATGATCGATCTCATCGAAAGAATGTTGCCGACCCCGGCAAGTATCGGACCAGCGTCCTCCTCATCACCAGTCAGACGCGCATGCGAATGAGCTACCGATGCCGGCTTAAGTCAGACATAAAGAATATAGATTAAATCGGGCTTGAAAAAAAACCAAGATCACTGAATATGACTAATTTGCTCACTCTGACGTCATTATGAAAACACGCCTATACAAATGCAGTGTAAATTTTACCTCCGAAAAAAAAATTAAGATGAAAAATTGCGATATATTTCTTATAAATAAGGTTTACCCCTGTAAACCCCAGTTTTACGAAATAAAAGTTGGGTTTAAGGTGGGGTTTAAGGTGGGGACAAAATTATATAGGCATGTTTTCGTGATGCATTTCCATGCCTTTCATCATAGTGTAAATTTTATAAACGTCCATTGTGAAAGTTTGAAACTATGCGGGTCACTGGTGATTAAGTTCGAAAGCAGGTTTTGTACGCGAACAGTCTTGAAGAAATAGATGGGCTGCATGATGCTTCCACACAGAGCTGAAACCGACCCGCATACGAGTACTGGTAAGCCGCTTAAAGGATTTAAGCCTGCCCAGGCAATGCGGTGCGAGTCGGCCCGTCCATCTTATAAACCCTATTGGTTTCATTGGGCGGCAGGGCTTGATATGTCATGCCATCTCAATGTCGGGTAAAAGTCCCAGAAAATTGGAAGCAACGTCTCCAAAATGACCCATACAGTGTTGACGGGGACGTTAAACCTCAAATCAAACAAACAAAACATTTTGTACGGATAAACTACACCTTGGGACAGTGGTCATATTTAAATGAGTCTTACTCAATTCATTACGAAAACACGCCTATACAAATACATTGCAACCTTTACATCCGAAAAAAATGAAAATTTGAAGATGAAAAATTGTGATATTTTTTCTTATTTCTGCTCAAAATATAAAGTGTGGGTACTCATAAGAAGCGCCTCATCGAGGCGGTTCTAACGATTACCCACAATGGATATTTTAGAGCAGAAATAAGAAAAATAAGGTTTACCCCTGTAAACCCCAGCTTTATTATATAAAAGTGGGGTTCACGGGGGTCAAAAACTATATAGGCGTGTTTTCGTTATGTTTGCAAGGCGCAACCCTAGTATGTTATTCATCAAATTAAAGAAACTTTTGTATAATACATCACGTGAACTAGTCCGAGAAATGAACACCCCCTAAACCCCACTCATATAGAGAAAACTGGGGTTTACAGGGGTAAACATTTTTTCCCTTATTTCTGCTCCAGGACAGAGGTTGTGGGTACTCGTTAGAACCGCCTCAATGAGGCGGTTCTAACGAGCACCCGCAACCTATGTTTAGAGTATAAATAAGAAAGATATCACGAATTTTCATCAGAAAAATGTCCGCTTTTGATATTAGAAAAATGCCCTATGCCTCACGGGTGTGTTATCGTAATGTAGGTACATTGCAATATAAAGTATTGTTGAGGTAACCGTTATTAAAGAAAAAAGTAAAAAAATATGAGTTTTTGTGTTTTTTTTTTTTTTTTTTTGTTTTTTTTACATTTTTAGATTTTTTTTTTACCATTTGCTCCAAAAGGCCCCTTTTCATTGGATAGGCATTACAAGAACATGCTCTACAATAATGTATCCCTGACTTTTTTCTAATCTTTTTCAAAAGAAATATATAGCATGTTTTTTTTCTGGAACCAAATTAATCGGTCATACCGAACAAATAATAGAATAAGATATCAAAATTCTGGTCGCCCCCGCCCATAGGGGCTTGAAGAAATATATGGGCTGCACGATGCTTCCACGCAGAGCTGAATCCGGCCCGCACACTAGTACTGGTAAACCGCTTAGAGGATCTAAGCCTGTCCAGTTATCGCGATGCGAGGCGGACTCTCCATGCTAATAAACCCTATTGGTTTCATTGGGCGACAGGGCTTGAGATGTCATTTCATCTCATTGTCTGGTAAAAATCCCACAAAATTGGAAGCAACGTCTCCAAAATGACCTTTACAGTGTTGAAGGGGACGTTAAACCTCAAATCAAACAAACAAACAAATCAAAATTCTGAGATACCTTTATCAATTCTTGACATCAAAAAACATTTGTGCCAAACTTTATGCAGTTTGGACACTAATTGAAGAAACTGAATCACTTCGAAGACAGCCACCCTCACAGAATATTCATTTTCCAGTGAAGCTGAAAAACAAAACTATTTAAAAAAGATTGGCTGGGCTGATAGGGCAGCCCCTTGCCCCATTTACCAATCAGTGTTTACAAAAAATTCATCAGTATTATACTGGGTGTGTTTTCATTCATTAAATAGGTATATTTTTCGAAATTTGCATATTCTACTGATAGGCATACATCAATTGCTGACAGGTAAATTATTGACCGTTATGCTAAATGACTTCACACCCAGTTACAGACTTATAAATTTATTGAAGATGAAACAAAGGAGTTTTATGGCTCTTAATCAAAGCTGATTTAGTCTCTGATGTACCAATATCTAATTTGTTCAAACCATGAAATGGCCCACAGTACTTGTATGAAACAACAACTAATCTCTGGGATTTACAGTTAATTTTACATTTCTTTTAATTGCAAGCTTATCAAAAAAGGCAGACAGTCAGGCTTTTAACATAAGATTTGAAATGTAAAAAGGGTTTAGAAAATATTATTTTTAAAAATTGAGAAAATTTCGATATCATGGTGTAGTCTATCCTTAAGCTCTTTGGTTTATTTCTTGCCTCAAACGGATACACTTTTTTATTTTATACATAGCAGTGAAATCAATGCATATCTGAAACAAATAAAAGTGATATTTTCACAGTGTGAAAATATAAGTGATATTTTCACAGTCTGAATGTTATTTTCACAGTAGCAGCCCGGTCTACTTTTTTCGCCTAAGTCATATGTAATCGCTGAAATAATTCTTTAAAATACCTTGAAAAAGCATTCTCTGAACTGTAAAATGCTGTATTAAAAATGGCGATCTGTTTCTGTTTTGCAACTGACAGTTATGACGTCATTGTCAAGTCGAAAATTGTGACGTAAGATCCGATTGATCAATTACAGTAAGTGTCCTAAAATATTATAAAATAAAAAGAAAATTTACTTTTTTCAGATAAATATCAAAAATATTTCATCTCGTGTGTTGAAAATATCAGAATTTCCACTCGTGCTTCGCACTCGTGAAAATTCTGATATTCTCAACACACTCGATGAAATATTTTTGATATTCATCTCAAAAAAGTAAATATCCTCTATTTATTTTCATAGAAACTGATCGGTGAACACCAACGGTCTTATAATTATCGAAATAATTAGACATTTAAACATAAGGTTACAATTTTCAACAAGGCATGTAGCTTTCATCTGTATATCAAGCTTTTTTGTCATTAATGACATATTCTGAGTTGATCATGTCAAAGACGTATAAAAACGTCCTTGGCCACGTGAAAGCAAAATGTTTTGCGTAACGATTAATGTAATTTGTGCAGCTTTCTGACATATTGTTGCCGCTTTGCCAGTTCGTCTGACCGTCCGTCCGTCACAGTTTTATCCGGAGCATTTCTCTTAAAGTGTTACAGCTTGATACACTGATACAGGACAATAAGGGGAATTGCCGAATGCAAGAACCATAACTATGTCACCAGAATTTACAGAGTTACTTCCCTTCTTAATTTTTTTTCAGTGAAAAACTTGCCCGGAGCATATCTCTGAAAGTAAAGAAGGGAATTAAATGAAACTTGATACATTGCTAGACGACCATCAGAAGAAGTGCAAAGTGCACCTACTTAAAGTTTATCGGTGAACCGTAATGACTGTGTCAGTGAACGGTCTTCAAATGCGTCGGTGAACTGTCTCTGAAAACTGCCTTGTCGGTGAACTGTCCCATTACACTGGCAGTCACGGGTTTTACACTCGAATCAAATATATTCATCCGCAACATCATTCATAACCCCAAAAAGGAAGGACGTCTGTGTAAAATTTATAATTAATGGAAAGTAAACAGGACATGTGCGTTATGAAATAAAGTGATAGAACGTGCAAATTATAATATTTATTTTAGCGGCAGCCTCGACGGTTCAGTGTTTAGCGCGTTCGACTTATGGTCGAGAGGTTATAGGTACGAATCCGGCCATCGGAGCCGAGCTGTGTCCTGGACAAGACACATAATGCTATCCCCACTCCACTGTGTAGTAGTGGTGTAAAAGTCACTACCTCTCTCGCGCGCGCGTGATAACATCCGGAATGGGTGTTCGAAAGCGATTCTAAAAAGCTTGGAACTAAAATAAATTAATATAACCTTATATTTAGTGAAAGTTTATATACAATGGTATATTAGTGTTAGTTTATTAACACACACAGTGTTTTGTGGAACTTTCGAAACTGAATAAGCAGCACTATTTTTTCAGGGATTTTCTTTGCGGTGATTATGCCGATTGCTATAAGGTCAGATAGGCTGTTCATTTAGGGGCAGCTGTTGGTAAAAATATACCCAAAAATATGAAATTTGTAGGAACTGGTCAGAGCCGGTTAGGAATGGTCACGGTCATTGGTTATTTACTGGAATGCGTTCGATAAAGAAACAAGTGGGGTATTTCAACTAGTTCAATACATAACGCGTTGGCTTGGTTTTGTGAGGCGATGATGCCATCTGCCTTGCATCTCTGAGACGTCCAGCTGTTTGCCAAGGCCTGCTGTCATTGCAAGTAGGTAAGGGTAGAGGGGAAAATTTTGTAGTATGAAAAGGCTTCATTGTCTTCTGTGGTCTGTCAACATTTTCAAACATCTCCTCTGAAAGCACTGGGCCAACTAAAGTAAAATTTTAAAAATAGCGTTCGCGGGGACCGGGTCACATGACCAACATGGCCGCCATGCCCATATGAGGTAGAAACCCTTCAAAATAGTTTGCGGATTTAGCAAGCCGAGTGACATGAAACTTGGTATGTAGCATTAGGGACTTGAGCCAATCATAGTTTGTCCAAATGATGACCTTGACCTATTTAAGGCAAATGTCAAGTTCGGGTGCATAGATTTTTGCAGCCTATGAACTGAAAATTGGTAACTGCAGTGGGACACATTTGTATATGAAACTGAAACTACATGAGTATTGAGTGTCAGTGCCATTCCTTGACATTGGCCCAACGTAATTAATATATATATATTCATCCAATGTAACCCTATAGAAAGCAATGTAGTTCATACTTCCTTGAACGCATCAAGTTACATGATTTTCAGTGACGCCAAGTGTCGTCACTCTAAACCATGGTTCTGTACGGGCGTTGGTGACTTCAACTCATGCTCTGTAGAAAAACAGCATGTAAATGTTTTTCAGCTTTAAAAGCTTGCTCTATAAGCATTTTTTTGCCCAGTAATAAGGGGCAAAGAATGTAAATGTGAACAATTAACTTATTCTTCTGCTTTTCATTAAAGTATGAACGGCAGCGGGTCGCTAGCAAAGTTTACATGAACCCCGAGGGGGAATCATTTACTTTGTACACGACCCACTGCGTTCATGCTTTCATGAACAGCAGAAAAATAAAATTCATTTCTTAAATAATATGAGATTATTTTTTTAGAAATCACTGGGCCAAAACCAGTTTTTTGTAGATATGCACGGCCCGCACGGTCTGTTTTCGACCTGGACCAATCGGGTTAATTTGTCAGAGTGGAAGCAGTTTCATGGGGACAAGTACTTCGTCATTCTGTGAGAAGTCAAATTCTGCAATGGAAGGCCAGGTATTTTTCTTTTTCCTCCGGGGGCCCCGATTTTCGCCTACCCGGATCGTATTAACGACCCGCTCTCAATGAGTGAAATAATCTGGAGAGGGCCGTTATCCAAAACAAAAACAAAAAAAATCATCAATTCTTTCAGTACTGTAAAAACGGTCGTATTATGGAAAGGGGTGGCGTCCGTCCGTCAATTCGTCAGTCAAATTTGCAGTTCCAGATACACCCACCCCCTTTCAGTTTTCATCCGATCAAGCTGGAACTTGACAGATAGTAAGACTATGAGTTGATGTAGCGCATATTCTTTTGAGGTTATTCTCCGCCAAATATTTACAAAGTTATGGCCGCCACCCCTTAAGAATTTTGTGAACTATTTCGTTTTCGGATAACTCCTCCACCAGTTTTATCCGATCAAGCTGAAACTTGGTAATAGTTAGACTATAAGGTGGTGTAGCGCAAATTGTTTCGATGTTATTGTCCATCAAATATTTACAGAGTCATGTCCTTTGAAAATTTGGTGCACATTTACATTTCACGACGATTCCTTCTAGTTTTCATCGGATGAAGCTGAAACTTTGTAGACAGTTAGACTATAAGGTTGTGTAGCGCATATCGTTTCGAGGTTTCGATCCACCAAATGTTTACAGAGTTACGACACTTTGAATATTTCTGCAAAAATGTTTCTGGCTAACTCCTCTCACATTTAACTTTCGATCAAGCTGAAACTTGATATATTGTTAGACCATAATGTTGAGCAGTGCATGTTGTTATAGTTTATCAACGACCTTTGAGAGTTCAACGTTCAAGCGTGGCAAGACTATTCCGGCCATGTTTTAGGCTACGAAGGTTCCGGATTTCTATTTTCACAGGATTGTAAAATTATAGATAAGTTTTTAGACAATGCCATTATGTAGAAGTCGTGGCCAAGTGGTTAGTATGATGCAGCACGATTCTCAGTAAAACTATATCTCCATATGCAAAATCCCATCTGAAGGTGACTTACCTAAAACACGGACTAGTCCAAAATTAAAAGTGCAGTCATTTCTCACTGCGTTTTGAAAGACTATAGGACCCCTCACCGGCCATAATAGTATTACTTTTATCTGTGTGTTTGTCACGCCTTATCAAAAAACTTAACCTCAGCCATATCCCCTACTCTCATGAAACTTCAGACATATATTAAACCATTACGAGATCTTCATTCTGACAAAGGACCATAGCTATATTTCTTTTGTCCATGTGTTTGTCACGTCTTAACCAAAAAACTTAACCTCGGCTTTAACTTCAGAAGTATTTGCCCTAATCTAAAGACACTTCACACACATACTTACCATTATAAGAACTTCATTCTGACAAAGGGGCATAGCCATGTTGCTTTTGACCATGTGTTTGTCACGCCTTAACCTAAAATATTTAACCTTGGTCATAACTTCCAAAATATTTGCCCTTCTCTTCTACATTCAGCTTTAACCAAAAAGCCTACTTCAAAAGTATTTGCATTTCTCCCATGAAACTTCACACACATACTTACAATCACAAAAACTACATTCTGACAAGAACGTGTTCCATACCTCTGTGACAGTTTTATGTGGGGCCTTTTCTGACGTGGTCAGTGATCTAATTTTGAGGTTTTGGTCCACCAAATAAATACAGAGTTATGCCCCTTTGAAAATTTCTGGAAACATCTTGTTTTGGCTGACGTCGTCTGCAATTTAGATCCTCTCAAGCTGAAACTTGATATATAGTTAGACCATTGTGCATAGGACCGAATATTGTTTCAAGGTTACAGTCCACCAAATATTCACAGAGGTGTCCCTTTTGAAAATCTTATGAACATTTTTCTCTGGCTAAGTCTTCCTACAGAAAATATTTGATCAAGCTGAACTTGATAATTATATAGTTTGACGACAATGCGAAGCAGCAGATATTGTTTTGAGGTTACGATTCTCCAAAAATTAATTGAGGTATGCAATATGAACATTTCTGTACACATTTTGTTTGTGGCTAACTTCCCCTGCAGGTAATATTCGCTCAAGCAAAACTTAATATTTAGTTTGACAATGATGTGGAGAAGCGCATGTAGTTCAGAGCAGTTCATATCGTTTCAATGTTGCAGTCCAACAGACATTAACTTGCCAATGGCGTATAATGTCCCGCTTGCCAAGCGCTTGTTAGAAATATCAAGATTAATTACACAATGTTAATTATTGACAACTTGCACTTAACACGGGTAGTAAACTTCAAAATTGGAGCCAGTGGCTCCGACAAGCAAATGTTATGTGCATCTTCCGGAGCACATGCAACTCTGAATATATCGGGCTCAAATGACAAACAACTAAGGCAGGTTTATAATTCATGCTTCATACAAATTTATTTTTGTGAGGTAAATTGTCAAAGCAAGAGAGAGAGAGAGAAAGAGAGAGAGAGAGAGAGAGAGAGAGAGAGAGAGAGAGAGAGAGAGAGAGAGAGTCAAAGCAAGAGAGAGAGAGAGAGAGAGAGAGAGAGAGAGAGAGAGAGAGAGAGAGAGAGAAGAGAATGTCATGCTCTTCTCTAGTCTTTTAACTTGTTTCCTTACCAATGCACCTATATAATTTTGACCCCCTTTAACCCCACATTTATATAGTAAAATTTATATAGTAAAACTGGGGTTTACCGGGGTAAGCCTTTTATCTTATTTCTGCTCTAAAATATAGATTGTGGGTATTCTTTAGAGCCGCCGCGATGAGGCGGTACTAACGAGTGAGTGTTTTTGAGTTTTAAGTCCCACCAACAGCTAAGGTCATACGGAGACGGGATCTCGGTTTAAAGACTCATCCGAAAGTCTGGAGAAGCCAGGGATCGATCCTGCGATGTGATGCGACCCACGGTTTAAAAGGCGAGTTGCGTAACCACTACACCACGGAGGCTTCTGGGGTTCTAACGAACACCCGCAATCTATATTATGAGCAGAAATAAGATAATATCACATTTTTTCGTCTTAAAATTTGCATTTTTCGCCGGTAAAATTGACAATGTATTTGTATAGGCGTGTTTTCGTAAATGTTTCCGATCTTTTCTGAATCCTTGTGGCGTGAGATGACAGGTATAGTCAATCAACAGATCGTCAATTAAACATCGACGCCAAACCCGTTCGAATACTAAACTCCATCAAATCTTATGCGTGTGCACTGGTGGTCTGATACGTCTCAGATCCCCCAAAATAAAGATTGACAACAACGTATCGAAAATGATGAGTAATTAAAGAATGGCTCGGATGGTGTAGGGTAGGGCGGCTCTGAATGTATCGAGTCGGCTCTGAAGTCTACGGCCGTGTGTTCGCATACTCTTTGAACTCCTTTCATGTCTTGAAGCTATTCTTTTGACTTTATTACTGAATATTACGCAACATCAATTTTACACAAGAAATTTGATGACAATATTTGATTTTCTAGTTAAACCTTAACCATAACCTTGATGCATTCAGTTTTATTTAAAAAAATATCACATTGGCGTCCCGATAGTGTGCATGACTGGGTTGTAAGTTTTTCATGCATTTGAATGAGCGGAAACTATCAATGCGACTTTGTACATATCCTCTAGATTATCTTGCTAAGAAGAACATAACTCAATAAACGATCTAGAACTGGTTTTGTCTGTGCGTTTGTAATCCTGTACAAACAAGAAAAAAAAATGTGGACTTAAAAACTTTCATTTCATTTGGAGTGTTTTTTTTTTTTTTGTTTTTTTTTTTTTGCTTTCAAAGAATGTCCATTTTAGCTCACCTGGACCGAAGGCTCCAGTGGAACATATACATGTACATTTGACATAAACCAGCTCAAGACTAACCTATTGTCATCGCTGGAATCACTTCATGAATAGTGCAAACAAAATGGCATGGACAAAACAAATTTTATCACATAAATATAGTTGACTAACGCCATGTCTTTTGACCAAAATGCGTTCCTAAATTAAGCAAAAATCATGTATTAAGTTTACAACGATCTAGTATGGGGCGCCCTTTTACTATTTAATCCGTATTTATAGATATCCATAAATCGAATTATGGATATCCATAATTCGATTTATGGATATCCATTAATCAGCCGAATAATGGATATCCATAATTCGAATTATGGATATCCATAAATCACGACCAAAGCTTTTGGTTAAATGATTTCTCCCTAAGACTTGTGATTGTTTAATGTAAAAATCTTCAAATCTTCAAGGTCTTCATCATCGCTGGAAGATGATGGCCAGTCAAAGGGACCTCTCTGCCGTGCAGCCTTGTCAGCCCGTAAGGCTTCCAAAGCAACGGACCTCATACGCAGAACGCCCGCCATGTGTGCAGTTAAATATCGGAACCAGCCGTAAGATCTGGAAATTCAGGCCCTCTGAAATCACGTCTATGAGGACTGCGCACCTAAGGACACCGAAAGTCGGACGTCAGCTTATAATAATCAAAACAGGCAATCCGTGCATGCTTTCTATAGAAATCAAAGCTCCAAAGGCACTGAAATGACAGATTGTATGAGAAAATCATAACACTGTGAAAACTTACAGAATACCTGTCTAAAAAGATATTAAAATTTAGAAAGGCAGTTCTGCAAATTCCAATATATGATATGATAGCAGATGTCTATAGACCGGTGGTATTATGAAACGCCATTCGATGTTTCAAATTGTTGAAAGAAACTATTTACGTTTTCAAAACCAATCATTAAAATTCAAGTTTTAATAATGCTACTATCCATTAGTAACAGTTTTTGTCTGGTCTGTTGTGGACACCTTTATTCTGAATATTCGTAATGACACTACGCTGTGTTCGCTATCTACATGCAATAGTTCGCCACACAATAACGCTTATTTCACCGGATATGTCATACTCTATCACGCACTCGTCACCTCGACATACCTTACAGCTCTACGTCGAAACACCCGGGAACGACAATCGGCGTGATTTACGCCGAAATGCGATTTGTCACTGAAACGCATATGTCAGTCGCTTAGACGCCAATTTACGAATTTCATGCAATAGCGTAAGTGTTCCGTACTGTGTCGACGCTTTAACTTTGATCACGACGGAGACGTCTAGCTCTCAAACGTGCGTCGCATAAGGGCGTCGATCAGTGTCAGTGCTTATTAATCGGTAGTTGAGACCCCTTGTTTATCTACAGGTACAGTGTAGCAGCTGCCGGCGGAAATCTGTTTCGCATATGCGTCTGATGTCGAGCTTGACGTACTGATGTCAGTCTTCTGCTACGTCAACGTCCACTAGCGTCTTCTGTATATAGTAAGATGTCGCTCCAATAGAAAATAGATCAGACACATGTGGCACCCAAAATATGAGTCAACGTCATCCGCTTTCCGACCAGCTTCTAACTTTCCAGGGGCACACTTACAATCCTTTAATGAACTAGAAATGTGTCCAAAGTACACAGATGCCCCCGCTTAGCACATTAATCTTTAAGTGGTGCAAATACCAATCTGTGCGAGTTTCGACGTTCCACCAACAGTGACCTTGACGTTAAAAGTCGAAATCACTCGATATATTGTCATTAGGAACATTTGTGTGAAGTTATTTTGAAATCGGTGAAGAAATGTAAGCGCTAGAGGGATGACAAAGCTTTTCTAAAAATAGCCACAGTGACCTTGACCTTGAAAGTGGAACTCGCTAGAGATATTGTCATAAGGAACATATGTGTGAAGTTATATTGAAATTAGTCAAGAAATGTAAGCGCTAGAGCGAAAACAAAGTTTTTCTAAAAATAGCCACAGTGACCTTGACCTTGAAAGTCAAAATAGCTTGAGATATTGTCATAAGGAACATTTGTGTGAAGTTATATTGAAATTGGTGAAGAGATGTAGGCGCTAGAGTGATGACAAAGTTTTTCTAAAATAGCCACTGTGACCTTGACCTTGAGGTGATGACCTTGAAAGTCGAACTCGCTCAAGATATTGTCATAAGGAATATTTGTGTGAAGTTATATTGAAATCAGTGAAGAAATCTAGGCGCTAGAGCAATGACAAAGTTTTTCTAAAAATAACCTCTGTGACCTTGACCTTGAGGCCATGACCTTAAAAGTCGAACTTGAACGAGATATTTTTATAAGGAACATTAGTGTGAAGTTAGATTGAAATTGGTGGTACAAATACCTTAACCAAAGTCTTAAACATTAAAAATTTTCTAATTCTGTGACCTTGACCTTTAGGTCATTGGTATGGGTGGGGGTATTGCTCAATAAACCAATGGACCTATATGTATCATCATAGTAAATATAAACCAAATCCATTGTATGGTTATGAAAATATGAGCTCAAGTTCTACCTGGTACAAATACCTTAACCTGGGTATTAAACATTAAAACTTTCAAGTCCATGACCTTGACCTTGAGGTCATGGGTATGGGTGGGGGTTTTGCTGAATAAAACTTCGGTCCTATATCTATCATCACTAAATATAAACCAAATTCATTGTATGGTTTTGAAAATATGATCTCAAGTTCTACCTGGTACAAATACCTTAACCTGGGTCTTAAACGTTAGAAATTTCTAAGTTCGTGACCTTGACATTGAGGTCATGGGTATAGGTGGGGGTATTGCTGAATAAAACGTTGGACCTATATCCATCATCATACTAAATATAAACCAAATCTATTTCATGGTTTGGAAAATATGAGCTCAAGTTCTACCTTGTACAAAAACCTTAACCCGAGTCTAACAGGATTACGTACGTACGTACGTACGTACGTACACACTTTCGTACAGAAGGACGTACATTCGGACACCCGTACGCACGTACACACGTACGCACGTACCCACGGACGCACGTACGGAAAACCGAAAAACTCTATGCCCCCGGCATCATCCGATGCGGGGGCATAAAAATGTTGCAATACGCTCTCACTTAATGCTTTTTGAGAACAAATTTCAATTTCTTCTCTTCTAGGCACGACCTTACATTACACATCGAGAGTTTTATCCAGAACATGTGGTTTCTATCTGTACTGGTGTGATGGTGGTGCACAGGATCAACGTGGCCGGACTGGTAACCAGACGTCACGGTTGATTGATTTAACCTTTTTGCTTAAGGGCATTTGTAATCGTTTGGTTTCAGAACCAAAGCTCTGAGAGTGCGGGGTGTAGGTTGGAGTAATAGTCCTGGGCTGCGATTTAAACTGTTTCATTTAACTCTGAAATTCCAAACAAATAGTGAAGATTTTGATAAGAAGACGCGTTCTGCAGCGTCTGATCTTGGTCTACACTGTTTGCCAAGCTCACCCTATGATTCCAGGATAACAGAACAGAACAGAACAGAACACATATTTAATTTTGACTTGCACATAACCCTCTTCCTTCTTATGGAATACCCTGATCTCCCCGCGGCTATTTTCTACAAGACAGAAAGTTATTCTGACAAGTCAGTGACAGTCACGTAGACATTAGCACTGAAGCGCTTTTCTTATTAGCAACTTCGGGTCGAATGCCAAACAATTAACCCAAACATAGCCACGTCGTTTGTCAGTGTTGGGTATATGTAAGTGTTATCTGTAAAATCTGCACATGAATCAAATGTTGGATCTGGCAAACAATTTAAACTCGGATCAAACGCCAAAGAACACGGTGCTGATCTTGTTCTATACTTTTTGCATTAGTTACTAACATCATAAGTTGATACGAATCAGTTCAAGTCCCCGTTTATGACCAGCCTGCATTTAGAGACAATCGGCATGAGTGTTGTCAGTGCTTTGATTTATTCACTGCCTTGAGTTTCTCGAGTTCACTCTTCCATCACTGAAGTGGGGCACGTCCATTCTGCTTAATATATGGCACCTAGAATTATTTCACAGGACCTACACTAATTATCTGTACCATATTCCAGGGTTGAAAGGGACAGGCTTTCTTTCCAATTTGTCCACGCAAAGTCAATATACAACCAAGTTGTAACTGACCTAAACTTGACCTCGACAGTCAGAAAGAAAACCAACTAATATTCTTGTATGCAGCTGATCAGATCAAACGACAGGCTCGTCTTTAAGGATAAAAAATTGACATCACTGACAGAAAACAGTGTAAAACCCGAGCAGACTGCTGAGAAGACACCACATTGGTCTGGGAATAAAGTCTTCGACAAACCCGACGCACGATGCAGCTGATTCATATGAAATGCTGAATCGTAAGATAAAATCGTCAAGTGGTCTGCTTCAAAAGTTTGTATTACGCTTACAGGATAACTAATACGCTTGTACAATTTTGATTACTGTGCCAAACCGGACTAAATTTTGTGCGGACTCATTTTTCTTTGGCGGCAAAAGCCGGAAGAAAGCCTGAATTAACTAAACGTGCAGTACAGCAAGAATAGACAGATGGAATCTGTCATTGAAAATGCACATGGTCGTTATATATAGTATTAACATATAGCCATCGGCCCCCGCCCATCGGGGCTTGGAGAAATAGATGGGCTGCATGATGCTTTCACGCAGAGCTAAAACCGAGCGCACATGGGTACTGGTAAACCGCTTAGAGGATCTAAACCTGCCCAGGCAATGCAGTACGAGTCGGCCTGTCCATGCTCATAAATCCTGTTGGTTTCATTGGGCAGCAGGGCTTGAGAAGTCATTTCATCTCAATGTCGGGCAAAAGTCCCACAAAATTGGAAGCAACGTCTCCAAAATGACCTATACAGTGCTGACGGGGACGTTAAACCTCAAATCAAACAAACAAATAAACATATAATCCATATAATACTCTACTTGAGGTGTACGGAGTACCAGGCAAATTCAGATATATCTCCTGGCCCCGCCCATTGGGGCCTTGAGATATAGATTTGGCTGCTAAGAGTACTGGTAAACTGTTTAGAAGGTCTAAGCCTGTCCTAACAAAGTCGTGCGAGTCAATGGGCGACAGGGATGGAGATGTTTGTTTGTTTGTTTGTTTGTTTGTATTTGAGTTTAACGGCCCAGTCAACACTAATTTAGGTCATTTTTGAGCCGGTCAGTTTACCTATCCACACTTTGCATGGGCAGGCATATTCGTATGCAGTTAACCAGTACAGTGCACATTCTTTCGCCAGAAACTGACAACTGCCCTTCTTGAGTCAGCAGAAGGGAGAGAATGCCCGTAGAAAAGATTTCTCGGTCTATCATGTCATTTCATCTCAATGAAAATAAAAATCAAAAATAAGTTCCTTTAAGAGCAATGAAAACATTCATAAGAAAGAAGATGGGTCATACTACGTAGTTTCGGCTAATAAAGCCTCATCAGTGACCCTGTAATGATCCGGCAAAGAAAGCCAGAGGAAACATACTGCAATTTTGCGAATTTCGAATAGGCAGTCGATTCAAAGACTGATATAAATCAAAATGGGGTCAAATAATTAAAAACCTGTCTAGAATATGAGTCTAAACCAATAATTTATTTCCGATTTCTCAGAATATTCACGCTGATCTCAAAGGACCAAAAGTAAAATATAAACTGCACTATGGTTGATGTACGGGGAGACGTTTTACGGCCGCCACACGGCACAACACCAGCTGCAGTGAAGGCAAATAAAAATCAAAAATAAGTTCCTTTAAGAGCAATGAAAACATTCATAAGAAAGAAGATGGGTCATACTACGGAAGGCTTAATTCCCAATATAATTAGAAGCAACGTCTCCAAAATGACCTTAATAGTATTGAAGGGGCCGTTAAACCTCAAATCAAACAAAACATCTCTCTCCCACACCATAGGCCACCACTTAGTCTACCCTACATTACCTCCACCTCAATCCCGGCTTTTATTACACACCTAAATCGGAAACCTGACACGATAGTCGAGTTTTTTGTTTGTTTGTTGTTGTTGTTTTTTTTTGGCAAAGGGAGCAGTCATTATTCATTAGGTTTATTTGCAGAGGAGAATTATGGATATCCATAATTCGATTTTTGGATATCCATAAATAACCTGAATAATGGATATCCATAATTCGAAATAAGGATATCCATAATTCGATTTATGGATATCCATATTTCGATCTAAATTAATGATATCCATAAATCGATTGATGGATATCCATAAGAGCGTCTCACCATTGATAATACAGCATCTCAGATTTTAACCGCCAACTACATGCAACTTAATGAAGGGTAGTCTTTGATTATTATTATTATTATTATTATTATAAATAATTATGGATATCTATAAATACGGATTAAATAGTAAAACGGCGCCCGATAATCTAGCACCTACTTACGAATATTTGCAAGAGCTTTTCCAAGTGAGAGATATAAGAGCGTCTCACCATTGATAATACAGCATCTCAGATTTTAACCGCCAACTACATGCAACTTAATGAAGGGTAGTCTTTGATTCCCATTAGTATAAAGAATTCGTCCTTATCTCATATCTTTGTGAAAATTGTATTCGGTGCATAACCATTACATAATTGTTTTGAACAAGTGCATTCAATTTATCATGTAAACCTAAAAACGCCATAATTATACGTCGCATATAGGGATTTTGTTTGCCCTGTATGTTCTCTCTCTCTCTCTCTCTCTCTCTCTCTCTCTCTCTCTCTCTCTCTCTCTCTCTCTCTCTCTCTCTCTCTCTCTCTCTCTGTTGTTTGTTAATGATTTCCCACTGCCTTGAAACTCCATTTTTTGGTTTGGTCGCCATGAGGCGAGCAAACCGTGTCTAATGATCAGATGTTAATTCGTCAAGGGAAGGCACGTGACCTGATTGCCCAATCAGATTATTCGCGTTAACTGTAAAAAGTGGTTCCTGTAATTACCGAAAATGAAGTAAATCTAAATAGTGGGAACAACACTAGCAGTAATTTCCGCAAATTACATAAAAATGGAAACAAATTTAGCGATTTCTAATTATGACCTATTTTGGTTCTTCTGTAATAATACATTATTATTTTCTATGCAATTCTGTGAAGTACATGTATATTTATTACTCTTTAAAAGCATTATCGACCAGTCAGATCACCAGATAACCCAGATCACACAAATATACCCAACCACAGTTTGATGTCTTTTCTTTGTTCGTAATTCCACAATTGACGTTGGAAGGTTTACCGTTAGAAATCAAAGCACTGACAGCGCTAATTGGTCGATTAAGAGTAGGTTTGGGAAAATAGTCCTGAACTGAGACTGTTTCATTCAACCCTTAAATTCCAGTATTTTAAGCAAACAGTATAGACCCTGATCCGACGCCGCGTTCTGGGACGTGTGATCTGGGTCTACATTGTTTGCCAAACCCAAACAGTTTTATAGATAATAGAACTGATGGAAATAATCAGGAAGCGATACAACTACCTTCCAGGGAAAGAAATCAACACTAGACAACATCATAACGTCACAAGCGGATAGCCAAAAGGACAGTTCCTACAAAATTGTCAAACGGCTATCCAAAAAATAAAAAAGATATTAGCAGTACATACTTGCAAAGACAAATTATAACAATAAACAACAACAGAACTACCGCCTTTTTGCCTTTTTAACGTTTTTGTAACGTTTTTTTTTTTTTTTTTTTTTTTTTTACAGAGGGCTTAAATCGATTTTACGTAATTTAGTTTGACTTAGGCAGTAGTTAGAGATTTGTTTGTTTGTATTGGAAATTAACAGCCCAATCAACATTATTTAAGGTCATTTTTGAGCCGGTCAGTTTACCTATCCACACTTTCCTGGGCAGGCTTATACGTAAGCGTTCAACCAGTACAGTGCACATTCTATCGCCAGAAACTGACAACTGCCCTTCTGGAATCAACGGAAGGGAGAGAATGACCGTACAAAAGATTTCATGATCAATCTCCACGAAAGAATGCTGCCGACCCCGGCAGGTATCGAACCAGCGCTCTCCTGATCACCAGTCAGACGCGCATCCGATTGAGCTACCAAGACCGGCCCATTTTAGCTAGAGATACCCGTGTATGAGTTAACGGGACCGAATCTCGTCATTGACGCTTATGATGTTATTTTGTCAAATGTGTCATTAAAGTTTTGATTTTGTCCAGCTTGCGCACAGAGTACATCAAACAGTATAGCTTTGTGCAAATGCGATAAATAAAACTCGACATCCCAAGCATGCGAAACAAAAGAAAGAATTGGTGTTCTATGATGGCTGATAACAGTGATCTTGGCTCTGAACAATCGGGTGCATGGAGAGCATGGTTGTTGATGCCTTAGCTCTGGCTTTCCCACGAGAGCGTTTCTGTTCGGCTTTACTGATTCGTTTTGCTTCGTACACACCAGTACCCCTTCTTATTTGGCCATGCACTTTGCGCGGTCATGTGCATTTTCTTCCTACGACCAAGCTGGTATGGTGAAGTCATAGGAATCTGTGTAGGTTGATGCCTTAGCTCTGGCTTTCCCACGAGAGCGTTTCTGTTCGGCTTTACTGATTCGTTTTGCTTCGTACACACCAGTACCCCTTCTTATTTGGCCTTGCACTTTGCGCGGTCATGTGCATTTTCTTCCTACGACCAAGCTGGTATGGTGAAGTCATAGGAATCTGTGTAGACAGCGTCCTTGTATCGCTTCTTCTGTCTACCATGGGGGGCGTTTTCCCATTTGTAGTTCTCCACAGAGGATTTTTCGATAAAATGCCCCGCCTATCTTAATTGTGCCAGTTTTATACGTAGTATCTGCACTCTGCAACTCTGCCCTTTCCAGACTTCTTTGTCTGAATCCTGTCTTGTCACTAAATCTTTAGAAAACTGCTTGCACAGGAGAGGTTCAGTCTTTTTCAATGCAGTTGGTAATATGTCTAATGTTGACATGCGTGTGATAGTGTTGTCAGCACCACGGCTGTGTAGACGTCCAGCTTTGTGCCAAGCCTGGTTTCCCTTCGATCCCAAATACTTTCACTTAGTCTGCCACATGCCGTGCTAGTTTTTGACAGTTCTGACGCCGACTTCATCATCAATGTACACAACACGTTGACAATGTAATCCTTGTCTACAACATGCAACCGAGAGTTGACCATTAATTGTGATGGTAGTGTCCTTGTAAGGTTGTCCAGGTGCCGGTGTAGCGTGAGATTATTGATCCTGTGAGATTCTTCAGTCGCACCGGAAGCGGCTGAAATCCCTCACGGAGGGGTGTGAGAGAATTCAGTCGTGAGAAGTGTTGTACGATTACTCTATAAAAGACTCGGGTATGGAAACTCTCTTAGTATATTAAATGATAAATTATGCTGGCACATTAATCAAACTTTAATTTTATGCTGGAGAAGTCTATCTAAGGAAATTAGAAGCTGTGTTTCTAGTGATTTTATCATATGATAATCTTTATTTATTTATTTATTTATTTATTTATTTATTTATTTATTTTAATTTATTTATTTATTCACCAAGCCCCGATTTGCGGGGGCCCAATGACAAACAGATACTATAGAATGTAGAATGATATTATCTTGATTAAAGACAACTCTGTCAAGCTGAACTTGTATTGGGGTCCGACTTGACCAAAACCAAACTGCAACGCCCGATCTCACTAAGGGCCCGTATTCATAGTGATGTTGATTATCAAATTACAAAAAAAAAACTGTAGGGATATTGTTTGATTTGAGGTTTAACGTCCCCGTCAACACTGTATAAGATCATTTTGGAAACGTTGCTTCCAATTTTGCCCGACATTGAGATGAATTGACATCTCAAGCCCTGTCGCCTAATGAAACCAAAAGGGTTTATAAGCATAGACAGTCCGACTCGCACCGTTTAAACTGGTCAGGCTTAGATCCGCTAAGCGGTTTACCGGTACTCGGGTGCGGTGGGTTTCAGATCTGCGTGGAAGCATCGTGCAGCCCATCTATTTCTTCAAGCCGCAATGGGCGGGGGCAAGCTGACTTCTTACTTCTAACTTCTGCTACGACGTGGTTTAGGAAGGTAAGTAAGTAGGTAGGTGGTTGGGTGGCTAGATAGGTAGGTAAATGAGTGGCTGGGTAGATAGGTAGGTAGATGGGTGGCTGATAGGTTTGATTTGAGGTTTAACGTCCCCGTCAGTACTATATAGGTCATTTGGAGACGATGCTTCCAATTTCGTGGGACCTGACTTTGAGATAAAAAGACGTCTCAAGACCTGCCGCCCGGTGAAACTAATAGGGTTTATATGCATGGACGGTCCGACTAGCATCACTTTGCCTGGGCAGGCTTAAGCGGTTTACCAGTACTCATGCAGCCCATCTATGTCTTCGAGTCCCGATGGGCGGGGTAGATTTAAGTGGGTAGGAAAGGAGATGTGTCTTGGTGGGTAGTTAGGTAGGTAGGTAGGTTTGATTTGAGGTTTAACGTCCCCGCCAATACTATATAGATCATTTACAGACGATGCTTCCAGTTTCGTGGGAGCCGACTTTGAGATGAAAAGGCATGTCATGACCTGCCGCCCAGTGAAACCAATAGGGTTTTTTTTATACATGGACGGTATGATTTTCGGATGGGTCCTTTAACCGAGTTCCCGTCTTCGTAGGTGGCACGTAAAACTGAATGACAAACTCTTGCTGTCGAGTCCTCACCGTTGTTTCATCGCTGCGGTTGTTTGATATTTGTGTGCACGGAGATGTTGCACTGATGATTTAGGAGACCTAAATGCAGACTGAACAAATTATTTGTCTGAATCGCGACGGAAATGTGACCACGTACAATCGATTCAATCCCCCAACATCCCAGTGGAATTCGTTTCACTGACCGTTCCAAGGCGGTTCTTCAGTCGCGGTTTATTTTTGCCATGGCTTGAGTGTGTGTACCGCTTATAATATTTTGTTTTGGCCAGCCAATTGGCCATTTTGTAGGAAAGTAACTGTCCTTTGGGCTTTCTGCTATTGGTGTTTCCATCAGGGTCTAGTTGTTTCATTTTTGTATTTCTTTCCCTTTGGTAGTTCTGATGGGAACTGTGGGTTAATTGTATTGAATACTGATTATTGCTTCATTTACGTACGATCCTACCTACCTACCTCTCTACGTACCGGCCTGCCTGCCTGCCTACATTCTTCCTACCGTACCACCATCCCACACCTACCTATCGAACCGTATGTACCAACTTCCCTACCTACCTGCGATCCTGCCTATATTCCTACCTATCTACGAACCTACTTATATTCACATCTACCTCTCTAACAACCCACACCTACCTACCTACCTACATATATGCATACCTTTCTCCCTACCCACCCAGCCACACACCCACAACACCTACCTTCGGAAAGAATAAAAAAATAGAAGTTAGAAATAAGAAGTTCGAAATTAGAAAAATTAATGTTTGTCTGTCTGTCCGTCCGGCCGTCAGTGCGGACCTACCTACCTATCTACCTATACCTAGCCACTCTTCCACCCTACCTACCTTCCTACCTACCTATCTATACACCTATCTCCTATCGATATACGTACGTACATACCTACTTAACTACATTCCTACCTACCAAAACATACATAACTACAATCCTACCTACCTACGACCGTCCTACCTACTTACCTACCTACCTACATCATCACCATCACACACCTACCTACCTACCTGCATACCAACCTACCTACTTACCAAAACATACATACCTACGTTCCTAGCTACCTACTATGATCCTACCTACCTACCTACCTATCTACCTACCTACCTAAATATGTTCTATAAAAGGGCTATCCTTTGGAAGCAAGGAATTCACCATAAAATTGGAAAATATGGAGTGTACATGTCTTCTGGACCAGACTAGCTTGTTTCGGCCAATTAGGCCTCATCTGTGACCCTGAAAATATTTCATCTTATTTTCGGGTAAAAGACCCAAACAAACTGTCAGCAACGTCTCCGAAATGACCTAAATAATGTTTTCGGGACGTAAAAACTCAAATCAAACAAACAAAACAACCAGTAACGACCACCTGTAAACAAGAAAATATAGTGTCCATCAGGACCTTGGATATTAATACGCAAAATACTTGACAAAGGAACAATGGATACACTCTTATTATTGCCATTACGAAAACACGCCTATACAAATTTTGTTTTTGCTTTGTTTGTTTGATTTGATTTGAGGTTTAACGTCCACGTCAACACTGTAAAGGTCATTTTGGAGACGTTGCTTCCAATTTTGTGGGACTTTTACCCGACATTGAGATGAGATGACATCACAAGCCCTGTCGCCCAATGAAACCAATGGTGTTTATAAGCATGGACGGTCCGACACTCGCAGGCTTAGATCCTTTAAGCAGTTTACCAGTACTCGTGTGCGGGTCGGTCTCAGCTCTGCGTGGAAACATCATGCAGCCCATCTATTTCTTCAAGCCAGCCTATACAAATACATTGTAATCTTTAACGCCAAAAAAAAAAAATAAGATGAAAAATTGTGATATTTTTCTTATTTCTGCTCAAAATATAGATTGAGGGTACTCGTTAGAACCGCCTCATCGAGGTCACATGACTAAGATGGCCACCATGCCCTCATTGAGGCGGTTCTAACGAGTACCCACAACCTATAGAGCAGAAATAAGAAAAATAAGGTTTACCCCTGTAAAACGCAGTTTTACTATATAAAAGTGGGGTTCAATGGGGTCAAAATTATATAGGCATGTTTTCGTGATGTGAGCCTATTTACTTTGGGGAGAAAACAAACTTTATTCTTGCAGAACATACGAGATCTAATCTATATCTTGAAAGCATTTATTCTTGAAACAGTAGCACACACGGTGTGTTCATAAAGGTTTTATTGCCCCCCTGTGATATACCGTCTTCAGCAGATCAAAGGCTGATTAGGAGCTCTTGTCTAATCGCCTGATTGGGGCACTTCAGGAGAAAATCAATAATGTACATGAAAAATTAAATTCAAAATCTATACCACCAAATAAAATATTATTATTATACCCCCCCCCCCCCCTCCACCAAACAAAGTTTAAGTGGGGTATACTGTTTTCACGTTGTCCGTCTATCCGTAACACTTTGATTTTCCCTGCATATCTTGCTTAATAGTTTACAGAATCTTATCATTTTTTGCATAACTGTTGATATTGATGAGATGCTGCTGCTACATGAAAATAATGGTCCTGCGATCAATACTGTTTAAAAGTTATTCCCCTTTGTAATTCTTGAAAACTTGTCCGTGACACTTTTGATTTGCCTGTATGTCTTGCTTAATCAAAGCGCCAAAGGCACTGAAATGACAGATTCTATGAGAAAATCATAACACTGAAAACTTACAGAAAACCTTCCTAAAAAGATCTTAAAATTTAGAAAGGTAGTTCTGCAAATTCCAATATACGAATGATATGTTTGCAGATGTCTATAGACCGGTGGTATTATGGAACGCCATTCGATGTTTCAAATTTTTGGAAGAAACTATTTACGTTTTCAAAACCAAACATTAAAATTCAAGTTTTAACAATGCTACTGTCCATAAGTAACAGTTTTTGTCTGGTCGGTTGTGGGCACCTCTACCCAAAGTAACTCTATGGGAGAAAGGCTGACAAATCCAGTACATGAATTCCATTGGCTTGAAGACATTTTTGAGTAAGAACAGCACTATGAGCCCGCTCGTAATCCTGCTGGCTAAGATATCCCTGATTCTGAGCGTAAACAAATAAATTGAACCATGTGAGGCCGAAGCACTTGATTGATGTAACGTCTCAGCTATGATCTAGAATGTTCTTAATGACACTAAGCTGGATTCGCTAACTACACGCATTAGCTCACCACACAATTACGCTTATTTCACCCGATATGTCATGCTCTATTACGCACGCGTCGCCTCGGCATACCTTACACCTTTACGTCGAAACACCCGGAAACGACAACCGGCGTGATTCACGCTGAAGTTCGATTTGTCACTGAAACGCATATGTCAGTCGCTTAGACGCCAATTTACGTATTTCATGCACTAGCGTGTTCCGTACTGTGTCGACGCGTTAACTTTGGTCACGCCAAGGACGTCTAACTCTCAAGCGTGCATCGCATAAGGGCGACGATCAGTGTCAGTGCTTACTAGTCGGAAGTTGAGATCCCTTGTTTACCTACAGGTACAGTGTAGCAGCTGCCGGCGGAAATCTGTTTCGCATATGCGTCTGACAGTCGAATCGATCTTGACGTACTGACGTCGGTCTTCAGCTACGTCGACATCCACTAGCGTCTTCTGTATATAGTAAGATGTCGCTCCGATAGACGATAGATCACACACATGTGGCACCCAAAATCAGAGTCAATGTCATCCGCTTTCCGACCAGCTGCTAACTGTCCAGGGGCACGCTTACGATCCTTTAATGAAAAATGTTGCAATACGCTCTCACTAAATGCTTTTTTGAGAACAAATTTCAATTTCTTCTTTTCTAGGCACGACCTTACATAACACATCAAAAGTTTGATCCTGAACATGTGGTTTCTATCCGTACTGGTGTGAGGGTTGTGCACAGGATCGACGTGGCCGGACTGGTAACCAGACGTCACGGTTGATTGATTTAACCTTTTTAGCTTAAGGGCATGGTGCCTAAGTGTGTTGTTATCGTTTGGTTTCAGAATCACAGCACTGAGAGTGTGGGGTGTAGGTTGGAGTAATAGGCCTTGGCTGAGATTTAAACTGTTTCATTCAACTCTGAAATTCCAAACAAATAGTGAAGATTTTGATAAGAAGACGCGTTCGGCAGCATCAGATCTTGGTCTACACTGTTTGCCAAGTCTAGTATAACCCTCTTCAGTCTTATGGAATACCCCGATCTCACAGCGGCTATTTTCTACAAGACAAAAAGTTATTCTGACAAGTCAGTGATAGTCACGTAGACATTAGCACTGAAGCGCTTTTCTTATTATCAACTTCGGGTCGAATGCCAAATAATCAATACAAACATAGCCGCGTCGTTTGTCAGTGTTGGGTACATGTAAGTGTTATCTGTAAAATCTGCACATGAATCTAATGTTGGATCTGGCAAACAATGTAAACTCAGTTCAAAAGCCACACAGCACGGTGCTGATCTTGTTCTACACTTTTTTGCTTTAGTTACTAACATCTTAAGTTTAAACGAACCAGTCCAAGTCACCGTTCATGACCAGCCTGCATTTAGAGGCAATCGACATGAGTGTTGTCTGTGGTTTGATTTATTCACTGCCGTGGGTTTCTGGAGTGCGCTCTTCCATCACTGAAGTTGGGCTCGTCCATTCTTCTAAATATATGACACCTAGACTTATATCACAGGACCTACACTAAGTATCTGTACCATATTCCAGTGTTGAAAGGGACAGCCTTTCTTTTCAATTTCTCCACGCAAAGTCAATATACACCTAAGTTGTAACTGACCTAAACTTGACCTCGAAAGTCAGAAAGAAAACCCATTAATATTCTTGTCTACAGCTGACCTGGTCCAACAGCAGGCTGGTCTTTAAGGATTAAATATTGACAGCACTGATATAAAATAGTGTAAAACCTGAGCAGACTGCTAAGCTGACGCCGCAGTGATCTGGGTATACAGTCTCCCATCGCATGATACAGCTGATTCATATGAAATGCTGAATCGTCAAGTCGTCTGCTTCAAAAGTTTGTATTACGCTTACAGGATAACTAATATGCTTGTACAATTTTGATTACTGCGTCAAACCGGACTACATTTTGTGCGGACTCATATACCTATGGCGGTCAAAGCCGGAAGAAACAGCCAGAATTACTTTAAACGTGCAGCACAGCAAGAATAGACAGATGGGATCTGTCATTAATAAATTTAATAACTTTTGTATTTATTGTTCTACATTAATGAAACTTATATCACACTTGGTGCCTGAGGTAAGGAATCTGTTGTAGTAAAATATTTATCAAGGGCCCATAAGTCTTGGAGTTATGTCCCTAGATAGGTTTTCATTTAACATAGCCATTTGTTGAGCTCTAATAATGTTAAAGTGTATAGGGACAGTTTTATGGTGATCGTTTTGAAACTTTGCAGGTGTTTTCATATAGGTCTGAAGATGTTCATGTGTTTTTTCTTACTCCTAAAATTATTTCTTTCACTTTTTTCGTCTCTTTTAACTTAGCCATTTTTTAGGTCTAATAATGCTAAAGTGTATAGGGAGTGAGCACCTTGTTAGCGAACTCCTCTCACAGTTTTAGGGTGATCGTTTTGAAACTTTGCAGGTGTTTTTTCATACTCCTAAAATTATTTCATTCACTTTTTTCGTCTGTTTTAACTTAGTCATTTTAATGTTAAAGTGTATAGGGAGTGGGTACATTGTTAGCGCGAAGTTGAACAGATTCTTAAAACTCATCAAATATATTTTGTGTTTCGATAATTTACGGCCAAGTTGCCGGCTATGAGTTCAACTTCTTTTTAACATGTCTGCTCTTTTTTATTATTAACCATTGTCATGCGTGGGGTATCTAATAAGCAGTGCTTATTCACTTTTTTCATTTTGAAAAAGTTATTAATAAGAAATAAGAAAAAATAAAATGTAAGTTACAGTGGCGATTTAGTTTTTGTTGTCCACGGAAACGGATGCAAAACTCTTTTCAACGATTTGAAAACGCAGCGTTGAGACCACGCTTAAACGATCGTTTACATTTTCAGCCAATCAGATCATCGTTTCTGAAACGTTTCAAGCGTTTCGTATATCAACCAATCACATTAGCGTTCGGAAAACGCTGTCATGGAAACCGTTTCTGGTTTCATATGTTCTTTTTCGTTAACCAATAAAAATCCCGCAGACTCACTTTAATGATAATAATAATAATGATAATTAATAATAATGAATTAAGATAAAATAAATAAAAATAAAAAATATTTTTATTATCATTATTTATTATTATGTTGATTGTTTTTATTATGAAACAGAAAATAGATAAAAAATAATAGCGAAATGATTTTAAGGTGAAGAGGCTCTCCTGCAATAAACAGGAAATTATGTTTGACAGAAAGAAAATGTTTCCGGATTCTGTAGCTCAGTCGGATGCGCGTTTAACTGTTGATCCAGATTCGCGGGTTCAATGCTTGCCGGTGAAGAACAATCTACATAAGAACCTTTCATACATGGACAAAACATTAACCGAGAAGACTCTGTTTTCTATAGTTTCCGAATGCTTTTTGTGAGGGAATTTATTGTTCTCACCCATTACGTACGGCCACTATATTTAAGGAAACAAAAGAAAAAATAATAAATAAATTTATACAATGAATTTGACATTTAACATGATTTTTTAGTATATGTGATCTCAATAATTATCCGTCATCAAATTAACATTCGATGACAGATGTCTTCTTCAATCATCACGAAAACACGCCTTTATAAATTTGACTCTTTTGCATTGAAAAACTTGACTTGACAGGGTTAATTATTTTACATTATTTCTACTCAAATATAGACTGTGGGTAAACGTTAAACCCGCATCGCCAAGGCGGTTCTAACGAGTACCCACAATCTATGTTTTGAGTAGAAATTTGGACAAAAATATCAGAACTTTTATCCCAAAATTTACAATTTTGTTGTAGAGTAGAAGTTTTCAATTTATTTGATTAGGCTTGTTTTCGTAATGGAACAAAAATAAATTGTATTTGAACTGTCAGAATCAGACACACGTTAATGTTTTTTCTTTTTTATATTTCGGCGGTGAAAATATTTCATTTATAATTTTATAATATACTTAGCCGCGAAATCAATTTATATCTGAAACAAATAAAAATCATCGCTTCACCTCATTACAAAAACACGCACTTTCGTATTTTGAAAATTTTACCAAAAAACTAAGAAAAGTGTTATATTTTCTGCTCAAAGCATAGATTGTGAGAACTCGTTAGAGTCGCGTCGGTGAGGCGGTTCTAACGAGTAACCACCATCTATGTTATTAGCAGAATTAAGAAGAAATATGCCAATAACACACCCGTGCGACATAGTGGATTTTTTTCAGATCTCCAAAATGGCTACTTTTCTAATGAAAATCCGTGATATTTTTATGCTGCTAATATAGGTTGTGGGTGCTCGTTAGAACCGCCTCAATGCGAAGGTTCTAACGAGTACCCACAACCTATGTATTGGAGAAGAAATAAGAAAAAATAATGTATACCCACGTTCACCACCATTTTCTCGATATAAAGTGAGGTTTAAGGGGGTGTTCATTTCACGGACTTTTTCACGCGATGATGTACACCCATGTAAATTCCAGTTATATTATATAAAGGTTTGGTTTAAGGGCTCAAAATAATATAGGCTTGTTTTCATGATGTGGTGAAAACACGGTATGTTCATATTGTGAACAATAAATATGATCGCGAAATCTTCACAGGGCAACCCGGACTACTTTTTCAATATTCTTTTTTCATAAATGCCAGACAAATTTTGTCTAAAACATCAGACTTTTCACTCACGCTTCGCACTCGTGAAAATTCTGATGTTTTGAATTTACGCCACCTTAAACACTATTTTATTTTTGAGGCATTGATTCCAATTTTGAGCCTGTGTGTGTGTTATTTTACCATACATTGAGATGAAATGACATCTCAAGCCCTGTCGCCCAAACAAACAAAAAGGGTTTATATGTAGAGACGGCCAGCCTCGAACCACTTTGGCTGGTCAGGCATAGATCCTGTAAGCGGTTTTTCACATTTCAGTACTGGTCATTGAAGAAATATATGGGCTGCATGATGCTTCCACGCAGAGCTGAATCCGGTCCGCACACTAGTACCGGTAAACCACCTAGAGGATCTAAGCCTGTCCAGGAACCACGGTGCGAGGCGGACCGCCCATGCTAATAAACACTATTGGTTTCATTGGGCGACAGGGCTTGGGATGTCATTTCATCTCAATGTCGGGTAAAAGTCCCACAAAATTGGAAGCAACGTCTCTAAAATGACATTTACAGTGTTGACGGGGACGTTAAACCTCAAATGAAACAAACAAATCAGTACTGGTCACGAACAGACTCAGTAAAACCGAGTCTGCTATTACGTTTTTTTCGACTCGTATACATATATTGCATTCTGACATGCAGAACTCTATTTAAATGTGAGATTGAGGGGTAGTGATTTGAATTGCCTCGGTGAGGCAAAACCTATTAATATCCACAACATTTTTTTCGGAGAAATGAAGACGTTTATCCTAAATTGTCATCAACTACCTTCTACCCAACCCCCACCCCAAACCCCCACCCCACCCCACACACACTCTCTCTTCACCGTGTATGACATATGATAATTCTCGTGCTGTTCATAGAGGCGGATCTAACGTGGAGCCTCAACACGGTTTGTGCGTTGTTTTTGTGGAAATCATGAATTGTGTAAAGTCGATAGCATCGCCTTAATAACACAGATTATGAGTGCTCCTTAGCATCCTATACATCGTTGAGATAAAGGTTGGGCGTTACAGGGATCTACAATATTTTCTTTATTTTTGCTAATTTAGAAATTAAAACATAGATTGTGGGTACACGTTACCGAACACCAAACACAATGTTTGACAAAATATCAAACAAATATCATTGTTTTTTATCGTCGGAAAACCGTCCTTTTTTTTTTTTTTTTTTTTTTTTGTTTCATTCACTATGTCAACCGGTCGGATTATGTCCACTAACATTTTTAGGATGCAAAATTGTCACATTTTCCAGAGATTGCAGGTTCTGGTAAAACTGCATCAATCAGACGGTTCTAACGAGTGCCCACAATCTATGTTTTTGGAAAAGGCGTAAGAATGTTGCCCGGCTGGCAGAACTTGCGACCCCTGATCACCAGCTAGACGCGCATCAGACTGAGCTACAGATCCTCGAATTAATGTCGCCCGACCGGCAGCTACCGAACCCGCGACACCTGATCAACAGTTAGACGTACATCAGACTGTACTACAGGTCCCCAAATTAACGTTGTCCGACCGGCAGCTACCGAACCCGCGACACCTGATCAACAGTCAGACGTACATCAGACTGTACTACAGGTCCCCGAATTAACGTTGTCCGACCGGCAGGTACCAACCCGCGACTCCTGATCACCAGCAAGACGCACACCAGACTGTGCGACAGTTCCACGAATTAATGTTGCCCGACCAGCGGGTACCGAACCCGCGACATCTGATCACCAGTCAGATGCGCACCAGACTGTGCTACAGACCCACCAAATAATGTTGCCCGGTCGGCAGGTACCGAACTCGCAACCTGTGATAACCAGTCAGACGCGCATCAGACTGCTACAGACCCACGAATTGATGTTGCCCGGCCGGCATGTACCGAACTCGCAACCCCTGATCACCAGTCAGCCTTGCGTCAGACTGCTACAGACCCACGAATTAATATTGCCCGGCCGGCAGGTACCGAACTCGCAAACCCTGATCACCAGTCAGACGCGCATCAGACCATGCTTGCGAGGCCTGCATAAAGCAAGTGTCCTAGTTTGTTTAGGGGAAAACTAATATCAGATTGCGTATTCCTAGGCTTTCGCTGTTACCGTCCAGTCAGCTATATTAAGGTCATATCGAGCCGGCCAGTCAGTTTCTAAGCCACTTATTGTTTCCTGGACCAACACCATTTGATCAGCACATTACACATTATATTACCAGAAAGTTGCATCTTGCCCTTTAGAATCGGTGGAAGCGAGGGATATTTTTGGATCAATCACCACGAAAGAAGTTTACTGGGCCCAAATTGTCCTAGGCCGAATCGTCCTAGGCCAAATCGTCCGGGCCAAATCGTCCGCTGGCCGAATCGTCCTACATTCATCGGGGATAGAACCCACTGCTCTGTGATCATCAGACCGGGTCACCGAGACCGACCACACGTGTAACCAATGGTTCCCTAGTAGAATTTGTATATATGTGCGTAGTTTAGGCTTTATCCTCGCTGGTCACACATGATGATGATGATGATGATGATGATACGTACGTCATATAACACCCTCCCCCACCCCCAACCACCCCCCCACACACGTGGGGTGTTGTGTAGTTTAAAATATTATTCAAACATGGTGTATTTTGATTTTATCATGCATTATTATATTATTCAACTCAACAACGTTACTATGGTTATTTCCTGCTTATTTTTCCCACAAACGTATTGATGAGGAACTTGTATATTGAACAAGGCAGCTCTTTGATATCGGATTACACGGGGCGGTTTTCAGAAGATGTGCGGTTACCTGCAGGGCATTAGGTTAGCAGCGGTATGACAGGTACATACTGGGACGCGTCACGGCAAAAGAAACCTATAGGGAAATGTCGGTATTTGTGTTGTCCGATTTCGATAAAGTGGTTTTTCCGTTGTACTAAATTTTTTATTTATTTATTTATTTGTCGCGGCAAATTTTATTGTCACCCGAGTGCTAAAATTTCAACTGTCACATCATTAGAACGTAGTTTTCAGATGAAAAGTAATGTTTTCATCTCAATTCAAATTTAGATTGTAGGTGTTCGTTACAACCGCCCCAGTGAGACAGATCTAACGAGTGGCCACAAAATACGTTTATGGGCAGAAAAATGAAAAAATAATGTATATTTCTGTAAATTCCAATTTACTTTATAAAGTGCGCGACCGTGTGTGTGTGTTATTTCCTTACATGTTTTTTTTTTTCTTTATCTTCACTTGTCACTATTTCACCCACTTATGGTCTACACTATTTCCATATACATGTACATCCACACCAGCGTTGGATGAAGATGAGTGTCATTATTATTATTGTTAATATTATTATTATTATTATTATTATTATACGGGCCTCCGTGGCCTAGTGGATAAGAGCGCTGACTCTTAGTCATTAGGTCTCTCACCGCCGTAGGTTCGAGCCTCGCTCGGGCCACGTGTGAGACGCCAAGTTCTGCAACGGAAGGTCAGGTGGTTTTTCTCCGGGTACTCCGGTTTTCGCCCACCTCTGATTAACGATCGGCTCGATATGAGTGAAATAATCTTGAAAGGGTCGTAAAACCAAAAAAAAAAAAAAAAAAAATATTATAACTGAATCCGACAGAAAACAAAATCCGGGAATGCCATACGTTATGTAGCGTATGTCCAGCGCATGCCCTGCAGCGTTATATTTTCCAAAAAGTTGATTGCGGGCAAAAATCGAAAATAGCTTAACAGCTTGGACTAGGATAGTCTTTGAAACCGGATTACGTAAGATGTGCATTGTTTGTTTGTTGAGGTTTAACGTCCCCGGCAACACTGTAAATGTCATTTTGGAGACGTTGCTTCCAATTTTGTGGGACTTTAACCCGACAATGAGATGAAATGACATCTCAAGCCCTGTCGCCAATTGAAACCAATAGGGTTTATTAGCACGGACGGTCCGCCTCGCACTGCGGTTCCTGGACGGGCTTAGATCCTCCATGCGGTTTACCAGTAGTAGTATGCGGGCTGGATTCAGCTCTGCGTGGAAGCACCAAAACAAGATGTTGCATCGACGCCCATGCGACGCCGACTAGACGTCGTTTATTTGTTTGCTTGATTTGGGGTTTAACGCCCCCGTCAACACTGTGTAGGGCATTTTGGCGACGTTGTTCCGATATTGTGGGACTTATACCTGACATTGATATGACATCTCAAGCCCTGTTGCCTAATAAATCCAATATGGTTTATATGCATGGACGGTCCAACTCGCACCACTTTTCCTGGGCACGCTTAGTACTCACGTGCGGTTGGTTTCAGCTCTGCGTGGAAGCATCATGCAGCCATCTATTTCTTCAAGCCCCAACTTGACGTCGTATGCACGCTAGGTCACCTACGATACAGGTATGTGACTTCTGTGGTTGCTAAGATTTTGGAAAAGGTCTGCCGGCATGTCAGCAGACAATAATAATAATAATAATAATAATAATAATAATAATAATAATAATAATAATGAATTCCCCCGTCAACCCCAGTTTTTTTCTTGATAAAGTGGGGTCTAGTGGGGATCTTCATTTCACGGACTTGTTAACCTGGTGGTTATGTTTCTTTCCTTTTTATCTTCTCATATGGTCATAAGGGATATTTTAGTCTGTTATATTACTTCATGCAACAAACACTCACGTAAACCTTCCTTAAGCGCAAAATTTGGGTTTACACTCATAAATATCCGCCACCGTTTTTCACACACACACACACACACACACACACACACACGCACGCACGCACGCACGCACGCACGCGCGCGCGCGAACACACAAACGCACACAGGTTAACAGCCGCGATTTGGATAAATCGCCATTGTCAGATTATTTTCTTAAGATCGTCAAGAAAAGTGTATATATAATGTTGACCCCCTTGAACCCCATTTTCATAAAGTACAACTGGGGTTAACGGTATCCTATTTCTGCTCGAAGCGGTTCTAACGAGGACCAGCAATCTATGTTTAGGTTCACGTTCGGTGAAGATCAGCAATCCATGTTTAGAGCAGAAAAATGCAAGATATCGGATATTTTGTCAGAAAATTTTCAATTTTTGTTGACAAAACTTTCAATATATTTGAATCGGCGTGTTTTCCGGCGTAAAGTACCGTTAAAGATGAAATCTCCAAAATAGTTATTCTTAGTTTCGAGTGAAAACTGATCAATTTTATGCTCGGAACATAGATTCAACAAAGCTCGTTTTAACCGCCGTGTACATTGTTTTTCAAAAAAGTTGGGTTGCAGGGGTATTAATTAACAAATACTGATTAACGCGTTCTATTTCATAATTCGCTTTAGGAAAATAGAGGCACGAGACAAGCTGCATTCTTCCATAATATTCAGACGAAAAATAAAAATAATAAAAAAATAATTATCATTCGCGCTTATATCTGCATCAAACCATTATGATTACGCTCCCGTGCGCTAAATGTCTCTAAAACTAACGTTTCTCAGATGAAAATGTTTTTTTTTTTTTTTTTTAATTCTGTCATATTTATAGATTCATGACTGCTCATTAGAACCACCTTGGTAATAGAGTTTTAACGAGTATCCGCAATCTATGTTTTAGAACAAAAATATTAAAAAAAAATAATGAATTCCCCGTAAATCCCATTTTCAAAAAAAAAAAAAATGCTCATTAGAACCGCCCTGTCCAGACAGTTTTAAGGAGTACCCGTAATCCATGTTTTGGAGGAAAAATAAGGAAAAAAGGAATACCTCGTAAACCCAATGTGCTCTATATACTGTGGGGATTAGAGGGGCCACGAACTTGTTATCTTTATGCATGAGCTGTAGGGTGCTTGTTAAAACCGCTTCAACAAATCGGTTCAAACAAAAACCGACATTCAATGCTCTTGAGATAATGATGGATCTAGTTGGACATGTTGGAGTGTTTATTTAACGGACTTTTTGTTGAGGTGATGATGAATAATTTAGAAATTCTGAATTAACATATAACAAATATCGACTAATGTATAACAGTTTCCGGAAAGCAGATATTACACACGCGTGTAAACACATTACCTGGCGTTGCATGGTAACGTAAGTGAAGTGTAGTCAGTGACAAATTTCGCCAATACTATTATATGACCCTAATGTCTTGGGAAATACGGTCATCTATAATTGCCAGAATATACAGGGGTTCTAATAATTTTGGCCTCAGTGTGGCACAAATATTTCCTTAACATTTAAACAAACAAATAACATTTCTCAGCTAATGCATTTTCTTAACCCGTATTTGACAAAGATGGAATCTCCCACTTAGTAAGTTTGGATTGGTCCATTTCCAATTATTGGGCTGCCAGGTTTGTTTTATTAGCGACACATTTTGCAACAATGTTTGTACTTTCAGCAAACAGTGTAGAACCAGGTCAGACATCAAGTTTTGTGGCGTCTGATCTGGGTCTGCACTATTTGCCAATGTCCCACAAAAGGGCCGCTAGGCATATATGGGTTAAATCTTCGATACACTTATTTGTTTGTTGTTCTTTCTTTCTTTTTTTTTTTTGGTTCTTTTGTTTATAGAAAAAAATCCATAAAGATTTTTAGGATGAACGTATTGTCTGAAAATTTATCATGCATTAAGCTGAGGTATTATCCATGTCGTTCTCGATTGTTCTTTATATAGGAGGTTTTAGGAATTCCATTTATGACGTCATTCTTGCGCATGCGCAAAGTACTGGCCGTCAATTGAAACGGCCATCGCTATTCAAATGTATTGGCGGAGCTTAAAATGCTAACAATATTCAGGCATTTTGGGAGTAAATATACCCGTTTTCATTGAAATAATGCCTCGAGAAGGAAAGAATGATATTTTACTTTCATTACCAAAATTCATTTATCCTAAATCCGTTTTTAATTGACGAAAATCTTTTCGTGAATGACCCATGTCAATGGCTTGAGATACCGTTATTCACAAAATAAGCTTTTACGTAAGTTTCGTTTTACTCGCTATCTATCTATCTATCTATCTATCTATCTATCTATCTATCTATCTATCTAGCTAGCTAGCTAGCTAGCTAGCTATCTATCTATCTATCTATCTATCTATCTATCTATCTATCTATCTATCTATCTATCTATCTATCTATCTATCTATCTATCTATCTATCTATCTATCTATCTATCTGTCCAACGATCTGTCTACATGTGCAATTTAAATGTCCATACTGACAGTCGAAATAAACTTATGAGTGAACTGACGGAGGGACGTTGAGTCAATGTTGGTTCGACGTCATGCCGTCGACACCAACTGCAACTCACTTCATTGTCACATGACCGTTGGCCTGATAGAGAGAGAGACAGCCAGAGAGAGAGAGGGTTTGACTGACAAACTGACAGCAGACAGACAGACAAATTAACATACTGACAGTCCGAAAAAAATCAATGAGTGGACTTACAGACGGGCGTCGAGTCAACGTTTGCTCGACGTCATGCCGTCGACAACCACTCCAACTCACTTCAATGGCACGTGACCGTTGAGATGGGTTGACTGATCCCTGTATCCAAGAAGCCCACAACCCTTTTTGTACCAAATGGAATCTTCCTCCTTATATATAGCAGGAGTCATTTTCAAAAATGACATTTTATTAAGCAACGCCTTATTATCAACGAAACGCTGTGACGTTTCATCGACGTTCCAATGTCAAATTCAATGCATCGCTTTGAAGTTGGTTTGATGTACACACGACGTTGTTGACACGCTACATGTCGGTTGACGTAACCTCATTTAACGACAAACTGTAATTTACATTTGCCTGTGCTCGCTAATTGTTGGTGCGCTAAGAGAGAGAGAGAGAGAGAGAGAGAGAGAGAGAGAGAGAGAGAGAGAGAGGACCCTGTTGGGTCGTATGTACAATAGTTCATTTTCGTAATGCGAAATTTCACATCTGGCAGTATATCGGTATTTCTCCTATTATTTTACATTAGAATTCCAAAAAAGTTTAAAAGAATTACACTGTTTTACGCTGTAATAAACACTTTAACTGTCCCACTGCCTTTGAAGCAATACGACAGATGACGGCCAGGGCTTTTCCCGTTCTATTTTTTTTAGAACCGGATATACGTCACGAAAAAAGCTCCTATATGTATAGTTTAGTTAAGATTGTTCTTTGTACTCCGTATTTAAAGTCAATGATCATGTCATTTCTTAAGCAATGGCATACATGCACTTACAGAATATTCATTTTTTGCTCAAATATAACCTTAATTTTAAGTGAATATATATGTTAAGCTGTTGAAGATAATCGTAAATAAACATACACATGTATTTAAGTAAACAAAAGCGATTGCGCATGCGCGCTAAATGCATTAATTCGATTGGCTCAGTCATAAAACGGTTTCAAACGGTCATACTATTGGCCAAAACGGGAAAGCGTTTTCAATAGCGTTTTGATCTTTTCAGAGCGCACGCGCAAATTTACCGTTTGTCTGAAACGATTCGCCTTGACTTTTGATTGGTCAAAACGATATGAAACGCTCGGACCGTTGTCGAAACGCAAACGTTGTGCAACGGTTTCAAAACGGACCCTAAACGCAAAAACGGGTAGGTCGAACGTTATCGCCACTGTACATTTTTATCATTTTTTTTTTTCATTTGAAGCATGGTATAAGCATGGTATGTAAATAATAATAATAATAATAATAATTTATTACTATGGTTAATTAAAATACATTTCCATCACGTGAACTAGTCCGTGAAATGAAGACCCCCTATACCCCACTTTATATAGAGAAAACTGGGGTTTTTACGGAGGTATACATTATTTTCCTTATTTTTACTCCAAGACATATGTTGTGGGTACTCGTTAGAACCGCCTCAATGAGGCGGTTCTAACGAGCACCAACGACCTATGTTTACAGTATTAATAAGAAAAATATTACGGATTTTCATCAGAGAAGTAGCCATTTTGGAGATGAGAAAAATGCACTATGTCGCACAGATGTGTTATCGTAAAGCTCCCAGTGAGGCATCATGTGAACAAGACCGTGAACCGTGAAATCAATGCCCCCCCCCCAAACCCCGTGTTTGTTTTCGCCCCAAAATAAATAAATAAATAAATAATAACAATAATAATAATAATAATTTATTACTATTATTATAATTTTTATTAATCTGCTAAGCCTATGTGTTTCTTCTTCTTCCTCTCCCCATTACGTTAACCCTTATCCTGCTGAATAACTGAATTAGCAACACCCATTTCTGACTATCAGCCAGTGAGACTACATCATATAATGTTTTCATTCAAATTCACAATCTGAATGACAAACAGTGTAGATCCTGGTCAGGTGGCTTCTTGAGAAGCCATCTGATCTGTATCTACACAGTTTGCAAAGGTATGGGTTGGCTTGAACAGCAGTGCGACATAGTGCATTTTTTGCTCATCTTTTCTGATGAAAATCCTTGATATCTTTATTATTCATACCGCAAACATAGGTTGTGGGTTCTCGTTAGAACCGAATCAATGAATACCCACAACTTATCAGTCACCCCCTATATTAATTGCATTGTAGCACATTGTGCTTATAAACATATGCTATCTCAGGACAAGTGAGCTTTATCAGGTCAACGTGATAGTGCACTTGTTAGAGCTGGACTGCTGGAAAAATATGACAAAACTGTAAGTGTATAATGGGATAAACAGATAAATAGAATACCAGATTCGTGTCATTTGATATCAAGTTTATCAGGCTCGGCTTCGAGAACGCATGTAGAATCGCTCGGCAAGCCTCGCGATTCTAAAAGCGTTCTCGAAGCCTTGCCTGATAAACTTGATATCAAAAGACACTCACCTGGTATTCTCTATATATGTCTTTGAGCAAGATAAAGAAAATAATGTACAACCACGTAAACCACAGTTTTCTCTATATTAAATGTGATTTTGGGGGGGGGGGGGGGCATTCATTTCAGAGACTTGTTCACGTGAGGTTTTTTATCTATCTATTTATTTATTTATTTATTTATTTATTTATCTTTAGCTGATATTGTATTACAGTTAGGTAAGTTAGGTAAGGGTAGAGGGGATGTTGTTATTTTCTCTGTTTCAACACTTCCATTCACATCACGAAAACACGCCTATATAATTTTGACCCCTTGAACCCCACTTTCATATAGTAAAACTGGGGTTTACGGGGGTAAACTTTATTTTTCTTATTTCTGCTTAGATTGTGGGTACTCGTTAGAACCGCCTCGATGAGGCGGTTCTAACGATTGCCCATAATCTATATTTTGAGCAGAAATAAGAAAAATATCACAATTTTTCATCTTAAAATTTTCATTTTTTCGGTGATAAAGGTGGCAATGTATTTGTATAGGCGTGTTTGCGTAAAGATTTTCCTCTGTCCCTATTATCATCTCCTTTACTATATCTTCTATCTCCTCCCTCCCTTTCTCTGGGTGAGGACACAAAATTACCTACAAGGGTTTATGTGAACAATCAGTCTGTCTTATTCTTTTTAATTATCATAACGACAGTACTCAAAAACAGCTATTTTCCTTATTAAAATTTGTAATATTTGTAATATTTATACGCCATAGGTTTATGGGTGCTCGTTAGAACCACCCAATTTAGGCGGTTCTAACAAGTACCGATCAGTCTATTTCGTCGATAAGACAAACGAACAAGAAGCCCATGGGCCAAGTGCTACGCTCACCAGAGCTCAGGGGGACACTGCCCACTGGCAGGATTGTATTTTAATTAACCATGGTAGCCCTGCGTCCAAGGATGCTGCAGATAAAATTTGGACCCAATCAGCTTCAGAGGGGTGATGTCGCTTGAATGTGTTGTTGCAGGACAACAGATAACAATTGGGAATTTCCCGTCTGTGGCAACCAATAGGCCTAAAAGAACATCATTTAAGGGCCATTTCTATGAAAGTGTGACAAAAAAATCTTGAAAGGCATAAATGTCATTTTTCAATTTTTCCCACTACAAGTCAATGGAAACTTTCAACTTGCCATAGCAAACAAACTTAAGAGCCGAATTTCATATACCAGAGCACAGATGCGCACCGCCCAATGGCAGCCATGTATTTTGACATGATATGATATTCATCTACCAATTATAAAGTCTGCCAAACAAACCATATACCCAAATGAGCACCCATGTGGACTCAGTATCTGAAATATTAGGGGTTTTATAAAGTAGAGGGAGTGGGGCATGGACCCAACAGAACCCTGGTTGGTATCACTTAATGCGACTTATCAAAAGGAACAGATACATATATGGTTTAGCGGTGGGGATATGTATGGTTCCTGAGATGTAAGACCTTTAAAGCAGTGGAGGATTGGGGCATGGCAGATCCAAGAAAAGTCCAAGATTGTAGCCACTAAAATGTGTTTTCTCATAAGGACCAAGAATATGTGTGGGGATCTGGACGGTTTCTGAGATATGAGGCCCTTTTCTGAAGTGGATGGAAGAGAAATGGCCCCTGCAGACCACCCCCCCCCCCCACTCCCTCCACCCCCGCGAGTCGGTGTGACTGAATGTGTTTAATAATAATGAACACAAATTTATATGATTATAAGGTGCGGCTCTGAGTGGTTCCTGAGATATACGACCTTTTATGAAGTGGAGGGGCTGGGCATGGCCCCAGCACAAAGGGCCCCCCTTACTGGTATGAAGGAATGAGTCTTATCATAAGGAACAAGAATAAATATGGTTAAGGGGTGGAGATCTGAACGGTTTCTGAGATATTGAGCCTTTGATATATGGCTTTAAATGAAGTAAAGGGGACATGGCCAATGACACCCAGAGGGCCCCATTGCTGGTGTTACTGAATGCGTCTTAACATAAGGGACATGAATATATATGGTTTAGGGATGGGTCTGTGAATATTTTCTCAGATATATATAATATATATGGTTTAATGGTGGGGATCTGTAAGGTTTCTGGGATATTGGGCTTTTTAGGAAGTGGAGGGGGTGGGGCATGGCCCCGGCACATCCCGGGGACCCCCAGGTTGGTATCACTAAATGTGTCTTATCATAACGAATAAGAATATATTTGGTTTAGGGGAGGGGATCTGTAAGGTTTCTGAGATATTGAGCCTTTGACGGAGTGTAGGGGGTGGGGCATGGCCCCGGCACACCCCGGGGGACTCGCATGTTGGTGTCACTGAATGTGTCTTATCGTTAGAAACAAGAATATATATGGTTTAGGGGTGGGGATCTGAATTAGTTTCTCAGATATACGGCCTTTTATTGAGTGGAGGGGATGGGGCATGGCCCCAGCACATTCCAGGGTACCCACAGGTTGGTGTCACTGATTCCGTCTTATCATAAAAAATAAGAATATATATGGTTTAGGGATCGGAATGGTTTCTGAGATAGATGGCATTTTATGAAGTGGAGGGGTGGGGCTTGTCCCCGGCACATCCCGGGGACCCCCAAGTTGGTATCACTTAATGTGTCTTATCGTAAGAAACAAGAATAAATATGGTTTAGGGGAGGGGATCTGTAAGGTTTCTGAGATATATGGCATTTTATTAAGTGGTGGGGGGTGGGGGTACGGCCCCGGCTCAAACTTGTGGACTCCCAGGTTGACACAAAACCATATGGCTAAGAGCAGTTTACTCAAGGAACATTTCTAATAAAGTTTTGTCAAAATATCTGCAATGACTTGGCAGTAAATACCATTTTTCAATTTTCCCCATTATAAGTCTATGGGATCGCCCCGACCATCGGAGCTTTGAGCAATAGATTGTGCTGCATGTTGCTTCCACGCAGAGCTGAAACTGACCATTCATGAGTATTGGTAAACCACTTAGGACTAAACCTGCCCAGGCAATGTGGTGTGAGTCAAAACGCCCAGTGCATATAAGCTGGGCGGCAGGGCTTGAAATGTCATTTCATCACAATGTCGGGTAAAAGTCCCACAAAATTGAAAACAACGTCTCCAAAGTGTATTGATAGTGTTGACGGAGACGTTAAACCTCAATTCAAACAAACAAACATCAAAAATAAAAAATCTATGGGAACAATGAGTTACCATAGCAACCAAACTAAAAAGCCGAATTTTGTAAAAACAAAACCAAATACAAGAGGCCCATGGGCCACAATGCTCACCAGAGCTCAGGGGCCACTGTCCACTGGCAGCAATGTATTTTAATTAAGCAGGGAAGCCCTGTGCCCAAGGAGGCTACAGATAAAATTTGGATCCAATCAGCCTAGTGGCCTCAGATTCTGATGTCGCTTGAATGTGTTGTTGCCTGACAACAGATGACAATTGACAATTTCCCATCTTAGGCAACAAATACAGTAGAACTTCGATGGCTCGAACACCTATGGCTCGTTTACCATGGATGAGTCGAACCCATTCTTGGGCCCCTAGCCAAATCCTCTTCATAAGAAATTGTGGAGGATAATTAAGAAGATTTTAGTCTTTTATCTTGCAAATGTATGCTGTGTGTACTCATTAGAATCGCCTCGATGAGGCGATTCTAATGAGTACACACATCATACATTTTCATTATAGAACACCGAAAAGGTGTCTGAAGTATCTCGTTATTCCTCCTGACAGTAACCCTCAGTGGCTCGAACTACCCCAGTCTCGAACAGATTTTCATGGTCCCAAAGGTGTTCCAGCCATTGAAGTTCGACTGTAGGCCAAAAGGAACATTATTAAAGGAATATTTCTATGAAAGTGTGGCAAAATATCTTGAAAGACATTAATGTCATTTTTCAATTTTCCCCATTATAAGTCAATGGAAACTCTTAACTTGGCATAGCAAACAAACTAAAGAGCTAAATTTCATAAACTAGAGCTCAGGTGGACACTGTCCAATGGCAGACATGTATTATAACATGATATGATTTTAATATACCAATTATAAAGTCTCCCAAACAAACCCCATACCCAAATGAGCACCCATGTGGACTGTATCTGAAATATTAGGTGTTTTATAAAGTTAAGAGGGTGGGGCATGGACCCAATGGAGCCCTGGTTGGTGTCAATAAATGCGTCTTATCAAAAGAAACAGAGACATATATGGTTTAGCAGTGGGGATATGTATGGTTCCTGAGATACAAGGCCTTTTAAGCAATGGAGGGATTCGGGCATGGCAGATCCCATAAAAGCCCAAGCTTGTTGTCACTGAATATGTCTTATCATAAGGACCAAGAGTATATATGGTTAAACGGTGGGGATCTGAATGATTTCCGAGATATGAGGCCCTTTTATGAAGTGGCAGGATGAAAAATGGCCCCTGCGGACCCCACAAGACGGGGATGGCTGAATGTGTCTATTAACAATGAACAAGAATATATGTGATTATAGGACGGGGGATTGAATGGTTTCTGAGATATATGACCTATTATGAAGTGGACTCTTATCATAAGGAACAAGAATATATATGGTAAGGGGTGGGGATCTGAACAGTTTCTAATATATATGGATTTTAATGAAGTAAAGGGGTGGGGCATGGCCCGTGGCACCCCGGGGGACCCCCATGCTGGTGTCACTGATTGCGTCTTATCACATGGAACAAGAATATATATGGTTTAGGGTTGGGGCTCTGAACAGTTTCTCAGATATACGGTCTATTGTGAAGTCAATGGGTGGAGCATGGCCCGGGTGTACCCTGGGTGACCCCTAGGTTGGTGTCACTGAATCTGTCTTATCATGAGGAACAAGAATATATATGGTTTAGGGGTGGGGATCTGTAAGGTTTATGGAATATTTGGCCTTTTATGAAGGGGAGGGGGTTGGGCATGGTCCCGGCACATCCCGAGGGGACCCCAAAGTTGGTGTCACTGAATGCAACTTATCATAAGGAATGAGAATATATATGGTTTATGGGTGGGGATCTCAATGGTTTCTGAGATAAATGGCATTTAATGAAGTGGAGAGGGTGGGGCATGTCCCCGGCACATCCCGGGTGACCCATAGGTTTGTGTCACTTAATGTGTCTTATCATAAGGAACAAGAATATAAATGGTTTAGGGGTGGGGATCTGAATGGTTTCTGAGATAAATGGCCTTTTATGAAGTGGAGGGGTCGGAGCATGTCCCCGACATATCCCGGGGGACTTCCAGGTTGGTGTCACTAAATGCATCTTATCATAAGGAACAAGAATATATATTGTTTAGGGGTGGGGATCTGTAAGGTTTCGGAGATAAAAGGCATTTTATGAAGTGGAGGGGGCGAGGAATGGCCCCGGCACAACCTAGGGGACCCCCAGGTTGACAAGAAAGCATAGGGCTAAGAGAAGTTTACTCAAGGAACATTTCTATGTAAGTTTTTTTCAAAATATCTACAATGACTTGGCAGTAAATGCCCTTTTTCAGTTTTCCCCATTATAAGTCAATGGAAACTCTAAGTTGCCATAGCAACAAAACTAAAAGGCCGAATTTCATAAAAAAAAAACAAAAAAAAAAAAAACTGTAAAGGCAAATATGGTGAATATTTTCATAAAGCCTCCCCCTCTTAGAGCTTACGGTTTCTGAGGAGATGATTTTTTAAGTATTTTTTTTTTTTTTTTCTATTTTTTTTTTTTTTTTTTTTTTTTTTTTTGCATTTTGGTTTCCGTGGCAACCAACGAAAATGAGCAGTAGGCCTAAAAGCATATGACAAATAGTAGATTGCCTAAGGAACATTTCTATAAAGGTTTTGTAAAAATATCTGCAGAGGCTAGGCAGTAAATGCCATTTTTCAATTTTTCCCATTATAAGTCTATGGCAACTTTAAGTTACCATAGGAACCAAACTGATGAGCCGATTTTCATAAAAAACACAAACTTTCAATCCCCCAGCCCAAGGATGCTACAGATAAAGTTTGGGCCAAATGGGCCTAGTGGCTTCAGAGGAGATGTCGTATGAAAGTGTTGACGGACGCAGACGCAGACGACGACGGACAACTGCCTATCCTATAAGCTCCCCCGGAGCCTTCGGCTCTGGTGAGCTAAAAACCCAAATTTCAATTCCCCATAGATGAAATTTGGGCCCAGTCAGCCCTTCCACAATATTGGAAGCAGCGTCTACAGTGCTGATGGTGACGATAAACCTGAAATCAAACAAACAAAAAAAAAATGGATCGATCATCGACCTAAAATATCTAAAACTGATTTGAGACTCAGAAGGTCTTTATGGTATAGGTCAAAGTATTTTCGTCTGCATAATTATATAAAATAGAGTGATTAATAAAGTAAAATATGTCATTGATAAATGCATTGAATAAAAGGGGTCCTAGAATGTACCCATCACGAAAACACGCCTATATAATTTTGACCCCCTTGAGTGAGTGAGTGAGTTTTACGTCCCACCAACAGCTAAGGTCATACGGAGACGGGATCTCGGTTTAAAGACTCATCCGAAAGTCTGGAGAAGCCCGGGATCGATCCTGCGACCCCTGGTTTACAGTGGGGTGTAGGGGTGTTTTTTCACGGACTTGTTCACATGATGTTATCAGCTGCTTCTGATTTTGTGTTCATATGATTCATCAACCGGTTTGAAAGAGAACAATTCAGATGAATCTCTTGAGGGTTATTTTCAATCGGAGAAGTCTGGTTTAAACTGCAAGGCACTATCTCCGATGCCTTTGGCAAACAAAGTATTGGTTGAAAATTTTGCAAACCGCCTTCTGATATGAGATTATCTTGCAATTTTTGGATCAAATAGTTTCATTACCGCTGTCTTGGCTTTTTATTTTTTGGATAGGAAACGTTTGATCGCAGACCAAAAGTCCTTTGATTTTTGCCCATTAGCACGTCTTTAAAAAGTACTCTCATAGAGAGTCTTAAAAGTTCAGTGACCTTATTGCGTTGTTTTCTTAATTAACCCAGTTCACATGTGTTCTGCATCTGCTATACGTGTTAAAAGCATGCTTTTTATTTTATTGTTGTTGTTGTTTTGTATACTGCGCGGCGAAGATCACCGTTCATGAATGCAGACCTTTTAGGCTTTACCGATTTTTCTTTGATAGGAGCATGCCCATCTATTACATCTGTCAGCAACCTTTCATAAGCCCAGTAAATGTCGTCTACATCATCAAATACATACGCAGCATGAAAGGGTATACAACTGACATCCACACTGAATGATTTCTGATGAATATCTTTATAGCTCCGATATTTGGTTTCCGCTTCTCACACCTGTCTGCAGTACCCCTGACTGCCACAACATTCATGTTGTGCCTGTCACTGATACCACAGGCGAAGTTTACAAAATTCCACAACTGAATCAATGAATCCAAATGACAAGAAGATATAAAATACACTTTGATGTAAACGCTGTAAATATCGTTAAACTTATTGGTAACATATTAGTCGATTGATCTAGTTAACCATAAAATTATTTTTGAAAGGTTGCAATTTTACAAGTGCAATGAAACATGTCTGAAATAGTTTCAGTCTTATCTAACTACTAGATAGCAGAGTTTCGTCAAGTCATAATTTGCCTGAGCCTGCACGTTAGACATTTGTCGTTCCTCAAGGCTCTATTCTAGGTTCTTTCTTATTTTTAGATTTAAATGACCTACCATTATTTGGTCAAGTTCCTCTGTTGTTGACGGTACCACAATCTATCTTTTTCAGTATGGCATTAACCTGCTAGTCTTCGCTAGGATCGCTTAATGAATATAGTACAAACAAAATTGCATGGGCAAAATAAAAGTTATGTTGAATAAAGGTGTTAATATCAAAATGACTATCTGTGAAAAGATTATGGATGTTCATATTGCTGAACAAACTGATTTGTACAAAGCTTTCATTAGACCTCATTTTGAATAATGTAGTGTAATATGGGGTAACACTAAATTTAGCAAACTAAATAGACTACATAGAGGACCTCACGTGAGTATACATGTATTATGGAATTTATTAAACGAGTTGAGGAAAAGGGATAAAATGTGAGGCTTTGCCTCACATTTTATCCCTTTTCCTCAACGAGTTTAATAAATTCAATAATACTTGAGCACGAATGCAAGATTCTATTCATCATATGACTTTTAAAACGCATTTTATTCACGATTCGTACGAAAAATGTCAATATTCCGCCATTAGTAAACGCGACGCCGTTAAGGACGTCATACATGTAACTTTACGGGACGTATCAAGCTAATTTGCATATTAAATCTACTAGTGGATTATCGAAAATATTACATGGCGTTATAACACTCTCAGACGCGACGTCATATGGTAAATTAATTTTATCACATCAATATATTGGACTTACGAAAGCTCTGAAACGTCTGGATACCCTTTCTTTTGATCGAAGTGTATTCCTAAATAAAGCACAAACTATGTGTAAAGTTTACGATAATATAGAACCTATTTATTTGCAAGAGTTTTTTTTTTCCAAGTGAGAGATGTAACTAATGATAATACAGCGTCTCAGAAGAATGACATTTTATAGCTGGCTAAATGCATCTTATTCAAGGGTAGTCTTTTATTCTACGGCGTAAATTCCCGTTAGTATAAATAATTCATGCTCATAACATACTTTTGTGAAATACAATGAACTGAATGGGTAACCCATTTCTGTAAAATTGTTTTCAACAAGGGTATTCAATTATTATGAGAACCTCAAACGCCCTAATTAGACGTCGCATTTCGGTATTTTAATTGCTCTCTCTCTCTCTCTCTCTCTCTCTCTCTCTCTCTCTCTCTCTCTCTCTGATCCATTTCAGGTCTTTTAGTGTATTTTATTCATCTCACTTTAAGCGTGCATAATATTTTACTGTTGTGATATGAATTAAATTCTTTTTGATGTCTGTAATGTGGGTCATCTGTTTTTTCAGAGGGTTCCAATGATGGCTGATTATAAGCCAGTTGTGTCACCCTCTGTAAATAAAGAATTTACATTCTTATTTATAACTTCCGTATATTTTTGCGTTTAAACCTATCATAATCACCATTTGTTGACTTTATTAATATACTTTCAGAGCCAAAGATATTTCCAGAAGCATGTAGCAAAGGCCCTAATGAATATTGAATCTACAATGCCTTTGATCCATGTATGCCAGGATACGTTCGTTGGAGACAGAAATGATCATTTATAACAATGTGAGTAGCCTTGGCAACACTAGCATTCTGTTGTTAAGCAACACCACAGTTGAACCTAAAGAAGAGTCGGATTGGGCAATGTGGCGTACGAATAGCCCAAATACAGCTACAGGAATGTGCCAAGTGATATTCGTTGCCATAGGAACCTTGTTGAACTCATTCATGATTATTTCAATAGTTCAAAATAGGAGATTAAGGTCTATGAGGAATATATTGCTAGTAAATCTAGGATGCACTGGATTAATATTGTCGGTTTTGATAAATTTCATCACGGCTATTGTTAGTTTTACGGGAAAATGGTTTGGAGGAATTATATTATGTCAAGTGTATGGTTTTATAATGTCTGTGTTAACACTTGTTTCTGTATGGACTATAGCTGCTCTTAGCTGGGATAAATACCAAACCATTGCTAGTCCATTGCGCCATTCCATTACTGCAACAGCGGCCAAAATGATCAAGTGTTTCTCCATATTCTGGACGGTAGCATTTGTTTACTCTCTGCCGCCATTGTTAAGTGGAAATACGTACATGTTTCATCCAGAGAAAGGAGTATGTTTTGTCTGTACAAGTACACTGATTTGTAAAGTTTATACCGTTGTATATATTCTGGGTGCATTCTACATCCCATTAGGCATAATGCTGTACTGTTATACGCATATATTTCGTATTGCCCGGGTGCAATCTAGTAGAATAGCAGCTACTATGATACGAATGACTTGTGTAATACAAGCCCCGATAACACATTCTAGTCAGCCTCGGAGCTTGTCTCTGAAAGGTACAAAGGCCATGTGCACTATTCTGCAGCTTGTAGGGACGTATGTATTAACATATGTGCCGCTTTCTGTGTTGTTGCTAGTTGAAATTATTTCGGATAATTTCCGAATAAACGGAATAATTACTTCATCATTCACAATGTTGTTTTTAGCATCGCCCGTGATAAATTCTTCTGTATATGGATTAAGAAATAAAGTACTACGAACATCATTTCGTACATATGTACGCAGGATGATAAGACATTATTGCTACAAAGATAAGCGCAAGAATAGTATCAAGTCATTCAGGTCAGCGTCTTTCAAAGCAGCCATGCTTAACCGAAGAACACAAAATGGCTTGCGCAGAACACAGTCTTTTCCAGTGCGAGGCTATCGTGGTTTTTCGCGAACATCAGGAGATCACGGGATTTTAAAACAAAATGATGACTTATTATGTGTACAAGAATCATTAAAGAGGCCACAATCAGATAATGTTTTAAGCAGTACTGTTACATATGAAATGACTGGCATGACATTAGAAGATGATGAAAGGATGAAATTAGAAGATGATGAAAGGATGTTTCATAATAATGATTTTAATATACCTGATATTGATGCAGAGGACGTTTGATTTCTGCTCTTACTGGCGTCCATTACAAGAGTTTTTGCTTGAAATTATTATATACGTATTTCTTTATGGATGGCTATTGAACCTTCCGTTAAAGTGTCCATTCAATGCAAATCCGAGTTGCGCAACGTTGAAAAGTCATATTATGAGTTTTTATGCGGCTTCTTGTTTGTTTGTTTTTTTAGCATTTGTCGCTGTAAAGAAACATTAATTTTCACGTATTGCCAAATATTTCTTCAGTGCAAAAAAGATGGGACTGATTTCGTACATCAGTTATTTGCTGGATAGTTTTGTTAGTTTGATTCGAAGTTTAACGTCTCGGTCAACACTGTAAAGGTCATTTTGGAGACGTTGCTTTCAATTTTGTGGAAGTTCTACCCGGCACTGAAATGAAATGACATCTCAAGCTCTGTCGCCCAATGAAACCAATAGGATTTATAAGCATGGACGGTCCGACTCATGCGCACCGCTTTGCCTTGGCAGGCTTAGATCCTCTAAGCGGTTTACCAGTACTCGTGTGCGGGTCGGATTCAGCTCTGCATGGAAGCATCATGCAGCCCATATATTCCTTCAAGCCCCGATGGGCGGGGGCCGTATTTGCTGGATAGTTCATGTCGTATGTACATACAGAGCAACATGAATACAGCAGATACGCATGATCTTTGTTAAAGCTTGTTGAGGAAGCTGTCTTTATTGTAACGTCGAAAGTTAATTCGGCGCTGCTGAAAAAAATTCTCAGTGAACCAGATACGTCAGTTTCATCCACGTTCAGCTAGAACTGGCATTTTTAAAAATGATCGAAATATTACACCAAAAACGTCCAGAGATGAGAAAAATACATCCCAATATCATATAACGACACTGTTATTACTGTTATTAAGTGGATAACGTCATGTCATGTCATAATTAAAGTACTGAAAGTACTGAGAGGTGGTCAAGTGTAGGCTTAGCTGACCATCATATATAGACGTCCACCTTCAAGTTATCGGTCTATCCGCATTTTACCGATACAAAATATTTATTTAATACTATGTAGTAAAAAAGCTTTTCTGAAAATGAAAATGTTATTATCACACTGTGAAAAGAGATGATATTTTGACATTGTGAAAAATATGATGACCATGTTATTAACAAAGTAGAAACCATGACTACCTTTTTCGTCGAACTCGCATATAAAACAAAAAGAAACTTTACTCTTTTTTTCTCGATAAATACCGAAAATATTATATCTTGTGTATTGAAAACATCAGACTTTTCAACAGTCTCGATGTAATATTATTGGTATTCACTTCAAAAAAGCAAACATCCTCTGCCTGCAAATATATGGATGGACCTCGGCGACCTCAGCAACATCCCTGTGAAGTTTGATTATAATTGACCCAGGGATATAGTCGGTGTTGTTAAATGATTTTTAGCTCACAAGAGCTTAAGGCTCCGGAGGAGATTAAAGGATAGGCAGTCATCCGTCGTCGTCGTCTGCCGTCGTCTACGTCAAACTTTCAAACGACATCTCTGAACTCACTGAGCCAAATTTTATCTGTAGCATACTTGGGTTGGTGGATTGACAGTTTGTGATGTTTATGAAAATAGGCTCTTTAGTTGGTTGCTATGGCAAATTAGAGTTTCCATAGACTTATAATGGGGAAAATTGAAAAATGGCATTTACTGTAAAGTCTTTGCAGATATTATGAAAAAACTTTTATAGAAATGTTTCTTGAGTTAACCTCTCGCAGCCATATGTTTTATTGGGGACCCCCAGGTTGTGCCGGGCCATGCCCCACCCATTCCACTTCATAAAAATGCAATCAAGCTCAGAAACCATTGAGATCCCACAACTAAACCATATATATATATATATATATATTCTTGATCCTTATGAGATAACACATTCAGTGACGCCAACCTGGGGATCCCCCGGGATGTATCCAGGCCTTGTCCCACCCCTGCACTTCATAAAAGGTATAATATCTCAGAAACCTTACAGATCCCCACCCATAAAATATATATATATATATATTATTGTTTCTTATGATAATACGCATCCAGTGACACCAACCTTGGGGTGCCCCGTGCCATGCCTCACCACTTTACTTCATTTAAAACCATTATATACCAGAAACTGTTCAGATCCCACCCCAAAACCGTATATATTCTTGTTCATTATGATAATAGGAGTGAAGCCAATGACCAGGAATCGATACAATTAACCCACAGCTCCCATCAGAGACACCAAAGGGAAAGAAGCACAAACATGAAACAACTAGACCCTAATGGAAACATCAGTTATAGCGGAAAGCCAAAATGACAGTTACTTTCCCACCAATTGGGCAATTGACTATCCAAACAAAATAATATAAGCGATACACACACTCAAAGACAAACCATAACAAAAAACGCCGCGACACAAGAACCGCATTGTTCTTTTTACGATTTTATTCGATTTTACGTGGCCACAATCCTCGCCCTTATTTCCGTCGTGATTTAGACAAAGATTTTTTTCAGTCCGCATGTACAAAGACTCATTCAGAACGCCAATCTGGGGTCTCTTTGTGCTGTGGCAATGTGCTGGGAACATGCCCTATTCCTTGACTTCATAAAAGGCCATGTATCTCTGCAGGGGCTATTCCTATCCCCTCCACTTCATAAAAAGGCATCATATCTCAGAAACCATTCAGATCCCAACCCTTAGACCATATATATACTTGGTCTTTATGATAAGACACATCCAGTGATAATTATCTTGGGCTTTCTTGTGATCCGCTGGGCATACCCCAACCCCTCCACTGCTGAAACGGCCTTATATCTTAGAAACCATTCGGATTCCCATCACTAAATCAAATATATTCTTGGCCGGCCTCGGTAGCTCAGTCAGATGCGCGTCTGACTTGTGATCAGGAGGACGCGGGTTCGATACCTGCCGGGGTGGGCAACATTCTTTCGTGGAGATTGATCATGAAATCTTTTCACGGTCATTCTCTCCCTTCTGTTGATTCAAGAAGGGCAGTTGTCAGTTTCTGGCGAAAGAATGCGCACTGTACTGGTTAACCGCTTACGTAATAGCCTGCCCAGCAAAAGTGTGTATAGGTAAACTGACCTGCTCGAAAATCGCTTAAAAACAGTCTTGACTGGGCCGTTAAAACGCATTCAGGGATACCAACCAGGGCTCCATGCCCTACCCCTCTTCTTCATAAAAGGCCTTATATTTCCAGGTACAGAGTCCACATGGGTGCTCATTTGGGTATAGGGGTTCGTTTGGGAGTCTTTATAATTGGTAGATTAGAATCATATCATATTAGAATATATGGCTGCAATTTGGCAGTGCCCACCTGAGCTCTGGTGAGCATAGTGGCCCAAGGGCCTTGTATTTCTATTTTAAGCTCTGGCGGCCATATTGTCCATTGGAGTTGAATTATTCTAGCTATTTTTGCAGGAAGCCATCTAAGCAACTTTTCTGTGAGGTTTATCTCAAACTGTCGCAAAGGTTTAGGAGGACATCGCATTTAAAGCAAACTATAGAGGTGAATACCAATAGTGGGTCACGATATCTTCCTGACAATCAGATAAAGTTTGATTATTCTCTACACCAGCAAACTTTGGGGCAGATTCAATCCGCCAAATATCTCGTTATCACAATCACTGACGGCCTTGATTGGGGTCATCAAGTTTCAGAGATTACATCAAAGAAACCAGGACTTTAGGATTTCTAAGACGAAATTAGGTGTTTGCACCTGTGCAGACAAATGATGATGCATTTAAAATATTGGGACGCCTTCAACTTGAATATATATCACCCATTTAGCATCCCCGTGTTAAAACTCAGATTCAGCAGGTTGAGAAGTTTAGAGGACAGCAGCTAGATGGACATGTCGCCGATCGCGAAATAAGAGTAGCATCGGTGACATGCTTACCGAGTTGGAGTGGCCGTCCCTTGAGGCCCCTCGTGAGCAGTCCCCTTTAACCTTTTTTTAAATACACTCTGTTATATTGCCTCTCGATAAAGATTAATACGTGACCTCTGTGACAGGTTCAGCCCAAACAAGGGCATCAAAAGTAAATAACACACAATATCGTAGGTACCAGGCCTATAGTGATGCCCTGAAGCATTCTTTTCCCCCGAACCATTCCTCAGTGGAATAGTCTTCCCTCGCCTGCGGTAGATGCTTAGACCTCAGAAAAGTTCAAACCCCGAAAGTATAGAAGATCAGATACCAGAAAGGCCTCTGTGTCTCTAAATTTGGTATAGTTACGTCTTAATTGCAACCACTGGGTCGGTATCTCTGCTGGTGGATGATTCGTTCGTCCCCGATGGTATCATCAGCTCGGTATCACTTCTTTGGCACTCAGGTTGATACTGCGGTTTTGACGTCAGTATTCAAATACTGATTTAAATAACTGTATTATATCTTTAATTTCTGCAGTATAAAGTTCAAATTTTTCTAAAAATAAGATTGACTTGTCAGGTGAGACATGTATCTTAGCGGATTTGGTTGCCATTTTTGTTACATTGTACATTTTGCAAGTCTCCCTACTTTGGACATCTTCCTGATGCCCCGGACTTCCGTGGAGTGTGGGCCATGTTTGCTGATGTTGGCTCGGTGGGGGACGCCTATAAGTCCTAGGGGAGGCGTCTCTTTCCTGATGCCTCCAGTTGGCCTTTCCCATGAGCTACGTCGGTCGGTGTGTGCTCGGAGGTGGATGCACTGTGTTTGCCGGGCCTTGTCCATAATCCGTTTCGGTTTCAGAACTATGGGGTTGAGACACACTGATGAAGATTAAATATCAGAAAGGCCTCTGTGTCACGAAATTTGGTATAGTTACGCCTTAATTACAACCACTGGGTCGGTATCTCTGCTGGTGGATGCTTCGTTCGTCCCCGAGGTTATATTCAGCTCAGTATCAGTTCCTTAGCGCTGAGGTTGATACTACGGTGTTGACGTCAGTACCCAAGTACTGATTTAAATAACTATATTATATCTTTAATTTTTACAGTATGAAATTCTAATTTTTTCTAAAACTAAGACTGACTGATCAGCTGAGACATGTATCTTAGCGGATTTGGTTGCCACTTTTGTTATAATGAAAATTTTGCAAGTCTCACTACTTTGGAAATCTTTTTCCTGATGCCACGGACTTCCGTGGAGTGTGGGCCATGTTTGCTGATGTTGGTTCGATGGGGGACGCCTATAAGTCCTAGGATAGGCGTCTCTTGCCTGATTCCTCAAGTTGACCTGTCTCGTGAGCTACGTCGGTCGGTGTGTGCTCGGTGGGGGATGTGCTGTGTTTGCCGAGCCTTGTTTCGTTTCGGTTTCAGAACTTTGGGGCTGAGACACACTGATGAAGATTAAATATCAGAAAGGCCTCTGTGTCACTAAATGGTATAGTTACGCATTAATTGCAACCACAGGGTCGGTATCTCTGCTGGCGGATGATTCGCTCATCCGCGAAGGTATCATCAACTCAGTATCAGTTCCTTCCCATTAAACACAAAACGTTATCGTAACGTTTATTATAGGTTTCAAAATGGTTTCGCAGAACGTGACGTTTTGCAAACGTTTTCCTAACGTTTTTTTTTTTTTTTTTCTGTGTCGAACTGCGATGACTGTTTTTGGCAATCAGATAAAAAATACTTACCTTCTACAAAACCTAGAGCGTATTCCTTAACATGTCAAATACTTTTCGAGGAAGTTATAAAAAGGTTACAGAAAAAAAAAAAAAAACAATTTTTTTCTAAAGTTGTGAAAACGTTCTATAAATGTTGCAGAATTTCTTGATATAAATGTGCACCTTCTTCCCGCCAATATTCTTGGAACAAAGAAAATAGAACGCCTCACCGAATAGGTGTTTTTCCGGCTCATTTTGCTCCAGGTTACTTTGATTTGATGATTTAATTGCATGTGGGTTTTATTTTATTTACACCAGATAATAACATAAAGTATATGTTATGCGCGATTGTTTGAATTTGGTGGCTGTCGTATGTTTTCACGACTAATGAAGTAAACACACATCTGTTGCATGACAATATTCGTAAATAGTGACATGTTTTCGGTTTACTGAAGGTGACAAGTTTTCTCACTGCATTTGATTAATTTTATGACCAAAATTTGTTATTTATTCAAACGTAATTTATCAAAATGTTTCATTTGAACCAAACGTTAAGAAAACGTTCTTGAAACATTTAATCTACAGCGGTGCGTGCATTTGTTGAACGTTTCATATATCAAAAACAGCATTTCATGATGAAAATTTGTAGACGTTTTCTCATCACTGCTTTAAACAAAGGATGCAGGTGCTCGTTCTAACGGGTGCCCACAGCCTGTCTTCGAACAAAGATAAGAAAAATAATGAATTTCCAAGTTAAACAAGTTTTCTTTATATAAAACAGGGTCCACATGGACGTTCATTACATGGACTTGGTAAAGTGATTGACAGGGCTTCAGATAAAAAAAATAATATGGACATCATTTTATTTACACACTATTAAAGCAAATATATGCTATGTGGTTTACAGTTGTCAATTTTACGGAACACCCACAATATTTTTACATGAAATAACCACTTTTTCCTGTCTGAAACACGCTTATATGAGTTTGACCCCTTTGAACCCCCCTTTAATATAGTAAAACTGGGGTTTACAGGGGTATACATTATTTTTCCTTATTTTTGCTCAAAAACATAGATTGCGGGTACTCGTTAGAATCGCCTCGCCGATGCGATTCTAACGAGTACCCACAATCTATTTATGAGCCGAAATATGAAAAATATCAGACTTTTTCAATTTTTGGTGCTAAATTGTTCAATATATTTGAATAGGCGTGTTTTAGTAATGCCAGTGATCTTGTTTCACACTGTTCATCGCGTGAAGAAGTCCGTGAAATAAACACCCCCTTACACCCCACTTTGTATAGAGAAAACTGGAGTTTACGGGGGTAAACATTATTTTTTTCTTATTTTTACTCCAAGACATAGGTTGCAGGTACTCGTTAGAACAGCCTCAATGAGGCGGTTCTAACGAGCACTCACAACCAATGTTTGCAGTATAAATAAGGAAAAATATCACTGATTTTCACCAGAAAAGGTAGCCATTTTTTGGAGATGTTAAAATGCACTATGTCGCACGGGTGTGTTATCGTAATGTTTAATCAATTAATATGATTTGATATATAGTGAATAGTAAACTTCACTGTTTACAACACCATGTCAAATCCCCATGCAATCTACACTTTAGAAAAGTAAAGCACCGCCTAAGACCCGCCAACTACATCTGGACTTCAAGAATAGCCACTAGATGACTTCAAAGGGAAAAAAACAACATAACTAGAGCTGTCAGTGAAACTGACTAGGGCCCCGGCAGCGCTATCAGAAATTTGTGGACGGACATACGGACAGACAGACAGACAGACTGACGGACAGAGTGATTACTATAGGGCACCCACACGTTCAGTGCGGGGCCCTAATTAAGTCATAAAAAACATATTAAGACAAAGGCTTTTAAAATAAATTTTCCTGGTTTATTTATCAGGTTGGTATAAACATTATTCAAGTGTTTCCAAAAACGTTCTAAGAACTTCTTTTATAAACGTTTTCAAAAGGTATATTTACTGCTTAAAATAACATATTTTAAACGTTTTTGAACGTTTATCAAAAACGGCATTGCGACGTAAAAAACAAACTTCCATATCAACGGTATTTTAACGTTCACGAAAAACGTTTATTTAACGTTTTTGGAAACGTTTTTGAAACGTCCTAAAAATGTTTCTTTGTCACCTGGGTTAGCGCTGAGGTTGATACTGCGGTGTTGACGTCAGTATTCAAGTACTGATTTAAATAACTATATTATATCTTTAATTTTTACATTATAAAATTCAATTTTTTCAAAAACTAAGACTGACTTGTCAGGTGAGACATGTATCTTAGCGTATTTGGTTGCCACTTTTTGTTATAATGTAAATTTTGCAAGTGTCGCTACTTTGGACATCTCCTGTCTGATGCCACGGACTTCCGTGGAGTGTGGGCCATGTTTTCTTGATGTTGGTTCGGTGTGAACGCCTATAAGTCCTAGGATAGGCGTCTCTTGCCTGATTCCTCCAGTTGACTTGTCTCATGAGCTACGTCGGTCGGTGTGTGCTCGGTGGGGGATGTGCTGTGTTTGCCGGGCCTTTTTCATCATCCGTTTCGGTTTCAGACCATTGGGGTTGAGACACACTAATGAAGATTAATTATCAGAAAGGCCTCTGCGTCACTAAATTTGGTATAGTTACCATAATTGCAACCACTGGGTCAGTATCTCTGCTGGTAGATGATTCGTTCGACCGCGAATGTATCATTAGCTCATTATCAGTTCCTTAGCGCTGAGGCTGATACTGCGGTGTTGACGTCAGTACTCAAGAACTGATTTTAATAACTATATTATATCTTTAATTTTTGCAGTATAAAATTCTATTTTTTCTAAAACTATGACTGCTTAGTCAGGTGAGACATGTATCTTAGCGGTTGGGTTGCCACTTTTTGTCATATTGTAAATTTTTCAATTCTCGCTACTTTTGACATCTCCTTCCTGATGCCCCGGACTTCCGTGGAGTGTGGGCCATGTTTGCTGATGTTGGTTCGGTGGGGGACGCCGATAAGTCCTAGGATAGGCGTCTCTTGCCTAATGCCTCCAGTTGACCTGTCTCATGAGCTGCCTCGGTCTGTGTGTGCTCATAGGGGGGGGGGGTGTGCTGTGTTTGCTGTTTCTTGTCCATAATCTGTATCGGTTTCAGAACTTTTGGGATGAGACACACTGATGAAGATTAAAAATCAGAAAGGCCTCTTTGTCACTTAATTTGGTATAGTTACGCCTTAATAGATTGGGAGTCAGAGGTATACGTTTAAATATACTACAAATCATATTGTAAATTGTTATAAGGACCCATCCAGCGTCGCGACTTTTTGTGCTCAATTCTAAATTTAACCACCCATCGAGGCTATGGCCAAATGTGACCGACTCAGTATATGTAGATAGACGTTTTTCTATTGTTAGCTCTGGCGACCATTTTGTTCATCAAAGAGAACCGTTTGAGCTAATTTGGCAGAGGGCTTCCTACGCACTAATCCTATGGAAAATAGAAATGAAGGCAATGATCAGGAATCGATACAATTAACTCACTCCTTCCATCAGAGACACCAAGGGGGAAGAAATAAAAACATGAAATAACTAGACCCTAACAGAAACATCTATAGCGGAATGCCGAAAGGATAGTAACTTTCCCACAAAATTGCCAATTAGCTATCCAAAACAAAAAGCAATAAGCAATACACACATTCAAAGACAAACATAAAAAAATGAACCGCGACAGAAGCTAGAACCACATTGGAACGGACAGTGAAACAGAATTTCACTGGGATGGGGGCTTAAATCGTTTTTCGCGACCGCAAACCTCACCCTTCTTACCGTCACGATTAGACACTAATAATTTTTCAGTCCGCATAACAGCCCCCTAGCTAATCAGTGAAACATCTCCGAGAACACAAAAATCAAACATCTGCAGAGATGAAACAACTTTGAGGACTCGACAGCAAGTAAACCACTGAAATGCTGGAGCAAAAGAAAACCAACAGTTAGACTCCGATGGGCCCAACCAGGGAAATAAGCCTTTACGCTGGAACCGTCATGGAATCTGAGTCCTGATCCTCCGGCGTTTGAACGAAAATGTGCCAAAGGTATACAAGCAGTTGTTGTTTAAAACCATTTCTATTTTAGCGCGATGGCCATCTTGTTCAACAGAGTGGAACCATTAGGGCCCCCTCTGCAACATTCCTATGAAAATAGAAGTGAAGGCAATGGTCAGGAATCGATATATTTAACCCACAACTCCCACCAGAGACACCAAAGGGAAAGAAACACAAACATGTAACAACAAATTCTAATGGAAACATCAATAGCGGAAAGCCAAAAGGACAGTTCCTTTCCCACAAATTGACCAATAGGCTATCCAACAAAAAATAATATAAGCGACACAAACAACAAAGACAAACCATAACACAAACAAGAGGACCATGATGGCCCTGGATCGCTCACCTGATCAATAGAGTAACAAGTGGGCCCCGGGGAGGGCCATTATTGACCTCAGGGTTATAATGTGCATAATGTTGAGGGAGGTCTAAAAAGGTGAAGCTTCATACCAAATATCAACAAAGGCTATTATTTGAACAATCTTGGCGAAGGTCCACTAGATGAAGCTACACAACAAATATCAAAGACCTGGGCCTTGCGGTTTCAAAGAAGAAGATTATTTTTAAAGATATTCCTTACATAAGCCTATGTGAAACCAAATGGCCCCGGGGCAGCGGCATTTTTGGCCTCAGGGCTATAATTTAAACAATCTTGATAGAGGTCCACTAGATGAAGCTTCACACCAAATATCAAAGACCTGGGCCTTGTTGTTTCAGAGAAGAAGATTTTCAAAGATTATCTCTATTATAAGTCTATGTAAAACCAAAGGGCCCTGGGGCGGGGGCATTTGTGGCCACAGGGCTATAATTTGAACAATCTTGGTAGAGGTCCACTAGCTGAAGCTTCATACCAAATGTCAAAGACCTAGGCCTTGTGGTTTCAGAGTAGAAGATTTTTCAAGATATTCCCTATATAAGTCTATGAAAAACAAAAGGGCCCAGGAGCGGGGGCATTTTTGGTCCCAGGGCTATAATTTGAACAATCTTGATAGAGGTCCACAAGATGAAGCTTCATACCAAATATCAAAGACCTGGGCCTTGCAGTTTAAGAGAAGAAGATTTTTAAAGATTTTCCCTATATAAGCCTACGTAAAACCAAAGGGCCCCGGGGTGGGGGCATTTTTGGCCCCAGCACTATAATTTGAAGTCTTGATAGGGGGCCACTAGATGAAGCTTCATACCAAATAGCAAAGACCTGGGCCCTGCAGTTTCAGAGAAGAAGATTTTTTAAAGATTTTCCCAATAAAAGCCCATGTAAAACCAAAGGGCCCAGGGGCGGGGGCATTTCTGGCCCCAGCACTATAATTTGAACAATCTTGGTAGGGGTCCACTAGATGAAGCTTCATACCAAATATCAAATACCTGGGCTTTGTGGTTTCAGGGAAGAAGATTTTTAAAGGTTTTCCCTATATAAGCCTATGTAAAACCAAAGGGCCCTGGGGCAGGGGCATTTTTTGCCCCAGCACTATAATTTGTACAATCTTGGTAGGGGTCTATAAGATGAAGATTCATACCAAATATCAAAGACATGGGCCTTGCAGTTTCAGAGAAGAAGATTTTTAAAGATATTCCCTATATAAGCCCATGTAAAACCAAAGGGCCCTGGGGCGGGGCATTTTTGGCCCCAGCACTATAATTTGAACAATCTTGGTAGGGGTCCACTAGATGAAGCTTCATACCAAATATCAAAGACCTGGGCTTTGCGGTTTCAGAGAAGAAGATTTTTAAAGATTTTCCCTATATAAGCCCATGTAAAACCATAGGGCTCCGGGGCGGGGGCATCTTTGGCCCCAGCATAATAATTTGAACAATCTTGGTAGGGGTCCACCAGATGAAGTTTCATACCAAATATCAAAGACCTGGGCCTTGCAGTTTCAGAGAAGAAGATTTTTAAAGATTTTCCCTATATAAGCCCATGTAAAACCAAAGGGCCCTGGGGTGGGGGCATTTTTGGCCCCAGCACTATAATTTGAACAATCTTGGTAGGGGTCCACTAGATGAAGCTTCATACCAAATATCAAAGACCTGGGCATTGCGGTTTCAGAGAAGAAGATTTTTAAAGGTTTTCCCTATATAAGCCTATGTAAAACCAAAGGGCCCCGGGGCGGGGGCATTTTTGGCCCCAGCACTATAATTTGAACAATCTTGGTAGGGGTACATTAGGTGAAGATTCATACCAAATATCAAAGACCTGAGCATTGTGGTTTCAGAGAAGAAGATTTTTAAAGATTTTCCCTATATAAGCCCATGTAAAACCAAAGGGCCCCGGGGCGGGGGCATTTTTGGCCCCAGCACTATAATTTGAACAATCTTGGTAGGGGTCCACTAGATGAAGCTTCATACCAAATATCAAAGACCTGGGCCTTGCAGTTTCAGAGAAGAAGATTTTTTTAGTTTTCGGTGAAAAAAAATCTATTTTTGTCTCCTGTGACCTATATGTGCAACGGACCAGAACCATTTGAACAACTTTGAAAGGGGACCACCTAAGGATCATTCCTGTGAAGTTTGATCAAAATCCGCTCAGTGGTTTAGGAGGAGATGTCGTTTGAAGAAATTGTTTACGCACGGACGCACGCACGGACGCACGACGGACGACGGACAAAAAGTGATCCCAAGAGCTCACCTCGTCACTACGTGACGGTGAGCTAAAAACAAACCGCGACAGAAGCACCGCACAGGAACGGGCAGCGGAAACGAACCCCACTTGGGGTTTCAATCGACCTTTCCCGGCCACAATCCTCGCCCTTACTTCCGTCGCAATTAAGACAAAATATTTGTTCAGTCCGCATGAAGGCCTCCTAACTCATCAGTGCAACATCTCCGTGAACACAAAAACCAAACAACTACACAGATGAAACAACGTAGAGAACTCGACAGCAAGAAACCACTGAAATTCTGGAGCAAAAGAAGTCTCAATGAAATTAGCCCAGGGCTATAGGAATAGGAGGAGTTGTTGTTCAGATATTTTTCTGTTTTAAGCTCTAGGCGGCAATCTTCTTCACTGGAGCAATATGCCTTCACGTATTTTTGTAGGGAGCCAACTTGGCAACATTCCTGCATTCCTGAGAAGTTTGAATAAAAAATGGTCCAAGGGTTTAGGAAAATTGGTCATTTAAAGCAAATCGTTTTTTAGGGTCACCTAAGCAAAGGTCCTGTGAAATTTGAATGGCACTGACCCAAGGGCATAGGAGTTGTCTTTGAAGATATTTCTATTTTAAGCTCTGGCGGCCATCCTGTTCATCAGAGTAGAACAATTTATTCTGTTTTGTAGAGGGTCACATAAGCAACTCTCCTATGAAATTTAATTGAAATAAGTTCAGGGGAATAGGAGGAGATGTTGTTTAAAGATCTAATATTTATTTTTAACTCTTGTACCTTTCATTTGAGCGCATCGAGTTTAGCTATTTTATTAAGAAGCCACATAGGCAACATTCCTGGGACGATTGAAACAAATTGGTCCAAGAGTTTCGGAAAAATTTGTATTTAAAGTAAATTGTTGATGTTTTCTTTGTATTTTTAGCTCTGGTTGTCATTTTGCTCCCGATGAGCGGGCCCGTGGGAATAGGAGATGTCGTTTAAAGATTTTTTTTCTATTTTTAGCTCTGGCGCCATCAGAACTATTTATGCTATATTGGTAGAGGGTTACATAAGCAACACTCCTATGATCATATGAAAAATATAAGTAACGGCAACGATCAAGAATTGATACAATTAACCCACAACTCCCATCAGAGACACTGTTACATGTGGGCTTAAAGCGTCCCGCAAATCCCCATGCTGACAAGACAACCGAGGGTGATCTCTGACAGGTGAACGCGCAGCTGTGGGGTAAGGCATAAGATGACATAAATTATTAACAGTAACTATTTACAACAATACGAACACTAAACAATACATTTATTCGCCTCTATAATTCTTTCACAGCGCACGCCCCGAAAGTAAAACTACGTTTTGTGCTTGAGATGGCGAAGTGAAATTTATAGAAGCAAATGACAAAATAGACGAACAACAAAAAACAAAACAAGAGTTGTCAGAAGACAACATAGCTCGCCTTTGGGGGCCTAAGACGGATGAGGACAAGTTATCAAAAAATTTTCTTCTGTAAAAAAGCCCAACAGACTGCAGCAAATGTAAGAGAACCAAAAAGGACCCCTAATCATCCTGTTTTTAAGCCTTTCCACTGTAAAAAGATGAAAAAGAAATCTATATCTAATAAAAATAAATCTACAAACTTCCAAGTAATAACAAGGCATTACAGACGATACACATCTCCTCATGCAAGACAAATTAAAAAAAAAACAAGAGGGCCATGATGGCCCTGGACCGCTCACCTGATCCATAGAGTAACAAGTGGGCCCCGGGGAGGGCCATAATTGAATCCAGGGTTACAATGTGCATAATGTTGAGGGAGGTCTAAAAAGGTGAAGCTTCAAACCAAATATCAACAAATGCTATAATTTGAACAATCTTGGCAAAGGTCCACTAGATGAAGCTACACACCAAATATCAAAGACCTGGGCCTTGCGGTTTTAGAGAAGAAGATCTTTTTAAGATATTCCGAACATTAGCCTATGTAAAACCAAATGGCCCCACGGCAGGGGCATTTTTGGCCTCAACAATCTTGATCGAGGTCCACTAGATGAAGCTTCACACCAAATATCAAAGACCTGGGCCTTGCTGTTTCAGAGAAGAAGATTTTCAAAGATTATCTCTATTATAAGTCTATGTAAAACCAAAGGGCCCCGGGGTGGGGGCATTTGTAGCCCGAGGGCTATAATTTGAACAATCTTGGTAGAGGTCCACCCGATGAAGCTCCATACCAAATATCAAAGACCATGGCCTTGTAGTTTCAGAGAAGAAGATTTTCAAAGATTTCCCTATATAAGTCTATGTAAAACAAAAGGGTCTCGGGGCGGGGGCATTTTTGACACTAGGACTATAATTTGAACAATTTGATAGAGGTCCACTAGAAGAAATTTCACACTAATTACAAAAACCTTGGCCTTGTGGTTTCACAGAAGATGATTTTTAAAGGTTTTTTCCCTATATAAGTCTATGTAAAACCAAAGGGCCACGAGGCAGGGGCGTTTTTGGTCTCAGGGCTATAATTTGAACAATCTTGGTAGAGGTCAACTAGCTGAAGCTTCATGCCAAATATCAAAGACCAAGGCCTTGTGGTTTCAGAGAAGAAGATTTTTAAAGATTTTCCCTATATAAGTCTATGTAAAACAAAAGGGCCCCGGAGCGGGGGCATTTTTGGTCCCAGGGCTATAATTTGAACAATCTTGGTAGAGGTCCAGAAGATGAAGCTTCCTACCAAATATCAAAGACCTGGGCCTTGCAGTTTCAGAGAAGAAGATTTTTGAAGATTTTCCTATATAAGCCCATGTAAAACCAAAGGGCCCCGGGGCGGGGGATTTTTTGGCCAAAGCACTATAACTTGAACAATCTTGGTAGGGGTCCACTAGATGAAGCTTCATACCAAATATCAAAGACCTGGGCCATGCGGTTTCAGAGAAGAAGAATTTTTAAGTTTTCTGTGAAAAAATCTATTTTTGGCTCATGTGACCTATATATGCAACGGACCGGAACCATTTGAACAACTTTGAAAGCGGACCACCTAAGGATCATTCCTGTGAAGTTTGGTCAGAATCCGATCAATGGTTTAGGAGGAGATGTCCTTTGAAGAAATTGTTAACGCACGGATGACAGACAAAAAGTGATCCTAATATAAAACACAAGAGGGCCATGATGGCCCTGGATCGCTCACCTGATCCATAGAGTAATAAGTGGGCCCCAGGGAGGGCCATTATTGACACCAGGGCTATAATGTGCATTATGTTGAGGGAGGTCTAAAAAGGTGAAGGTTCATACCAAATTTCAACAAAGGCTATAATTTGAACAATCTTGGCAAAGGTCCAATAGATGAAGCTACACACCAAATATAAAAGACCTGGGCCTTGCTGTTGCAGAGAATTTTTTTTTTTTAAAGATATTCCCTACATAAGCCTATGTAAAACCAAATGGCCCCGGGGCGGGGGCATTTTTGGCCTCAGGGCTATAATTGAAACAATCTTGATAGAGGTCCATTAGATGAAGCTTCACACCAAATATCCAAGAGCTGGGCCTTGCAGTTTCAGAGAAGAAGATTTTTAAAGGTTTCCCTATATAAGTCTATGTAAAGCCAAAGGGTCTCGGGGTGGGGGCATCATGGCCCCAGGGCTATAATTTGAACAATCTTAATAGAGGTCCACTAGATGAAATTTCACACAAAATATCAAAGACCGAGGCCTTGTGGTTTCACAGAAGAAAATTTTTAAAAAATTTCCCTATATAAGGCTATGTAAAACAAAAAGGCCCCAAGGCGGGGGCATTTTTGGTCTCAGGGCTATGATTGAACAATCTTTGAAGAGGTCCACTAGATGAAGCTTCATACCAAATATCAAAGACATGGGCCTTGCAGTTTCAGAGAAGAAGATTTTTAAAGGTTTCCCTATATAAGTCTATGTAAAACCAAAGGGTCTCGGTGTGGGGGCATTTTTGGCCCCAGGGCTATAATTTGAACAATCTTGATAGAGGTCCACTAGATGAAATTTCACAACAAATATCAAAGACCTCGGCCTTGTGGTTTCACAGAAGAAGATTTTTCAAGATTTTCCCTAAATAAGCCTATGTAAAACCAAAGGGCCCTGATGCGGAGGCATTTTTGGCCCCAGGGCTATAATTTAAATATTCTTGGTAGAGGTCCACTAGCTGAAGCTTCATACCAAATATCAAAGACCTAGGCCTTGTGGGTTCAGAGAAGCAGATTTTCCCAATATAAGTCTATGTAAAACCAAAGGGCCCCGAAGCAGGGGCATAATTTGAACAATCTTGGTAGAGGTCCACAAGATGAAGCTTCATATCCAGTATCAAAGACCTGGGCCTTGCAGTTTCAGAGAAGAAGATTTTTATAGATTTTCCCTACATAAGCCTATGTAAAACCAAAGGGCCCCAGGGCGGACGCATTTTTTGCCCCAGCATTATAATTTAAACAATCTTGGTAGGGGTCCACTAGATGAAGCTTCATACAAAATAGCAAAGACCTGGGCCTTACAGTTTCAGAGAAGAAGATTTTTCAAGATTTTCCCTATATAAGCCCATGTAAAACCAAAGGGCCAAGGGCGGGGACATTTTTGCCCAAGCACTATAATTTGAACAATCTTGATAGGGGTCCACTTGATGAAGCTTCATATCAAATATCAAAGACCTGGGCCTTGTGGTTTTAGAGAAGAAGATTTTTACAGATTTTCCCTGTATAAGCCCATGTTAAACCAAAGGGCCCTGGGGCCGGGGCATTTTTGGCCTCAGCACTATAATTTGAACAATCTTGGTAGGGGTCCATTACACGAAGCTTCATACCAACTATCAAAGTCCTTGGCCATGTGGTTACAGAGAAGAAGTTTTTTAAAGATTTTCCATATATAAGCCCATGTAAAACCAAAGGGCCCCGGGGCGGGGGCATTTTTGGCCTCAGCACTATAATTTGAACAATCTTGGTAGGGGTCCACTAGATGAAGCTTCATACCAAAAATCAAAGACCTGGGCCTTGTGGTTTCAGAGAAAAAGATTTTTGAAGATTTTCCTATATAAGCCCATGCAAAACCAAAGGGCCCCGGGGCGGGGGCATTTTTGGCCCCAGCACTATAATTTGAACAATCTTGGTAGGGGTCCACTAGATGAAGCTTCGTACCAAATATCAAAGACCTGGGCCTGCTGTTTCAGAGAAGAAGATTTTTAAAGATTTTCCCTAAATAAGCCCATTTAAAACCAAAGGGCCCTGGGGCGGGGGCATTTTTAGCCCCAGCACTATAATTAGAACGATCTTGGTAGGGGTCCACAAGATGAAGCTTCATACCAAATATCAAAGACCTGGCCTTTGCGGTTTCAGAGAAGAAGATTTTTAAAGAGTTTCCCTATATAAGCCCATGTAAAACCAAAGGGCCCCGGGTCGGGGGCATTTTTTGCCCAAGCACTATAATTTGAACAATCTTGGTAGGGGTCCAGTAGATGAAGCTTCATACAAAATATCAAAGACCTGGGCCTTGCGGTTTCAGAGAAGAAGATTTTTAATAAATCTATTTTTGGCTCCGTGACCTATATGTGCAACGGACCGGAACCATTTGAACAACTTTGAAAGGCGACCACCTAGAAATCATTCTTGTGAAGATTGGTCAAAATCCGATAAGTAGTTTAGGAGGAGATGTCGTTTGAAGAAATTGTTTACGCACGGATGACAGACAAAAAGTGATCCTAATATAAAACACAAGAGGGCCATGATGGCCCTGGATCGCTCACCTGCTCCATAGTGTAACAAGTGGGCCCCAGGGAGAGCCATTATTGGCCCCAGGGCTTTAATGTGCATAATGCTGAGGGATGTCTTAAAGGTGAAGCTTCATACCAAACATCAACAAAGGCTATAATATGAACAATCTTGGCAAAGGTCGTCTAGATGAAGCTACACACCAAATATCAAGGACCTGGGCCTTGCAGATATTCCATACATAAGCCTATGCAAAACCAAATTTGCATCGGGGCTATATAAGTCTATGTAAAACTAAAGGGCCCTGGGCTGGGGACATTTGTGGCCCCAGGGCTATAATTTGAACAATCTTGGTAGAGGTCCACTAGATGAAGCTCAAGACAAGGGCCTTGCAGTTTCAGAGAAGAAGATTTTTAAAGATTTCTATGTTAAACCAAAGGGTCTCAGGGTGGCGACATTTTTGGCCCCAGGGCTATAATTTGAACAATCTTGATAAAGGTTCACTCGATGAAATTTCACACCAAATATCAAAGACCTAGACCTTGTGGTTTCAGAGAAGAAGATTTTTAAGGATTTTCCCTATATAAGTCTATGTAAAACCAAAGGGCCCCGGAGTGGGGGCATTTTTGGCCAAAGGGCTATAATTTAAACAATCTTAGTAGACGTCCATTAGATGAAGCTCCATACCAAAAATCAAAGTCGATGGCCATGAAGTTTCAGAGAAGACGATTTTTAAAGGTTTTCCCTATGAAAGTCTATGTAAAACCAAAGGGCCCCAGAGCGGGGACATTTTTGGTCTCAGGGCTAAAATTTGAACAATCTTCCACTAGATGAAGCTTCATACCAAATATCAAAGGCCTAGGCCTTGTGGTTTCCAGGGCTATAATTTGAACAATCTTGATAGAGGTTCACTAGATGAAATTTCACACCAAATATCAAAGACCTAGACCTTGTGGTTTCAGAGAAGAAGATTTTTAAAGATTTTCCCTATATAAGACTATATAAAACCAAAGGGCCCCGGAGTGGGGGCATTTTTGGCCCCAGGGCTATAATTTGAACAATCTTGGTAGGGGTCCACTAGATGAAGCTTCATTCCAAATATGAAAGACCTAGGCCTTGCAGTTTCAGAGAATAAGATTTTTAAAGATTTTCCCTCTATAAGCCCATTTAAAACCAAAGGGCCCTGGGGCGGGGGTTTTGGCCCAAACACTATAATTTGAACAATCTTGGTAGGGGTCCACTAGACGAAGCTTCATACCAAATATCAAAGATCTGGGCCTTGCGGTTTCAGAGAAGAAGATTTTTATAAATTTTCCCTATATAAGCCCATTTAAAACCAAAGGGCCCCGGGGCGGGGCATTTTTGGCCCCAGCACTGTAATTTGAACAATTTTGATAGGGGTCCACTAGATGAAGCTTCATACCAAATATCAAAGACCTGGGCCTTGTGGTTTTAGAGAAGAAGATTTTTGAAGATTTTCCTATATAAGCCCATGTAAAACCAAAGGGCCCCAGGGCGGGGGCATTTTGGGCCCCAGCACTATAATTTGAACAATCTTGGTAGGGGTATACTAGATGAAGCTTCATACCAAATATCAAAGACCTAGGCCTTGCGGTTTCAGAGAAAATATAATTTGAACAATCTTGGTAGGGGTCCACTAGACGAAGCCTCATACCAAATATCAAAGATCTGGGCCTTGCGGTTTCAGAGAAGAAGATTTTTTAAGTTTTTGGTGAAAAAAATATATTTTTGGCTCCTGTGACCTATATGTGCAACGGACCGGAACCATTTGAACAACTTTGAAAGGGGACCACCTAAGGATCATTCCTGTGAAGTTTGGTCAAAATCCGATCACTGGTTTAGGAGGAGATGTCGTTTGAAGAAATTGTTTACGCACGGACGGACGGACGGACGGACGCACGGACGACGGACAAAAAGTAATCCCAAAAGCTCACTTCGTCACTACGTGACGGTGAGCTAAAAAAGCCTAGCCTAGCATTTGTGTAAAAATACATTGTATCCATCAATAAATGTAGGTACTAAAGAGTGATGACAAAGTTTTTCTAAAAATTGCCATAGTAACCTTGACTTTTAGCCCCAGGCCCTGAAAATTGAGCTGACTCGAGATATTGTCATATCCAAAATTTGTATGAAGTTATCTTTCATTCCATCAATAAATGTGGGCACTAGAGCAATGATCAAGTTTTTCTAAAAAAAACAAAACACAGTGACCTTGACCTTCAGCCCCTGACCCGGAAAGTCAAAGTCACTCAATATATCATCATACCAAACATTTGTGTCAAGTTATATTACAAGAGGGCCCAACGGCCCTATATCGCTCACTTGTGTACCAGAAAATCATTAGTGTAGGAGACCACTTGACACTGCTACATACTAAATATCTAAGCTCAGGCAAAGCGGTGCCCATGCTTATAAACCCTACTGGTTTCATTGGGAACCAGGGCTTGAGATGTAATTTCATCTCAATGTCGGGTAAAAGTCCCACAAACATTGGAAGAGACATCTCCAAAATGACCTATACAGTGTTGAAAGGGATGTAAAACCTCAAATCAAACAAAATCTGTGCCTTATAGTTTTGGTGAAAAAGATTTTTTAAATTTTTATTCCAGTATAAGTCTATAGGAGCTAATGAGCCCTGGGGCTTGGCCAATTTTGACCCAAAGGGCACGGTTGGCAGGATTTAAGTAGGCGACCATTTTGTGTTGCTATATACTAAATATCTAAGGTCTGTACTTCATGGTTTCAAAGAAGATGTTTGAAGCGTTTTTCCATTTAAGTTTGTTGGAGTTAAGGGGCCACAGGATTTGGACCCCAGGGGCATGATTGGCAGGATTCATGTAGGCGACCACTCGACATTGCTACATGCTAAATACCTAAGCTCTGGGAATTATGGTTTCAGGTAGAAGAGTTTTGAAGATTTTTTTCACCATTTTAAGCTTTTTTTACATTATAAGGGCCTGTGGTTTCTGGAGAAGAAGATTTCTGAAGTTTCTCCAATTGTAAGTCTATGGAAGCCAAAGAGCCCTGGGGTGTAGCCAATTTGGATCCCAGGGGCATAACTGGCAGGATTTATGTAGGTGGCCACTTGACGTTACTACATACTAAAAATCTAAGCTCTGGGCCTAATGGTTTCATAGAAGAAGATTTTTTAAGTTTTTTTTCCATTATAAGTCTATTGGAGGTGATGAGCTCGGGCGTGGCCAATTTTGATCCCAGGGGCAGGGTTAGCAGGATTTATGTAGCTGGCTATTTTATTTTGCTAGACACTAAATGTCTAAGTTCTGTGCTTCAAAGTTTCTGAGAAGATTTTTGAAGCTTTTTTCCATTATGAGACTATGGGAGCTAAGGGGCCCCGGGGCGCTGCCCATTTGGACCCCAGGGGCATGATAAGCAGGAAATATGTAGGTGACCACTTGCCGTTGCTACATGCTAAATATGTGAAGTTCTGGGCCCTGTGGCTTCAGAGAAGAAGATTTTTGAAGTTTTTTGTTCCATTATGAGTCTATGGGAGCAAAGGGGGTCCCAGGGTGTGGCCCATTTGAACCCCAGGGGCATGATTGGCAGGATTTATGTAGGTGACCACTTGTCATTGCTACATGCTAAATATCTAAGCTCTGGGACCTGTCGTTTCAGAGAAGATTTTTGAAGCTTTTTTCCAATATGTGTCTATGGGAGCTAAGGGGCCCCGGGGCGTGGCCCATTTGGCACCCAGGGGCATAATTGGCATGATTTATGTAGTGACCATTCTCCATTGCTACATGCTAAATATCTAAGCTCTGGGCCCTGTGGTTTCAGAGAAGAAGATTTTTTAAGCTTTTTTTCCATTATGAGTCTATAGGAGCTAAGGGGCCCCGGGGAATTGCCCTTTTGGACCCCAGGGGCATGAGTGGCAGGAATTATGTAGGTGACCACTTGCCGTTGCTACGTGCTAAATATCTAAGCTCTGGGCGCTGTGGTTTCAGAGAAGAAGATTTTATAAGCTTTTTTCCATTATGAGTCTAGGGGAGCAAAGGGGCCCTGGCGCGTGGCCCATTTGGAGCCCAGGGGCATGATTGGCACGAATTATGTAGGTGACCAATTGCCGTTGCTACATGCTAAATATCTAAACTCTGGGCTTTGTGGTTTCAGAGAAGAAGATTTTTTAAGCTTTTTTTTTCATTATGAGTCTATGGGAGCTAAGGGGCCCCGGGGCGTGGCCAATTTGGACCCTAGGGGCATGATTGGCAGGATTTATGTAGGTGACCACCTGCCGTTGCTACATGCCAAATATCGCAGCTCTGGGCCCTGTGGTTTCAGAGAAGATTTTTGAAGCTTTTTTACCATTATGAGTCTATAGGAGCTTAAGGGCCCCGGGGTGTGGCCCGTTTGGACCCCAGGATTGGCAGGAATTATGTAGGTGACCACTTGCCGTTGCTCCATGCTACTTATCTAAGCTCTGGGCCCTGCGGTTTCCGAGAAGAAGATTTTTTAAGCTTTTTGTTCCATTATGAGTGTATGGGAGCGAAGGGGCCCCGGGGTGTCGCCCATTTGGCACACGGGGGCACGATTGGCAGGAATTATGTAGGTGACCACTGGCCATTGCTACATGTTAAATATCTAAGCTCTGGGCCCTGTGGTTTCAGAGAAGAAGATTTTTGAAGCTTTTTTTCCATTATGAGTCTATGGGAGCTAAGGGGCCCCGGGGTGTAGCCAATTTTGACCCCAGGGGCATGATTGGCAGGAATTATGTAGGTGACCACTTGCCGTTGCTACATGCCAAATATCTCAGCTCTGGGCCCTGTGGTTTTAGAGAAGAAGATTTTTGAAGCTTTTTTCCATTATGAGTCTATAGGAGCTAAAGGGCCCCGGGGCGTGGCCCGTTTGGACCCCAGGGGCAGGATTGGCAGGAATTATGTAGGTGACCACTTGCCGTTGCTACATGCTAAATATCTAAGCTCTTGGCCCTGTGGTTTCCGAGAAGAAGATTTTTGAAGCTGTTTGTTCCATTATGATTCTATGGGAGCGAAGGGGCCCCGGGGCGTGGCCAATTTGGATCCCAGGGGCATGATTGGCAGGAATTATGTAGTTGACCACTGGCTGTTGCTACATGCTAAATATCTAAGCTCTGGGTGTTGTGGTTTCAGAGAAGAAAATATTTTAATTTATTCCCATTGTAAGTCTATGGGAGCTTTATGTTGCCATAGCAACCAGAATTCCAATCTGATCTGCCCAAAAACCTTATGCAGCCTTTCCCCATACCTGATGATGCTTCTCGTGAAATTTGATCAAGATTGACCATGGGGTATTAGAGATATACTTATTTGAAATTGTTTACGGACGGACGCACGGGCGCACGCACGCACGCACGACGGACGACGGACGAAAAGTGATCACAAAAGCTTACCTTGTCACTACGTGTGACAGGTGAGCTAAAAATCGATCAATAAATGAAGGCGCAAGAGCGATGACAAAGTTTTTCTAAAAATAGCCACAGTGACCTCGACCTTCAGCCCCAGACACTGAAAGTCAAACTTGCTCGAGATATCATCATACCCAACATTCGTGTAAAGTTATATTAAAATCTATCCATAAATGTAGGCACTAGAGTGATCACAAAGTTTTTCTAAAAACAGCCACAGTGACCTTGAACTTCAGCCTCAGACCCTGTAAGTCTAACTCGCTGGAGATATCATCATACCCAACATTTGTGTAAAGTTATATTACAATCCATCCATAAATGGATAAATGCAATAGGCACTAGAGCGATCACAAAGTTTTTTTCTAAAAATAGCCACAGTGACATTGACCTTCAGCCCCGGAACGTGAAAGTCAAAGTCACTCAAAATATCATCATACCCAATATTTGTGTGAAGTTATATTAAAATCCATCCATAAATAAAGGCGCAAGAGCGATCAAAAAGATTTTCTTAAAATAGCCATAGTGACCTTGACCTTCAGCCCCAGACCCTGAAAGTCGAACCCACTCGAGATATCATCATACCCAACATTTGTGTGAAGTTATATTAAAATCCATGCATAAATGTAGGCACTAGAGCGATCACAAAGTTTTTTCGAAAAAAAGCCACAGTGACCTTGACCTTCAGCCCCAGACCCTGAAAGTCGAACCTGCTAGAGATATCATCATACCCAACATTTGTGTGAAGTTATATTAAATACATCAATAAATTAAGGTGCAAGAGCGATGACAATGTTTTTCTAAAAATAGCCAGTGACCTTGACCCCATGACCATGAAAGTAGTGACCTTGACCTTAAGCTCCGGATCCCGAAAGTCAAAGTCACTCGAGATATCATTATACCCAACATTTGAGTAAAAGTTATATTAAAATAAATCAATAAATGAAGTTGCTAGAGCGATGACAATTTTTTTCTAAAAATAGCCACAGTGACCTTGACCTTGAGCCCCAGACCCGCTTTGTATTTAAAAAGAAAAAAAAAGAAAAAGAAACGACAAAAAAAACAACATGCCTCCCCCGGGATTTATACTCACGCAGCTTGCAGGTAAACTTTAACACAGGGAAATAAGGGAGTTAATACAGAGGAAAATATTAACTTCTCAAAAAGTGCAATTTAAGCCAAAAACCCTGAAAAATGAAGTACAATGATAATGTTAAATATTGTTTTTTACCAATTGTTACTTATATATTCAAAATAAACTTAGAAGTCCCTATGGTGCAGTGGATATGCTACTCGCCTTGTAAACCAGGGATCGCAGGATCGATCCCGGGCTTCTCCAGACTTTCGGATGAGTCTTTAAACCGAGGTCCCGTCTCCGTATGACCTTAGCTGTTGGTGGGACGTAAAACAAAAACGCACTCACTCACTCAAAATAAACTTGTAAAACATCACATATAAGAGCTTGCAGGTAAACTTTAACCAAATGCGGACGGAGACGCTGACGCCGGACCCCCGGTGGTATGGCAATAGCTCCCCCTTACTTTCGTAAGGCGAGCTAAAAACGCTACTGGCCGATGTTTTGAGAATTTAACTCCTGTCCATTATAACTGTCGACTTTGACTACACTGTCAATTTTATTTCACTTTCAATTGACTTCAATGTCAATTGACTTCACTTCACTGACGATTGACATCACTGTCAATTGACATCACGGTCAATTTGACCTCATTGTCATTTGATTTCACTGACAATTTGTCTTCTCACTCAACTTGTGGTTATGGCCTCGACGGTCTGTTTAACTGGTGCTTCCCGCCTCTGCAGGGCATCCGAACCGTTGCGTCGTACCAGTACCTGCTCCTATTGGACATGGAGCAGCAGGTCACCACACGTCATTGTGTCTGCAAATTACGATAATCGACTAAAATACAGTTCACGAAACGTATATGCTATATCATGATCCCTGCCCCGGAGAAGTCTGAATATGTTCATGCATACACCGTTATTGCGCATGCGCTGACCATACACGCAGGCTGATCAGTACATGTGACAAATAACCGCGCAGCAGAACTCAACTTGACTGTGCATCAAAATATCAGCACCCAGCGCTTGGAACAAGAATACTCAAAGTTCATGCTTCCTAACTGTGCACTAAAAATCAATTGATGCTCACTACAACTGATCATAATACTCTTCAATTTCGTGCTCACTACATTAGCACAGGTAAGAGGCAATTGAACAGACCGGGCCTTTGCGCTTCCTGGTCACCCACCAATTACAGGAAACATAACAAACTCCATTTCATATCCTTCTCCGCGACACGGCTCACAAAAATAGCTATTCACAAATTCTTTACATTAACAACAGCTAGAAACTAAAAACAGGAAGATTTTTATCTAATCTACACAACATTTGTTAGTGACTGAAAGGGATCAACACTATTTGCCGTAATTCTTTCCGTATTTGGTAAACACAACGTCAGAACCGTCTTCGCAACGCTGATGACGCAGCTGACGTCATCCACGCCACTCATGTCGTTATAACGTGTGGCGACCAAATACTCTCACTTATCATCATCAAGCTCTTTATATGTACATACATGTACATGTACAAACCGATTTCTTAAACAGAAACGGCATCATTACAAAATGAACTCGTAATTCTTCTTGAACAAAATTCTTTCAACATGAATAAGCTTGCGATATCAATTTATCACGGTTCATCATCACGGATAACCCGACAGGCTCTTGTAAGAGTTTGCCCTGATGATGAAGATATGGTTAAACCCGTCTTAATTTTACGTCCTCTCAACACCTAATATCATATAGACGGGACCACGGTTTTCTAACCACCGATAGTCAAAAGTAATGGATCGAACAAATGACCCGACTTTTAAAAAATATATTGCACAAAAGGGGTCTATAAAAGCCTAAACGAATCTAGAATGAGCGAGTGTCTGAGTTTTACGTCTCATCAATATATAGGGTCATACGGAGACGGGACCTCACTTAAAAACATTCGAATTCTGGAGAATCCTGGGATCGATCCTGCGATCACTAGCTGGCAAAGCGAAAGGCATAATCAATACACCACAGAGGCTTCCAAAGTGAATCAAGAATAGGCTTCAGAAAGTTGGGATATACTAAAAGAAAACCCCTTCAAAACCTACAAGCATGTTCATACAAAAAACAAGAGGGCCATGATGGCCCTGGGTCGCTCACCTGATCCATAGAGTAACAAGTGGGACCCGGGGAGGGCCATTATTAACCCCAGGGCTATAATGTGCATAATGTTCAGAGACGTCTAAAAAGGTGAAGCGTCATACCAAATATCAACAAAGGCTATAATTTGAACAATCTTGGCAAAGGTCCACTAGATATGCTACATACCAAATATCAAAGACCTGGGCCTTGCGGTTGCAGAGAAGAAGATTTTTATTAAAGATATTCCCTACATAAGCCTATATAAAACCAAATGGCTCCAGGGCGGGGGCATTTTTTGGCCTCAGGGCTATAATCTAAACCATCTTGATAGAGGTCCACTAGAGGAAGCTTCACAACAAATATCAAAGACCATGGCCTTGCTGTTTCAGAAGAAGATTTTTAAGGAATATCTCTATATAAGTCTATGTAAAACCAAAGGGCCCCAGGTCGGGGGCAGTTTTGGCCCTAGCACTATAATTTGAACAATCTTGGTAGGGGTCCACTAGATGAAGCTCCATACCAAATAGCAAAGACCTGGCCCTTGGGGTTCCGAGAAGAAGATTTTTAAAGATTTTCCCCATATAAGCCCATGTAAAACCATAGGGCCCCGGGGCGGTGGCATTTTTAGCCCAAGCACTATAATTTGAACAATCTTGGTAGGAGTCCACTAGATGAAGCTTCATACCAAATAGCAAAGACCTGGGCCTTGTGGTTTCAGAGAAGAAGATTTTTAAAGATTTTCCCTATATAAGCCCATTTAAAACCAAAGGGCCCCGGAGTGGGGGGGGGGGGGGGAAGAAGGACCATGGCCGTGTGGGATGAAGCTTCATACCAAATATCAAAGACATGGGCCTTACGGTTTCGGAGAAGAAAATTTTTAAAGGTTTTCCCTATATAAGCCCATGTAAAACCAAAGGGCCCCGGAGCGGGGGCATATTTGACCCCAGCACTATAATTTGAACAATCTTGGTAGGGGTCCCCTAGATGAAGCTTCATACCAAATATCAAAGACCTGGGCCTTACGATTTCAGAGAAGAAGATTTTTAAAGCTCTTCCCTATATAAGCCCGTGTAAAACCAAAGTGCCCTGGAGCGGGGGCATTTTTGGCCCCAGCACTATAATTTGAACAATCTTGGTAGGGGTCCACTAGATGAAGCTTCATACGAAATATCAAAGACCTGGGCCTTGCGGTTTCAGAGAAGAAGATTTTTAAAGATTTTCCCTATATAAGCCCATGTAAAACCAAAAGGCCCCGGAGCGGGAGCATTTTTGGCTCCAGCACTATAATTTGAACAATCTTGGTAGGGGTCCACTAGATGAAGCTTCATACCAAATATCAAAGACCTGGGCTTTACGGTTTCAGAGAAGAAGATTTTTAAAGATTTTCCCTATATCAGCCCATGTAAAACCAAAGGGCCCCGGAGCGGGGGCATTTTTGGCCCCAGCACTATAATTTGAACAATCTTGGTAAGGGTCCACCAGATGAAGATTCATACCAAATATCAAAGACCTGGGCCTTGTGGTTTCAGAGAAGAAGATTTTTTTAAGTTTTTGGTGAAAAAAAATCTGTTTTGGGTTCCAATGACCTAGATGTGCAACGGACCGGAACCATTTGAACAACTTTGAAAGGGGACCACCTAAGGATCATTCCTGTGAAGTTTGGTCAAAATCCGATCAGTACATTAGGAGGAGATGTCGTTTAAAGAATTGTTTACGGACGGACGCACGGACGCACGCACGCACGGACGACGGACGAAAAGTGATCCCAAAAGCTCACCTCGTCACTACGTGACGGTGAGCTAATAATACTAAACATAGATTTAACCAAGATTCCTTCTATTGCTCGTCACGATGTTCTGGATACACGTTAACAATCGACCTGCTGCTGGTATAAGGTCTATTTTTCGAGTCATTTATATCTATGAATACTACAGGAAAATCATGCATACCCGTGCTAGCTCGCTTAGACCGTGACAAGTAAAGATGCCATCCACAATCATAGCCATATAGCAAATTCCAGCATATCATTGATTTACATTAGAATTGCATTTCTCTTAGGGAAAAAAATTATGAAACTTCCCTACAGACCAATGGTATACTCCCGTCAGCACGTACACCCACAACATTGTGACATGCATGAAAAACAATTTGGCGATTGGCGACTTTTTAGGCAAACTATATAGAAATCAGCCTTATAGCGGCCAACTGTATGGTGAATAATTTCCCCACAAATCACTCATGCATACATCGCATGATATGTGCAAGATTTGTACGTGCAGCGGCATATTTTGCATACCGTATTTCACCTAAAATATTACAGTTGTGCTGCCTTGTCATATACCTACTAAAATAATTTAGATGTGCATAAGCAAGAGAAAGGTTTTCTATTCCATCTAGTAACAGACACCATAGGGAAAGAAACACAAACTCGAAATAACTAGACTCCAATGGAAACATCAATAGCGGATCGTCAAAAGGACAGATACACTCCCACAAAATGGCAAATTGACTATCGAAAACAAAAAAAAAAAAAAAAAGCAAGAGGGCCATGATGGCCCTGGATCGCTCACCTGATCCATAGGGTCAAGTGGGCCCCTGGTAGAGCCATTATTGGTCCCCGGCTATAATATGATTAATCTTGGTAGTGGTCTAAAAGGTGAAGCTTCAAACCAAATATCAAAGAACAGACTTCTGGTTTCAGACAAGATTTTTAAAGGTTTTCCTTATATAAGTCTACATAAACCTTGGGGTCCCCGGGGCGGGCCATTTTTGCACCCAGGGCTATAATTTGAACCATCTTGGTTGAAATGCACAAGATGAAGCTTCATACCAAATATCAAAGACCTTTGCCTTCTGCTGTCAGACATGAAGATTTTCAAAGGTTTTCATTGCTTTGACTTCTATTTCCAAGGGCTATAATTTGAACAATTTAGATGAAGCTTCACACCAAAAATCAAAGACCTGGGCCTTGCGGTTTCAGAGTAGAAGATTTTTTTTGAATTTCCCTATATAAGTCAATGTAAAAACGAAGGGCCCTGGGGCGGGGGCATTTTGACCCAAGTGTTGTGATTTGATTAATCTTTGTAGAAGTCCACTAGATGAAGCTACACACGTACCAACTTTCAAAGAACTGGGTCATCCGGTTTTGGAGAAGAAGATTTTTAAAGATTTTCCCTGTATAAGCCAATGAAAAAAACCAAAGGGCCTGCAGGTGGGGGCATTTTTCGCCCTAGGACTATAATTTTAACAATCTTGATAGAGGTCCACAAGATGAAGCTTCACACCAAATATCAAAGAACTAGGCCTTGTGGTTTAAGAGAAGAAGAATTTCAAAGATTTTCCCTGTATAAGTCTATGTAAAACGTGAGTGAGTGAGTGAGTTTTAGTTTTACGTCCCACCAACAGCTAAGGTCATACGGAGACGGGACCTCGGTTTAAAGACTCATCCGAAAGTCTGGAAAAGCCCGGGATCGATCCTGCGATCCCTGGTTTACAAGGCGAGTAGCTTAACCACTGCACCACGGATGCTTCTATGTAAAACGTGACCAAAGGCCCCCGGGGAAGGGGCATGTTTAGCCCCAGGGCTATAATTTGAATAATCTTGGTAGAGGTCTACTTGATGAAGCTTCACACCAAATATCAAAGACTTGGGCCTTGTGGTTTCAGAGAAGAAGATCTTTAAAGAGTTTCCCTATCTAAGCCTATGTAAAACCAAAGGCCCCAGGGTTATAATTTGAACAATCTTGGTAGAGGTCCACTAGATGAAGCTTCATACAAAATATCAAAGACCCGGGCCTTGTGGTTTCAGAGAAGAAGATTTTTAAAGAGTTTTTCCTATATAAGACCAAGAAATAGTGACATGGCGTATAGATAAGACGTGTCAACGAGTCGCTGTGGAGTTTTCTTTTTAAAATTCCCTCTTTATGGATATAAACACTGAAAAACAATGTTAATTTGTTGAGGGATGTGATAATTTTGAACCTGGATAACAAAACTGGATAAACTGGATATTTGTTGACGGACTAGCAGTGAGTGTGTTTTATATATTGAACAGTCATATTGTACAGATAGCCATATTGACTGATGAAAGCGGGGTCACGACCTGTATACCTGTATAATTCTCACCTGTATTCAGGTGTGTTGTGGCGTTTAAACCTGAACTTTCTGGACTAATGGCTAACACTACTGAAAACAAACTTAAAGATGGTGGGATTTTGTGGGATGATAATGACTTAGATGAAAAGGATGATAAAAACGATGATTCCTCCAACAAGAGAAAGGGGTCACCTCTTACAAGTGAGGTGTCTGTCAGCAAATGATGGACCTGTGTTACGACGTCGGAACTCTGTGCCTGACTTTCAGTCCAGTCAATTTTTAGCGGAACGCAAAACTGTGAAACCAAAAGGGTCTAAATCTATGGCTTTTTCCGACATGGTCAAGGGTACTTTTGATGACAAGACTTTTATTGATAGTATAACCCCAGTCTTGTACGATATGTTACAACCTATGATCCAGAAGACAATTGAAGCTACGGTGACTGCTTCCCTTGCTGCCGCAATTAGTAGTCTGCAAAAGACAGTAATTGAGGACATGATTCAATCAAACCAGAGCCTTCAAAAGTCTGTTGAAAAACAAAACAGGCTGATAAACGATCAAAAAAATATTATCGATGACCAAAGAGGTATAATTGATCGACAAGAAGCTGCTATCGAATGTAAAAACGATCAAATAGACGACCTTCAGTGCCAGGTTACCTTCTTAGCAGATGAGATCGACGATCTTCGATTGAGTATCAACGACCTGGATCAATATGGCCGTCGGACCTCCATCAGAATTAATAACCTTAAACTTGGTGGGCAGGCTGGACCGCCTCTTGATGAACATGGCTTGACAACAGCTGTCGTCGACTTTCTCAATACGCGTGTATTGAAGGGTGAGAGTAAGCTGACGGAACGGGACATTGACCGGTGTCATTATATTGGAAGGTCTAATTCTAAAACTCAACGTCAAATCATTGTGAAATTTTGCCACTATCACGACAAATGGCGCGTTTTCTCTCAAAAGAAGAATCTTAAGAATAACCCTGATAAAACATTTATTACTGAAGACCTTACTAGTTCAAATTACTCTATAATAAAATCCATTATTCCGTTAAAACGTGACGGCGCAATAGACAGTTTCTGGACGAGGGATGGCAAAGTAATCGTCAAGGTGGACAAGGACTCGGAACCCAAACGTGTTTCGCCTAAAGGCAACATTGAACTTACTCTGGCTCAGCTCTGTAACAAAACTGATCAGTCTGGGAGTTACGCTGCACGCGCTGCCAAAGTCTAATTAAAATTATAACTCAGTGTAACCGTAGACAGTGCCTGTTTACGGAGTTTAATCACCAGAACAAACAACATTTTCATATATGCATATTATTTACGAGTGCACTGTGCTTAGTTTTGATAACGAACATAATCCTCCATAATTTTGACCCTTCTGAAGACCAGTTTTTTTTATGAGATAAAGCTGGGGCCACGGGGTTAATGCTTTCCTTTTATGCTTTAAGGCTTGAATTGTGGGTACCCGTTGGAGCTCCCTAGATGGGGCGGGTTTAACGGTTACCCGGGATTCGTTTTGTTCTTTACTGTTGCTTTTTGTGGCGGATCTAAGAAATGTATAGGACATGTCTTGTATCTGGACAAAAATCTTCTTTTTTGTTTGTAATAAAGTTTTTGTTTGTAATAAATATTTGAAAATTGCTTTCACGGTGTGAAAGGTGTAATGCCAATCAAATGGTCTTGTATATATATTGGGAGGTCTGACAGTGCTTACAAAACTAAGACACATGCATAATACTTACCTGGGGGCCAGTTTGTCCCCTTGGTACGTCAAAACTTCTAATATTTTGGCTGAAAAAATGAGAGCTAGCTGCTCACATTTTGTCAGCAAAAATACCACAATTGTAAACAGTTTCCTCGCTGGAGTCGTTGGCAAGTCAGCCACTGGCGGGTTTGCTAAGCTAACGAGGTATTGAACAACCTTAACTTACCTGGTAGAGCAACTGTGTGACGGTTTGACAGCTGGCCACGTTGTTTTGTTTACAAACTAACTTACCTGTTTTTTTAACTTGCCTGGTTCTTCTATTCACGCAGAATTAATGTGATATAAATCTTGCGACCGGTAACCAATAAATCGATATTGACATTACCTTGTGCTAAATTTAGAAGTCATTTGGCTCATTTTGAATCTGTGCCGCGTTAAATAAGTACGCGTTAAATAAATACAGAGAGCCGGCAAATGTCGGGAAGACATGTGTTGTCCTTTGAAATTATCGAGTACTAGAAGGTCATAAGGCTGGCAGTGAAGGCCATGGCCAGGTGCCACGATAAACGACATCTGATCAGGACATTCACTGTTTGTCAGTGCCACGTGTTGGTTATCTTGATTGAATGTTATGTTGATTAATATATATATATAATACAGCTATACTTCGATTGCTCAAACTCGAATAGGCCTGCAGGAGTTTGCGTTACCGAACTCTGGATGCAATTATTTCCTATATTTAAAGGTGGGTTATTGAACTATGGGTAAAAAATACATAATACATATAGATAAAAACCAGAAAATAAAATTTGAGACCCGGTAGCTCAATAACCAGCCTTTCCCAGCAGGCACACGTCGCTAGGGCAGCGTCGGGTCAACGTCGGTACAACGTCCTGACGCTGCACCGACGTTGAGCTGACGTTGCATAAACGTCATAACGTGGAAATGACGTTTATATGACGTCACAATTACGTCATGTGCCTGCTGGGTTTAAACCATTCTCCAGTGGTCAAAAAGTAAAACTACTTATTATTAGTTATTACGCTGATGCATTATCAATCAACGACCACACTGTTTCCTTTTTGAAACCTTTCTTTCTTTGCGATTGTTCATGTTCAGCTTTCTTAGGTGTGCCGCTCCACACGCTCTTATTTTTTTTTTTTTTTCACATTTCATTTTCGGTAGTTTACTTCAGAAGGTACACAATATATTTAATACAATGTGGAGCTGCGGTGGAGCTGACACTGCCTAATATTAAAGCTCCCAGCGGGCACACGTCGCTAGGGCAATGCCAGGTCAACGTCGGTGCATTGCACCGACGTTGATCTGACGTTGCATGAACGTCGTGACGTTGAAGTGACGTTTATATGACATCACATTTACGTAATGTGCCTGCTGGGCCATATTGTTACATTGCTATTGAATGTTAAACGATTTTTTTTTTCTCGATAGTAGTATTTTATCACAGACATATACTGGATACCGTAGCCATACAGAAACCTCACGATATTGCATTGAAGTTTACATGTGAACTGCTCCATCATGAGACTCATGCTCATTTTTGTAGTTGATGATGTCTTCGCTGTTTAGACTTACTATTATTCTCTTTCACAGATACGCTTTGTATCCTAGGGTTGACTAAATTGTGCGCATGCGTACGCGTACGTTCGTACATATGTGCGTGCGTAGGTACGTACGTACGCGTATGCGTATGCGAACTGTTACCAGGTTTATTATTGTTTTTTTTTTTTCTGAGTATTCTGCAGCACTCGTTTTCCAAGAACTTATGGACATGCAGTTGAACTGCATATTTGTTTACAATTATTGTATTGTTTTCTTTTATTGTATATCTTTTATATCCTGTACCTATTGCAGTCGTCAATATATCCAGCTGACAGGGGCTACCTTCCAGACCTGCGGTGGCTGTCAATCTTTTGTTTCTTTATACTATGAAGTATGGGTATAAGTGTTGTCCAATGGAGAGCCGCCATAGGTCTGTTCGGTGGTCTCATTATACGAGGCAGTCGTAGTGAATTTTACATAAAGATAAAATTAAGTTTTTTCTACCAAAAAGTTAAATGGTTATGGCTCTCTATGCTTTCATTGCTCTTGTCCATTACGAGATCTCTTAATGAATCAACAAGTAATAACCACTTTTGCTTTATTATTTTAATGTTAATTTTACAAGCTCTGGACATTGAAGAAAACCCAGGACCAGCCACTCCAAACCGTAGTCAGGCAGACCTATCTATTTTACATATTAACATACGTAGCATAAGGAATAAGATTGAGTACATCAAGGATCATTTCTTGGACTTTGATATTTTATGTTTTACAGAGTCTCACCTGGATCAACAAATTTTAAACGAAACACTAGTTCTATCGGATATGTACGATACACCCTATAGAAAAGACAGAACCAACCATGGAGGAGGGCTCCTTATTAACATTAATTCAGAACTTATTCACACGAGGCGAACAGACTTAGAAATTTATTGCCCAGAATCTATATGGGTGGAAATTAAAACGAATAACGTTAACTATCTCCTGGGCTTGTTTTACAGTCCTAGAACAGCCGATGCAACATTCTTTGAAAACTTAAATTTGAATATTGAAAAAGCATATGATTTCACTAAAAATCTAATTATCTTAGGCGACTTAAACGAGGACCTATTTAATGATAACTACCGGAATTTAAAAGATTTGATTATACTTAATTCGCTTCAAAATACAGTTTCAAATGCAACGAGACAACTTGCGCTTTTAGATCCTATAATTATTTCAGATGATTTACAGTTTTTAGATTCAGGCACGATAGATACTCCTGCAGCTATAAGCGACCATAAAGCAACTTATATAAGATTACCATTTTAGTATCAGTGTAACACACCATTCAATCGATTAATTTGGCTGTATAAAAGGGCAGATTATACCAAGCTTAAAGAGCTTATAAGTAACTATGATTGGAGTATTCTCTTGGAAGGATCTTTTAACGACGCATGTGCAAAGTTTACCAATATTTTTTTAAATTTTGCTAAAATATGTATACCTTCCAAAACCGTTAAAATAAGGCCTGGAGACAAACCATGGTTTGACTCCATTATTCGTCGTAATATGCGAATTAGAGACAGGCTAAAGAAAAAGTCCATCCAGACCGGTAACAGCATCGACTGGAATAAGTATAAACGTATTAGAAATAAAGTTAATAATCTAGTAAAGCATGCCAAAGAAATTTTTTATAATTCCTTGGAAGTTTCCATCTGTGATTTTCATAACAATGACAAAAGGAAATTTTGGCAAGTTATTCGCCATTTTGTTAAAAATAATAAAACCTCAAACAATATTCCCCCACTTGTTATAGAAAAAGAAAACGGTCAAAAATCATATTGTTATCAGCCGAAGAAAAAGCGGAATGTTTGAACGACTATTTTTCGTCAATTTCAACAATAAATGATAATGAAGTTCAGTTGCCTAATTTTGAATCTAAAACTAGAAATTCGTTAAGTGAAATTACATGTTCAGCTCTAGAAATTTCAACTTTAATCGATTTACTAAATCCAAATAAAGCGACTGGCCCGGATCTAATTAGTAATAGAATGTTGAAGGCTGTATCAAACGAGATCTCAGTTCCACTGGAAATACTGTTTAATAGGTCGTTTAGGGAGGGGGTGTTTGGAGATATATGGAAGGGTTCTCACGTTTTGCCTTTACCTAAAAAGGGGGACTTAACTAAGGTTACAAACTTCAGACCGGTATCACTACTTAGCGGAATAGGTAAATTACAAGAACGAATAGTTCATAAAAACATATACAACTTTTTACACGCCAACAATCTTTTATATAAATACCAATCTGGTTTTCTTCCCAATCATTCTACTACTTACCAACTTGTTGACATTTATCAACATATCTGTCAAACGTTTGATAATAATCAATATTCATGCATGATATTCTGTGATGTCTCTAAGGCATTTGATAGGGTTTGGCATGAAGGCCTAATTTTCAAATTGAAACAGCACGGCATAAACGGACATTTACTTAACTGGATTAGAGATTACCTTTCTAACAGATCTCAGAAAGTAATAATTAAATCTTCTACTTCCACTGCTAGGAATACTAATGCCGGGGTACCCCAGGGTTCTGTTCTGGGACCCCTATTGTTCTTAGTTTATGTAAACGATATTGCAGATTCTTTATTAAGCTTAACCAGACTTTTTGTCGATGATAGTTCATTATTTTATTCAGCTTCATCACTGAACGACATTCAGGGAATAATAAATCACGATCTTTGTGTTTTATCGGCATGGGCGAAACAATGGCTGGTTACTTTTAATTCACTGAAGACAGAAGCAGTTCTTTTTACATTAAAACCTTTCGAGCAGTTTCCGGATATAATTTTCGACGGAACCCCAATAAAATTTGTCCCGGAGCACAAACGTTTAGGTCTAACATTAAGCTGTAATGGTCAATGGAAAACTCATATTGAAAACATTATCTCAAGCGCAGCAAAAGTAGTTGGTATAATGCGTAAACTTAAATATACATTTCACAGGGTTGCCTTGAACCAAATTTATTTATCATATGTACTGCCCATCCTTGAATATTCTTGCATTGTTTGGGATGGTCTCTTGAAAAATTACAACATGAAGCAGCTCGTATTGTTACGGGTCTTACTAGGTCTGTGTCCCTAGATAAGCTTTATAAAGAATGTGGCTGGATTCCTCTTAAGCAAAGGAGGCACAAACATAAGCTATCATTTATGTATAACGTCGTACATGAAAACGTACCATCATATATATTAGACATAATTCCTCCTCTGGTAAGAGACGCAACCCCGTATTCTTTAAGAAATAATAATAACATAACGGTTCCCCACACTCGAACTGAAATTTCTCGGCGATCGTGCATTCCATCTTCTATTTCGATTTGGAACTCCCTTGACATTAACCTTCGAGGAGCACCTAGTCTTAATTCTTTTAAATACCAAGTTAAGAATTTTTACTTTTCTAATACTTACGTTCCTAACTATTACATGGAAGGTGATAGGTACAATTCAGTATTACATGCCAGAATAAGAAATAACTGTAGTAACCTAAAAAAAGATCTGTATATAAATCACCTGGCTCTAAGTCCGAACTGCAATTGCTCGGAAGTAAACGAGGATGCTGAGCTTTTCTTCTTTGCTTGTTCCAACTTTACAAGAGAAAGAATTATATTCTTTCAATCGACACGGACATTTCATCCTCTCAATTTAAAAAAGGTTCTTTTTGGGGATGATGCATTATCACCTCAAGAAAATGGAATACTATTTCAAGCAGTGCAGACGTATATCAAAAGCACTGATAGATTTAACCAAAATGCTTAATTTAATTGAATTTATATTGAAACACTATTATATGCCTCAACGGCTGGGTTTCTTGACGACGAACAATTAGTGACTTATTCATTTATTTTAGTTGCTGATTTATTTATCTGATATATATATGTATGTGTATGTGTGTATGTGTATATATATGTGTATATGTGTGTATGTGTGTGTATATGTATGTATACATATATATATGTATATATGTATATATATATATATATATATATATATATATATATATATATATTATGATTTAAGCAGTAAGCCTGTATGTGCCTTTTTGTTATAAAATAGCCATGTTCATATGTTGTAAATGTATTAGTGTCAACCATATACGGGGAGGGTCGTAACTAATGTTGTGAGAACTTGTGGCCCGACCCATTTGTTTATTTGCAATAAAATACGATTAAACTATATAAGCCTATGTAAAACCAAAGGCCCTCGGGGCAGGGGCATTTTTGGCCCCAGGGCTATAATTTGAACAATCTTGATAGAGGTCCACTAGATGAAGCTTCACACCAAATATCAAAGACTTGGGCCTTGCGGTTGCAGAGGAGAAGATTTTTAAAGATTTTCCCTATATAAGCCTTTGTTAAACCAAAGGCTCCCAAGGCGGAGGCTTTTTTGGCCCCAGGGCTATAATTTGAACAATCTTGGTAGAGGTCCATTAGATGAAGCTTCACCCCAAATATCAAAGACCTTGGCCTTGCGGTTTCAGAGAAGAAGATTTTTAAAATTTTCAGTAAAAAAAAATCTATTTTTAGCTCCTGTGACCTAGATGTGCAACAGACCGGAACCATTTGAACAACTTTGAAAGGGGACCACCTAAGGATCATTCCTGTGTAGTTTGGTAAAAATCCGATCAGTGGTTAAGGAGGAGATGTTGTTGGAAGAAAAAGTTTACAGACGCAGGGACGCAGGGACGCACGACGGACAAAAAGTGATCCCAATAGCTCACCTTGTCACTATGTGACAGGTGTGCTTACAAAAACAAGCGACACACACACTCTCGAAGACCAACCATAACAAAAATAAACCGCGAGAGGAGAACCGCATTGGAACTCACTGTGAAATGAATTATACTAGGGGGCTTAAATCGATTTTAAGCGGCCGCAATCCTCGCCCTTACTTCTGCAGCGATTTAGACAAACAATTTGTTTAGTCCGCATGATGGCCTCCTGACCCAACAGTGCAACATCTCCGAGAACACAAAAATCAAACAGCCACAGAGATGAAACCACTGAAATGCTTGTTTGTTTGTTTGTTTGATTTGAGGTTTAACGTCCCCGTCAACACTGTAAAGGTCATTTTGGAGACGTTGCTTCCAATTTTGTGGGACTTTTACCCGACATTGAGATGAAATGACATCTCAAGCCCTGTCGCCTCACTGAAATGCTAGAGCAAAAGAAAACCAACAGTTAGACTCAGTGGGACCCAACCAGTGACAGAGCATCAGGCACCAACCAACATTACAAAAACTAACTTCTATTCTTATTCTCAGTAAGCCTTTACGCTGGAACCGTCATAGAATCTGAGGCCTGTAATTAAAGAGGAAGCAAAGTTGTCAACCCTGATTGGATTACCTACCATGTATGACATTTATGGTGTACCCAATCCTTTTATATCGAAGGTTTAGTTTACGAAAGTGGGTGCTGAAGCCATTGCAAGTATATATATTTTCTGAATTTCATTACGAAAACATGACTATACAAATACATTGTTAATTTTACCACCCAAAAAAATGCTACTTTTCTTATTTCTGCTCAAAACATGGATTGTGGATACTCGTTAGAACCGCCTCGCGGAGGCGGTTCTAACGAGTATCCACAATCTATGTTTTTGAGCCGAAATAATAAAAACTAGAGCTGTCAGTGAAACTGACTAGGGCCCCGGCAGCGCTATCAGAAATTTGTGGACGGACAAACGGACGGACGGACGGACGGACGGATGGATGGATGGACGGACGGACGCACGGACGGAAGGACGGACAGACGGAAAGACGGATAAACGGACAGACGGACGGACGAACGGACGAACGGCAAGACGAAAACTATATACCCCATAGTATACTTCGTATACCGGGGGTATAATAACATTAAGCTGAACATGTAATGAACACAAAGATAATGAACATACAGATGTGCTCATGTAACAACTATATAAGCATGAATGGGTTTGGTGTCCTTCCCTCCCCCACCCCCCCCCCCCCCCTGCACCCGAGGACTCCGGGCCGTCGCCCCGGCAACGGCCAGTCCGCCCAAAGTGGGGGAATCATGTCTCCAGGCGCCCCGCCCGAAGCCCCAAGGGACATGGAAGGACGGAAGTATGAGGATGGGGCCTACATGTGTGGGTAGGGTGGCGTGGGTCATCAGGGTCGTACTACAGCAGTGGATGTTACCCACGCACCAGTCCAAGGGTATTGACCTCACAGTCCCAAAGTAGGGAACTGTGTGTAAGTTTTTAGTTATAGGATTGTGGTAATAATAATAATAATAATAATGCCTTTATTTAGCGAGAATAACATATTATGCATCCGCACCCGATATGCACCGCGATACGCCAGTCACCCCTGAAACCAGGAGCATGTGGCGGAAACCAATGTCCAAACATCATGCACCCAGCAACGACGATCGGGCGCCCACGGCTAGTGAGGGGCCGGTGGGTGGGTCAAGACCCCGCACCGGGGCCATAGGGGAGCGTGTGACCTACGGGTCATTACGGTCCACTAGGAGGTGTGTTCACGCGCCAATCATCTTTCAAAAGTTTAATTCCCTACAGCACCAGTACGGGGGCTGTGACTAGTTACGGCAGTGGGGTCTTGCCATGCACCCGAGGACACCGGATCGTTGCCCCGGAGACGGCCAGTCCGCCCTAAGTGGGGGAATCATGCCCCGGACCCCCCGCCCGGATATATGGTAGTATTAGAGTGGGGCCGGGTGGTATTTATTGGAATCTCTGTGTCTGAAAAAGGAAGAAACATGCAGTATTAGGGGGACTTTGGTTACAATATTGTGGGAGTTTTATCCGACTTTGAGATGAAATGACATCTCAAGCCCTATCGCCCAATGAACAGGGAGATTGTGCGTCTCTCCGGCATATAAATTTAATTATCTTTAATTATCTAGAGTGATGTGTGTCAAATGGAAAAATATGATATTAACATTCAATAGAATGCTTTCATTGTGAACTGTTATCAGTGTTGTCAAACGAAATCAATCACACAACCGCAGACTGATTGCGAGTCATCACGTGAACAAGACCACCTTATGAACATCCCCTTCAACCCGCTATATTGGGGCTCACGGGGGCATACTTTATTTTTTTTTCTATTTCGGCTCCGGAACTCGTTTTAACCGCCGCAAAGAGGCCGGCCTAACGAACACTCACAACATATATTTACGAAAGCCTGCCTATATATATGTACAGGCATTTTTTCCTACCAAAAATGAAAATCTTTAGATAAAAATCTTTTTTTTTTTTTTTTTTTTTCATTTTTTTCTCTCCAAACATAGATAGAGAAAAATTATAAGAACCGCATAGGCGAGTACCCACAAATCATGTCCGACCGTCCATACCTAAGCGGGTATTAAGAAATCGTGTTGACAAGTATTTCAAGGTCTTCCAAATGACTTAAGAAGTTTTGTTCGATCGTATAATCTCCAATTAAACAAATGCGAATAGCCACAATTCAAGAAACAAAATTTTTCTTTAGGCAACGTTTATTCGGGACTGTTCTTCCGCTTTCATAAGGAACACGGGCCCCAGCCCATCGGGGCTCGGTAGGAATTCATCCTTAAGGGGAATGGGAACACCTTTAGGGGAAGCTACTCCTGCAAAAGTCTTTTTGTCTCCCATGTCAACAGGGGTCAACTCTTAAAGGAAAGAATTTGCTCCTGAAGAGCAAATTCTTTCCTTTAAGAGTAGACCCCTTTTTCAGTGGGGCAAGGCTTATAGAAAAGCGAACAGAAAGTCACGAAAGTTGTCTCCCTTTGACAAAAATGCAGAAAAATGAGCCAGTTGTTCCCATTCCCCTTAAGTGCAAGTCGGACAGTCCCTTAAAACCAAGCAGGCATGTGGCATTACTTAGCTTACTCAACTTACTTTGGTATTGGTAGCGTTGCAGATAGAGCAGTAACTTACCTTACTTATGTTACTTAGAATTCTACTCAGGTTACTGAGTTTACTTAACCTACTTAGCCTACCCATCCCCTTCGTTACAGACTTCGCCGCTTACTTAGCTTACTTAACTTACTCTGGTATGGGTACAGTGGCTAGTGGAGTAGTTACATATGTTACTTAGCATTCTACTAAGGTTACTTAGTTTGCTTATCCTACTTACCCTACTGATTCTCGTTGGGACATGCAGACTTGGCAACTTACTTAGTTTACCTAGCTTACTTAAATTACTCTAGTCTGGGTAGAGTGGCTAGTGGAGTAGTTACTTACCTTACTTATATTACTTAGAATTCTACTCAGGTTACTAAGTTTTCTTAACCTACTTACCCTACTCATCCTCTATTGGACAGACTTCGCCGCTTACTTAGTTTACTTAGCTTACTTAACCTACTGTGGTATGGGTAGAGTGGCGAATGGAGTAGTTACATACCATACTTATGTTACTTACACTTCTACTTAGGTTACTTAGCTTACTTATCCTACTTACCCTACTGATCCTCGTAAGAACAGACTTTGCCACTTACTTAATTTACTTAGCTTACTTAACTTACTCTTGTCCGGGTAGAGTGGCTAGTGGAGTAGTTACTTACCTTACTTAGAATTCTACTCAGGTTACTTAGTTTACTTATCCTAATGACCCTACTCATTCTCTTCGGTACAGACTTCGCTGCTTACTTAGTTTACTTAGCTTACTTAAGTTACTCTGGTATGGGTAGACTGGCTAGTGGAGTAGTTACTTACCCTACTTAGAATTCTACTTAGGTTACTTAGTTTACTTATCCTACTTACCCTACTCATCCTCGTTGGGACAGACTTTGCCGCTTACTTAGTTTACTTAGATTACTTAACTTACCGAGGTAAGGGTGGTATAGCTCGTATGACAGTTACTTACCTTACTTACGTTACTTAGAATTCTACATAGGTTACTTAGTTTACTTATCCTACTCACCCTACTCATCATTGTTCGGGATGACAAGGTCGCCAACTTAGTTTACTTAGTTTACTCAACTTACTTTGGTATTGGTAGCGTTCCGGGTAGAGCAGTAACTTACCTTACTTATGTTACTTAGAATTCTACTCAGGATACTTAGTTTACTTATCCTACTTACCCTACTTACCATACTCATCCTCTTCATTACAGACTTCGCCGTTTCCTTAGTTTACTTAGCTTACTTAACTTACTGTGGTAAGGGTGGTGTCGCTAGTATGACAGTTACCTACCTTACTTACGTTACTTAGAATTCTACTTAGGTTACTTAGTTTACTTATCCTACTGACCATAGTCTACATTGTTTGGAGTCACAAGGTCGCCAACTTAGTTAACTTAGCTTACTCAACTTATTTTGGTATTGGTAGCGTTCCTGGTAGAGCAGTAACTTTCCTTACTTATGTTACTTAGATTTCTACTCTGGTTACTTAGTTTACTTGTCCTTCTTACCCTACTCATCATCTTCAGTACAGGCTTCGCTGCTTACTTAGTTTAGTTAGCTTACTTAACTTACTCTGGTATGGGCAGAGTGGCTAGTGGAGCAGTTACTTATGTTACATATAACTCTACTTAGGTTACTTTGTTTACTTATCCTACTTACCCTACTGATCCTCGTTGGGACAGACTTTGACGCTTACTTAGTTTACTTAGCTTACTTAACTTACTGTGGTGAGGATGGAAAAGATAGTAGGACAGTTACTTACCTTACTTACGTTACTTAGAATTCTACTTAGGTTACTTAGTTTACTTATCCTACTTACCCTACTGATCCTCGTTGGGACAGACTTTGACGCTTACTTAGTTTACTTAGCTTACTTAACTTACTGTGGTGAGGATGGAAAAGATAGTAGGACAGTTACTTACCTTACTTACGTTACTTAGAATTCTACTTAGGTTACTTAGTTTACTTATCCTACTTACCCGGCTCATCATCTCAAGTACAGACTTCGCCGCTTACTTAGTTTACTTAACTTACTAAACTTACTCTGGTATGGGTGGAGTGGCTAATGGAGTAGTTACTTACCTTACTTATAATTCTACTTAGGTTACTTAGTTTACTTATCCTACATACCCTACTGATCCTCGTTGGGACAGACTTTGCCGCTCACTTAGTTTACTTAGCTTACTTAACTTACTGTGGTAAGGGTGGAATAGGAAGTAGGAAAGTTACTTACCTTACTTACGTTACTTAGAATTCTACTTAGGTTACTTAGTTTACTTATCCTACATACCCTGCTGATCCTCGTTGGGACAGACTTTGCCGCTTACTTAGTTTACTTAGCTTACATAACTTACTGTGGTAAGGGTGGAATAGGAAGTAGGACAGTTACTTACCTTACTAAAGTTACTTAGAATTCTACTAAGGTTACTTAGTTTACTTATCCTACTTACCCGGCTCATCATTGTTCGGGATGACAAGGTCGCCAACTTAGTTTACTTAGTTTACTCAACTTACTTTGGTATTGGTAGCGTTGCTGGTAGAGCGGTAACTTACCTTACTTATGTTACTTAGAATTCTACTCAGGTTACTTAGTTTACTTGTCCTACTTACCCTACTCATCATCTTTAGTACAGACTTCGCCGCTTACTTAGTTTACTTAACTTACTTAACTTACTCTGGTATGGGTGGAGTGGCTAATGGAGTAGTTACTTACCTTACTTATAATTCTACTTAGGTTACTTAGTTTACTTATCCTACATACCCTACTGATCCTCGTTGGGACAGACTTTGCCGCTTACTTAGTTTACTTAGCTTACTTAACTTACTGTGGTAAGGGTGGAATAGGAAGTAGGACAGTTACTTACCTTACTTACGTTACTTAGAATTCTACTTAGGTTACTTAGTTTACTTATCCTACTTACCTGGCTCATCATTGTGCGGGATGACAAGGTCGCCAACTTAGTTTACTTAGTTTACTCAACTTACTTTGGTATTGGTAGCGTTGCTGGTAGAGCAGTAACTTACCTAACGTATGTTACTTAGAATTCTACTCAGGTTACTTAGTTTACTTGTCCTACTTACCCTACTCATCATCTTCAGTACATACTTCGCCGCTTACTTAGTTTACTTAACTTACTTAACTTACTCTGGTACGGGTGGAGTGGCTAATGGAGTAGTTACTTACCTTACTTATAATTCTACTCAGGTTACTTAGTTTACTTATCCTACTTACCCTACTGATCCTCGTTGGGACAGACTTTGACGCTTACTTAGTTTACTTAGCTTACTTAACTTACTGTGGTGAGGATGGAAAAGATAGTAGGACAGTTACTTACCTTACTTACGTTACTTAGAATTCTACTTAGGTTACTTAGTTTACTTATCCTACTTACCCGGCTCATCATCTAAAGTACAGACTTCGCCGCTTACTTAGTTTACTTAACTTACTAAACTTACTCTGGTATGGGTGGAGTGGCTAATGGAATAGTTACTTACCTTACTTATAATTCTACTTAGGTTACTTAGTTTACTTATCCTACTTACCCTACTGATCCTCGTTGGGACGGACTTTGCCTCTTACTTAGTTTACTTAGCTTACTTAACTTACTGTGGTAAGGGTGGAATAGGTAGTAGGACAGTTACTTACCTTACTTAAGTTACTTAGAATTCTACTTAGGTTACTTAGTTTACTTATCCTACTTACCCGGCTCATTGCCGGCCTCGGTGGCTCAGTCGGATGCGCGTCTGACTGGTGATCAGGAGGTCGCGAGTTCGACTCCCGCCGGGGTCGGCAACATTCTTTGGTGGAGATTGATCATGAAATCTTTTCTACGGTCATTCTCTCCCTTCCGCTGATTCAAGAAGGGCAGTTGTCAGTTTCTGGCGAAAGAATGTGCACTGTACTGGTTAACCGCTTACGTATAAGCCTGCCCAGGAAAGTGTTGATAGGTAAACTGACCGGCTCAAAAATGACCTAAATAGTGTTGACTGGGCCGTTAAACTCAAATACAAACAAACAAATACCCGGCTCATCATTGTTCGGGATGACAAGGTCGCCAACTTAGTTTACTTAGTTTACTCAACTTACTTTGGTATTGGTAGCGTTGCTGGTAGAGCAGTAACTTACCTTACTTATGTTACTTAGAATTCTACTCAGGTTACTTAGTTTACTTATCCTACTTACCCTACTCATCATCCTCAGTACAGACTTCGCCGCTTACTTAATTTACTTAGCTTACCTAACTTACTCTGGTCTGGGTAGAGTGGCTAATGGAGTAGTTACTTACCTTACTTATAATTCTACTTAGGTTACTTAGTTTACTTATCCTACTTACCCTGCTTATCATCGTTGGGACAGACTTCGCCGCTTACTTAGTTTACTTAGCTTACTTAACTTACTCTGGTATGGGTAGTGTAGCTGGTGGAGTAGTTACTTATCTTACTTATGTTACTTAGAATTCAACTTAGGTTACTTAGTTTACTTATCCTACTTACCCTTCTCAGCCCCGTTCGGAGTGACCATCATGCCTACTTAGTTTACTTAGCTTACTTAACTTACTCTGGTATGGTAGGTGTAGCTGGTGGAGAGGTTACCTACATTACTTATATTACTTATAAGTCTACTTAGGTTACTTACTTTACTTATCCTACTTACCCTGCGCATCCTTTTTCAAGTGACCAGGACGCCTACTTAGTTTACTTAGCTTACTTAACGTACTCTGGTACGGCTGTTGTAACTGGCAGGACATTTACTGATGTTACTTAGAATTCTACTCAGGTTACTTAGTTCACTTACTCTACTCAGCTTACTTATGCGCTGAGAACGAAACCACAATACTTACTTACTTTACTTAGCTTACTTAACTTACTCTGGTGTCGCTGGTGTTACTGGTATATCAGTTACTTACAATACTTATGTTTCTTACCTTACTTAACTTACTTATCCTACTTACACTGCTCATAGTCATAGATGAAATATATTACCTCCACTTAGGTTACTTATCTTACTTAGCTTACTCTAAGCATTGTTGGTATGGTAGTAGCTTTTGTCATAAGAGACATGCAAGGTTACTTAGTTTACTTAGGTTACTTACGCTTATTCTTGTACTTATCCTGTTATATCAAGATTGACTTTCGGCGGTTTGATTAGTCAACTTACATTACTTACGTTACTTAGCTTATCTAAAGAGTGAGGTTGATGCATATACCATCCTTGGCTAGCTATACGCCTACTTATGTTACTCATCCTACTTAGCTCCTTTCCGTATTATAGTATCATGCTTCAGTGTTCTGGTCAGCAAATTGTAGATATTTCTCTTAAAACTATGTAAAATCGTTCTTTTTTATCAATTAATTACCTTATTGCACTTAATTTTATGTAGCATGTTTTTTTGATCGAGGGGCATAGATTTTTTGACATCTACTTAGTTTACTTATACTGCTGTAGTGCCAGGTAAGTTAACTGAGTAACCTAAGTAGAATACTGTAAACTTGCTTATTTTACTTATAGTGGTGATGTGAAGATCAGTAACGTAAGTAAAATGAGTAGAATTCAATTAACAGTGAAATAAGAGACTCCAGGACACCAGGTCAGCCTCAGCTCAGCTTACTTACTTTACTTATCTGACAATGATGACTGATAAGTAATCTAAGTAAAGTAAGTAAATACCGCAAGACTGCTTATTTCGCTCATTTCTGAACAAAAATTGGATAAGTTGTGTAAGTAAACGACACAGAAGGCATGGATAGGGCATTTTGATGAATTTCAGGACTCGGAGTATGAAGTATAAGCCGGATTTTAGCAGCTCACTAGATGAAAAAAAAATAATTAGCGCACTTGATTTTCTGTATTTCTTGGCAGTCTGGTGGTCATTTACAGCACATTCTTGCACACCAGACTAGGAAATCCGTGATTTTACCCTGGGATAGAAATTTATGTTCTGACCCTGGTGTTCCGACCCCAAATTGAATATAATCGCGTGTTTGATAAATGCACTGGTTGATTGCAACCTCACGCGCGGCGTCGTCATGCGTGACGTCACTAAACATTCCTGCAGTGTCAACACAAAATGGCGGACGTCGGTAACCGAAGTGACAGCAGCATTAAAAATTCGCAATAGAAATGGAAGGTATGCAAGAAAAAGAATCCAATATGGGTGTGAGGGGTGGATAGAAAAATCCGTCCCTCGGGATCACTGTCCGGCATCACTCGGCAAGCCTCGTGATGCCGGACAGTGTCCCTCGGGACGGATTTTTCAATCCACCCCTCACACCCATATAAGATTCTTATAATCTCGATCCAAACCCCATCATAGATTCTATTAACCTGACATGATTCTGTTATCCTTATAGGTGCTCTCTAAGGTTTCAAATGAGCCCCGCCAAGCGAATTTGTGTCTTCGAGCATTCCGTCATGACAACTTTTAACTGCGCATGCCCAGCCATTCAGAGGGGCCAGGGATATGGCTTTCTGTCCGAAGGTTCCTCTTGATTCACTGCTTGTATGAGCGAGCAGCGAAGGTTCTAGCGAGACAGCGCGGATGCGCAGGCTCGCCTGAACCTTCGCTGCTCGCATAGGCGATAAGTAACAAAATCGCTTGACGGGGCCCAAATAATGTTTTTGTGACAGTTTTTACTCAGTCGACTTTAGTTGCTGATTCGTTGTCTCACTATTCTTGTCGTTGCGAGATCATATTGTTGTGGAAAGAGGGTTACCTGTAAAAAGTTGGTTGATTTGAGGTTTAACGTCCCCGTCAACAATATATAGGCCATTTTGGAGACGTTGCTTCCATTTCTGTAGGACTTTTACCCGACATTGAGATGAAATGACATATCAAACGATGTCAACGCTATATAGGCCATTTTGGAGACGTTGCTTCCATTTCTGTAGGACTTTTACCCAACATTGAGATGAAATGACATATCAAACGCTGTCAACACTATATAGGCCATTTTGGAGACGTTGCTTCCATTTCTGTAGGACTTTTACCCAACATTGAGATGAAATGACATATCAAACGCTGTCAACACTATATAGGCCATTTTGGAGACGTTGCTTCCATTTCTGTAGGACTTTTACCCAACATTGAGATGAAATGACATATCAAACGCTGTCAACACTATATAGGCCATTTTGGAGACGTTGCTTCCATTTCTGTAGGACTTTTACCCAACATTGAGATGAAATGACATATCAAACGCTGTCAACACTATATAGGCCATTTTGGAGACGTTGCTTCCATTTCTGTAGGACTTTTACCCGACATTGAGATGAAATGACATATCAAACGCTGTCGCCCAATGAAACCAATAAGGTTTATAAGCAGGGGCGGTCCAACTCGCACCGCTTTGTCTGGACAGGCTTAGATCCTCTAAGCGGTTTACGAGTACTCGTGTGCTGGTCGGATTGAGCTCTGCGTGGAAGCATCGTGCGGTCCATATATTTCTTCAAGCCCCGACGGGTTAAAGAGGGTTAACTGTAGAATTTTAGCAGTAGATAGTTTATGATCTGAACTGGACTCACGTGTTGGGTTAGGCAAACAGTGTCAATCCTGATCAGATGCCGCAGACAGCGGTTAACGGTAGACTACAGGAGTTCAAGGGTTAAACGGAACAACCTAAGATCCCGTTCCAGCCAACACTCAGAGACATTCGAGGGCTTGTTTTTTTTTTTTTTTTTTTGTTTGTTTGTTTGTTTCTGGCAAGTCTTGAGATGCATCACGTGAACACGTCCGTGAAATGAAGACCCCTAAACCCACTTCATATAGAAGAAACTGGGGTTTACGGGGGTATACAATATTTTTCTTTTTTCTTATTTCTGATCCAAGACATGGATTGTGGGTACTCATTGAGGCGGTTCTAAGGAGCACCCACAGCCTCTGTTTTGAGCATTTTTAAGAAAAATATCAAGGATTTTCATCAGAAAAATAGCCATTTTGGAGATAGGAAAAATGCACTATGTTGCACGGGTGAGTTATCATAATGTGCGTGTTCAAATCATTTGAAGAAATATCCCGGAACAAAAACTAGAGTCGGTCAATGTCCGGATCAAACTTCCTAGTGCTAGTGAACTAAAAGTAAACATATATAGTTAACTTTGTTAACTTTTAACCTCCATGTGAAAATGGCATACAAATCTTCCAGTCATGACGGTCATATGAGTTTAATTAACCGAAGAAAAGAACAGCGTGGATTTTGATAGCACGCTGGTGACAAACCGAGAGGGTCAATTATGGGGGTGAGGCAAGAAAATCTCAGGCGAGTTTTCAGATCACTTAACCCTTTTTGTACCAAATGGAATCTTCCGCCTTATGTATACCAGGAGTCCCATCAACATTTAGGGGTGTCGGGTTGTTTTCCTCAAAATTTATTTGGAAAACAGCTGAACTTTTTGCAAACAGTGTAGGCCCTGATCAGACGCCGCGTCTGGGCCTGCAATGTTTGCCAACTACCCGTTTTGGGGTTACCAGTGCTAAATGGGTTAAATTCGGATAATTTTAGCAACAGATAGTCTAGAATGTGCCTGTATACTGGTTAACCGCTTACGTATAAGCCTGCTCAGGAAAAGTGTGGATATGTAAACTGACGGGAAAGAATGACCTAAAATAGTGTTGACTGAGCCGTTAAACTCACTCTAATACAAGCAAACAAACAAAGTTTACCGTGCCATCTCTTTAGCTCATTTATGACAAACTGAATCTTGCACTTAATAGTTTTGGACACTTGAAGTCTATTTGCTGACTCATTTCAGTACTTGTATGTTTTTCGAAAATCGAAAATCCTTGAAATGTAAGCAGCTTTCTGCGCGTCTGATCTGGGTCTATACTGTTTGTCAAACCCAGCAGATTCCAGTCCAAATTCTGCAAATAACCTCTCACGCATCATTGGCGTCACACCGTTAAGAATATCGTGGCTATTTTCTATAAATAACCGTTTCATGGATTTCCTACAATCAGTGATACTGACATGGACATTAGCACTGAAGAGTTTGTTTGTTTGATTTGAGGTTTAACGTCCCCGTCAACACTTTAAAGGTCATTTTGGAGACGTTGCTTCCAATTTTGTGGGACTTTTACACGACACTGAGATGAAATGACATCTCAAGCCCTGTCGTCCAATGAAACCAGTAGGGTTTATTAGCATGGACGGTCCGCCTCGCACCGCGGTTCCTGGACAGGCTTAGATCCTCTAAGCGGTTTACCAGTACTAGTGTGCGGGCCGGATTCAGCTCTGCGTGGACGCATCATGCAGTCCATATATTTCTTCAAGCCCCTATGGGCGGGGGCCACAGCACTGAATAGGCTTCTGTTCTTAGTAGCTTTTGTTCGACCAAAAATGATAAACAAAAATCTATTGCCTTCTATATTTAGAACTACCCTACATAGTATTATGTTTCGTGTGTCTGCCCGTCATGCGTTGATGCTTTTTATAATCGATTGTAGTGAGCCACGTCACAAGGCAACTTGTCTTTGGCGTTTGCAGCTAGGTAAGACTCATGCCGGGCAGCTCAGCTTACGGACTATCAAGAGTCTTGAAATATTTTATATGCAAACTAGATGTATCATACCATCACAGAAGCGAACACTTAGGCACTGACCAGACTGCGCTCGGCGCAGTCTGGTCAGTACCTGAGTTGTTCGCACAAGACACGGCAAACGTATGTTACATAATCTAACTGACTTTTTAAGAAGGAGGGTTCAAAAGTTATTTTGTCTTCGCTGCAGATATTTCTCTTTACTTATTTTTCTACAGTGAGTGAGTGAGTGTTTGAGTTTTACGTCCCACCAACAGCTAAGGTCATACGGAGACGGGGCCTCGGTTTAAAGACTCATCCGAAAGTCTGGAGAAGCCCGAGATCGAACCTGCGAACCCTGGTTTACAAGGCGAGTAGCGTAACCACTGAACCACGGAGGCTTCTAATATTTTTTCTACAGTCCTACAGGGGATATATATATACCATATTCCAAACTATATTTTGTTTATTTGTTTGCTTATTTGGTTCTTTGTTTCACAAGGAACCACGTTTTTCACCCTTCCCCTCCGCGAAAGGGATATTCTCCTAAATGCACCCTATCAGGACCGAATTTCTCACATTAAAACCTTTAAAGATCCCGTATTTTTCGGTCACTACAGAAACTTCCCGCCCGCTATTATCCACGTGATGTACAAAATTTAGGCAACGGTCATTTTATATAGCATCATTTTCCTTCTCCCTGTGGCGTCAGAGCGCTGTTTGAAAGTAAAATCTGGACTAGTCTGGTGTACGCGGCGTCTGATCAGGATCTACACTGTTTGCTGACGGTACAGGAATTAAAGGGTTGAACTAAACAGTCACAGTTCGAGTTCCGGGCCATTTTCCCAGCCTAACTCGGAGACAATTGACCCTCCAGTGCTGTCAGTACTTTGATTTTTTGTACTCTATATTTATAACGTTGATTTAACGTTTACACAAATGAAACCAACTTTCGCCGTTGACGATCATGACGTAACATTAACGTTTCACGGGACGGTCGATATCGGCGTTATGCATTGTAAGATGCCGTTCATTAGCAGGGTTGGGTCACGCAGAAACCGCTGGTAGAAACCCATGAGTACTTGGGCCCCATCAAGCGATTTTGGTACTTATCGTCTATGCGAACAGCGAAAGTTCAGGCGAGCCTGCGCATCCGCGTAGTCTCTACAGAACCTTCGCTGCTCGCTCGTACAAGCAGTGCATCAAGATGAACCTTCAGAAAGAAAGCCATATCCCTGGCCCTCTGAATGGCTGGGCATGCGCAGTTAAAATTTGTCATGACGGAATGCTCGAAGACACAAATTCGCTTTGCGGGGCTCATTTAATGAATACTTTCAGAAAGCATTCAATAAAGGTACATAAAGACCTGTCCGCCCCCGCCCATCAGGGCTTGGAGAAATAGATTGGGCTGCACGGTCCTTCCACGCAGAGCTGAAACTGACCACACACGAGTAGTGGTAAACCGCTTAGAAGGACTAAGCCTGCCCAGGCAAAGTGATGTGAGTCAGACCGTCCAATGCATATAAGCCTTTTGGTTTTATTGGGCGGCAGGGCTGGAGTGGTCATTTCATCTCAGTGTCGGATAAAAGTCCCACAAAATTGGAAGCAACGTGTCCAATATGACCTAAATAGTGTTGACGGGGACGTAAAACCCTGAATCCAAGCAAACAAAACAAAAAGACCTGTCGAATCTTCGAATCTTGACCATTATGTAATAGAAAAACGGTGACCTTGGCCTGAGTATCGTCCCCGAGTGCTTGGGTAGGGCTAAATGTGTGTGTGTGTGAATTCGTGTTTAACGTCGCTTTCAACAATTTTTCAGTCATATCACGACGGTGGCTGGTTGCGACAGGGAGCTCAATGCTCACTTTTATGGTGCTGCCTCACTGAAGTATTATGTCTCAGACACATACATGATACCACACCCAGTCACATTATCCGGACACTGGGTCGACCAGTCCTAGCTCTACCCCGTAAATCTGAGTGCCAAGCGAGGAGCAGCTAGTACCATTTTTAACGACTTTGGTATGTCGCGGCCCGGGATCGAACCGGGTAGGGCTAAATATAACCGTAAAACAATATCTATAGGTACACAGTAAGAATCTTATATTGAGACCACCTTCTGGACTGTTCAAAAGTGGTCTTTAAGACCACTTTTGAACTGTTCCAAAAGTGGTTTCATGCTAGAGGATAATATATACATGTAGTTGTAGAAAACTATCTGAATCCCTTTAAACATATTGTAAAAGAAGAATTAGATTTTATGCTAACAAGTCCGTGTATTTGTTTTTGTATGTTTGATTTGAGGTTTAACGTCCCCGTCAACACTGTAAATGTCATTTTGGAGACGTTGCTTCCAATTTTGTGGGACTTTTACCCGACACTGAGATGAAATGTCTTCTCAAGCCCTGTCGCTCAATAAACCAATAGGGTTTATTAGCATGGAAGGTCCGCCTCGCACCGCGGTTCCTGGACAGACTTAGATCCTCTAAGCGGTTTACCTGTACTAGTGGGCGGGCCGGATTCAGCTCTGCGTGGAAGCATCACGCAGCCCATATATTTCTTTAAGCCCCTATGGGCGGGGGCCAAACAAGTCCGTTTAATGAAACCCCGGTAAACCCCACTTTATATAAAGAAAACTGGGGTTTATGGGGTATACTTTATTCTTATTTTTTCTTTTTACTGCCCTAACACATCGGTTCTACGTACTCGTTAGAACCGCCTCTACGAGACGGTTCTAACGAGCACCCACAACCTATGTTTCGATTATTAGTAAGAAAACTATCACAAATTTTCATCATAAAATGACTATTTTGGAGATGTGAAAGAATGCATAATGTCACACGGGTGTGTTATCGTGATGCGGGAAAGACTCTTACTAGATTACACTGGATGTATGAATAACTGGATGTTTTATAGAGGGTCTCCCTGCCCTACATCATAGTGTAGTTAATATTTTCTTGTTCTTTGGGATCATTGATTCCATTGTGGAATTTTGAAAATATCTGAGGGTCACTGATGAGGCCTAAATGGCCGAAACTAGCTAGCCTGGCCCAGAAAACATGTACACTCCATATTTTCCAGTTCTGTGGTGTATTCCTTACTTCCAAAGGATAACTCTTTCTAGAACATATTTGACGTCACTACAGCTGTTGTCTGGGAATGTGTGGCGGCCGTAAAAAGTCTCCCTGCCCTACATAATAGCGTAGTTTATAGTTTCTTGTTCTTTGGGATCATCGATTCCATTGTGGACTTTTGAAAATATCTGAGGGTCACTGATGAGGCCTAAATGGCCGAAACTAGCTAGTCTGGCCCAGAAAACATGTACACTCCATATTTTCCAGTTCTGTGGTGTATTCCTTGCTTCCAAAGGATAACTCTTTCTGGAACATATTTAGTCTCCATTTAGTCACTGTATTAAATGTAATTCGGTATAAGCGCATTATTCGATTCAATATAATTATACGTTCATGGAGCTGAGCTTAAACTCAAAAGCCTTCAGTCACTGTGCCATAAAATTGCTATATGCCCCTTAAGTTGACAAAAACATATATAAACGGGTATTCTTAACACTATTACAGGACTGCTATACTGGAAATGGGGTAAGAAGCTTCTAGTTTTTTAAGGCTTTTTGATAAACAGGTGACAACACAACAGGGGCAATGAATTTCATTAGAAATTACCACGAATGTAAGATTCTGTCTTTTTATTACCGTAGGACGAAATTTCCGTCCGTAAAACTGCCGATTCACCTCCCCAAATGACAATTTTGAATACAGTTATCCCCTAAACCTAATGACTCTAATGAGTATACACGGCATACCTTTAGATTTTTGCAGACCAGATAAGAAAATCCTTGACTTATACCAGAAATCGAAGACTTATCCCTGGAATAGAATTTCTTATCCTATCCAGGTTATTCTATACAGGGAAAGTTTAAAAATTGAGAATTTTCACGTGCTTGGTGTGCCATTACGAAAACACACCTGTGCGACATGGTGCCTTTTTCATATTTCCAAAATGGCTACTTTTCTGATGAAAATTCTCAATATTTTTCTTATGTATACTGCAAACATAGGTTGTGGGTGCTCGTTAGAACCGCCTCATTGAGGCGGTTCTAACGAGTACCCACAACCTATGTCTTGGAGCAGAAATAAGAATAATAATGTATACTCCCGTTAAACCCCAGCTTTCTCTATATCAAGTGGGGTTTAAGGGGGTGTTCATTTCACGGACTTGTTCACGTGATGCCACCCCGCCCCCACATCCATGTAATATTCTTATATTATAAAGACAAGATAGAAAAGATGCCATTTGTGTCTTGTCCAAGCGATATACTGTATTTAAGAAATAGATCAGCTCTAACTGTGATTTGTTGTGTAATAAATCACAGTTTGGAGGTCAGTTGTAAAGTAGACAAATCACGAGCGCGTAGCGCGCGTGATTTGTCTACTTACAACTGACCGACAAACTGTGATTTATTACCCAACAAATCACTGGCTAGAGCTGATCTATTTCGATTCTAACACGCTGAAAATCGGCAATAATGTTGTTGTTTCCTTCAAAATCTCACAACTTTTCGCCATTGTTAGAAGAAATCCCGCTAAAATTATCGACTGAAACACATGCATTTATATCCTTTTCTAACGTTTTCGATGCGAGAAAATGACGTTACACCGTCTAACGTCAAGTAAATCGACTAGTGACGTCATAAATTTGCAGTTTTTAATGACGTCACACGTCACGCTCTTCCGAGCTGTGATTTGTTGCAGAATAAAACACAGTTATTTTGCATTGCCTATATAGGCGCACTGTGTTAGAATTAAGAATTAAGTCAGCAGGCGACATTTTGAAATATCCCAATGGAGAAAATTTGCAAGAGATGTCAAGTCATGTTTTTTTGTTTTGTTTTTTTTTTTTTGGGGGGGGGGGGGGGGGGAATAAGAACATATCAACAATTTGTCGTCTGTTGAATACGCCTAGAAAGTAGTAAAGGTTAAGCAGCCACCAAACTAAAACTCCAAAAGTGACTGCTTAAAGCAGGTGGCTGTTCAGCAGGGGGAAATGTGAGATTATATTTGACTTGATGTAGACGGACAAAAATGGGTGTTCAATATTGTTATATAGTGAAAAGAAATATAAATGATTGGGTCTCATCTGACACCGCTCTGTCATTTTTGTTTCTTTTTATTTAATTGTATTTAATTATTAAAAATGATACACAACTTCAAGTTAAAATGAAATAATTTACCACCAAAACATTAAAATTTTCAAATAAAATATTCTGATATATTTCTGCACACAATCTATGTTTCTAAGCGAAAATAAGAAACAAAATGTACACCAATGTAAACCCCAGTTTTACTATATAAATGTGGGGTTTAAAGGGGTTAAAATTATATAGGCGTATTTTCGGGACGAGTTGTAGTTATATGGCTGCTGGCTGAGCGAGGGATGTGACCCCTGTTTAATATGTAGCAAAATGCTTCGGGGTGGTGGTGGTGGGAGGGGTGAGAATTATTGCAGTTCCTGAAGAGAGGTGACTGCTACACATAGGTGATCATTAATTCTGGTTTTACTTTTAATTACTGGTTTCTGCCCAGAAAGTACTGCCTAGAATGCCCAACAGGGGGAAATGCAGTACTGTGGCACTACATCGACGGTTTATTAATCTCTGCGGGTTGATGGTGGGGTTTGGTGAAACGGAAGTGTTGTGTGTTTTGTGTCACTCGGGCGTCCAACTGATACTGGCTTACAGTCAGGCAAAACTTGCTGTCCTTGCAGCAGGTAAAAGAAGAGGGGGAGTGTTGCTATTTCTTTAATTTTTACACTTCCATTCATTTTCCTCTTTCATCCTCTTTGTACTCTGTCCTTAACTTTCAACTCGCCTACTGTCTCGATTCCAGGACAAAATCCCCCCCCCCGGACATAATCCCCCCCCCCCGGACACCCCCCCCCCCCCCTTTTTGTAAAGGCGGACAAAATCCCCCCCCCCCAACATTTGTTCAGGTGGACAAAATCCCCCCCTGGACAAAATCCCCCCCCCCCCCCACCGGACATAATCCCCCCCCTCTTGCTGTTTATAAAGGTGGACAGTATCCCGCACATCTCCACATGCACAATTACTGGTTTTTGAAAATCAGTCTGTCGTTTTGAAAACTGCAGATTCCATATCAGATTTGGTGCAGTACTATCAAAGCTATATTGGTGCTCATGGAGAAATTATAGCCCATCAACACTGTATAGGTCATTTTGGAGACGTTGCTTGTAAGTTCAAAGTAATAAGGGCATACTTGTATTAACTTTTTGTAATTGTACATGTGTTCTTTTGGGTTTTATGGACCTCTCAACCAATTAGGATTATGTCTGGCATGATCAGTTAACCTAACCTCGTTCCAGGCAATCTTAGATTCCTGATCTGTATTGATTCCTGATCATTGCCTTCACTTCTATTTTAGAACCTCTACCATTACGAAAAACGCCTGTTCAAATATATTGAAAATTGACATATTCCAATATTTTTCATATTTCTGCTCAAAAACATAGATGGATAATTAACCAGAACAATTTAGAGCAAGGGTGATTTTTTTCCGGTGGGAGGGGGGGGGGGGATTTTGTCCAACCTGACATACAGCGAGGGGGATTTTGTCCGGGGTTGATTTTGTCCGAGGGGGATTTTGTCCGCCTTTACAAAAAGGGGGGACTTTGTCCGGGGGGGGGGGGTTATGTCCGGGGGATTTTGTCCGGCTACCACTGTCTCTATCTTTCACTGGGAGTGAATGATCCACGAGTGTTGACGTGTCGTTTTAGCCAAATGCGATTATTGCAGGTTCTAGCCTCGCGATACCGGGCAGTGACCCTCGGGACGGATTTTCTGTCCACCCCTCACACCCATTATTGATACATATATTACATCCTCTTAAATGTTAACTTAACCTACCACTATCCGCTCTAGATCAAAGATCAGCAGACGACATATTGTTGATTTGTTTTTCTCTTTTGTTTTCCCCTGAAGATAATAGTACTTGACATCTCATGCAAATTGTCTTCACAGAAGGCAATTTGCATGAAATGTCAGATCCTGTTTTATAAAAGACAAATATACAAAACGTCGTCTGCGAGGAAGAAATACCCAGCATAAAGAGCGTTAAACTTCGTTGCCCATGAACGGGTGTAAAGGTCAAATATATCAAACGCAACCTTAAAGTTAACAAAAAGGTCACTGACCTTAAAAATACTATTTTAGCTCACCTGAGCCGAAGGCTATCAATTTGCCGCTATATCCGTCGAATTTGCCGCTATATCGAATTTGCCGCTATAAAAGTTCGTTTGTTTGACTTGAGGTTTAACGTCCTCGTCAGCACTGTAAAGGTCATTTTGGAGACGTTGCTTCCAATTTTGTGGGACTTTTACCCGACATTGAGATAAAATGATACCTCAAGCCGTGTCGCCAAATTAAACCAGCAGGGTTTATAAGCATGGACGGGCCGACTCGCACCGCTTTGCCTGGGCAGGCTTAGATCCTGTAAGCGGTTTACCAGTACTTATGTGCGGGTCGGTTTCAGCTCTGCGTGGAAGCATCGTGCAGCCCATATCTTTCTTCAAGCCCCTATGGGCGGGGCGGGTAGTAATAGGTTAAAACTAACTCTTTCCCTTAAGGGGAATGGGAACACCTGGCAGATTTTTCGCCGCTTTGCAAAGGGAGACAACTTTCAGGATTTCCTGTACGCTTTTCTATATGTTCTGTCCCACGGAAAAAGGGGTCAACTCTTAAAGGAAAGAATTTGCTCCTTAGGAGCAAATTCTTTCCTTTAAGAGTTGACTCCTATTGACATGAGAGACAAACATACTTTTGGAGGAGTTGCCTTCCCTGAAGGTGTTCCCATTCCCCTTAATTACTCCAAGAAACAAATGTTGTGGACTTTTGTTAGAATCGCCTCGCCGAGGCGATTCAAACAAATATCCACAACATTTGTTTCTTGGAGTAATACAAATAATTTCCAGATTCTTGACTCGTATCTCCATTAATCGTTTCATCTTGTGCTAAGGCTTCGTTCCAGTAAAATCGTTGTTATAACGCATTTCATTGTTATATAGAATGTCGTTATAAAGACGGTTCCTAGCACGTCCATGCGTAGTAACCCTATTGGTTTCATTAGGCGGCAGGGTTTGAGATGTCCTTTCATCTCAATGTTGGGTAAAAGTCCCACAAAATTTGAAGCAACGTCTTCGTAATGACCTTTATAGTGTTGACGGGGACGTTAAACCTCAAATCAAACAAAAACAACACGTCCAAAATTTCAAATAAGAATATCTCTTGACACTCCACGGCTAATCTTGATCAAATTTAGCATTTAAGCATATAATGGAGTGAAAATAATGTAAATATACTTAAGTAATAAAGGTTATTAATGCAACGTTCTTTGAAGTCTTAGTAACATCGGATCGCGAGCAAAGTTTAAGTGAACCCCCTTTGGGGTTCACTTAAATTGCTTGCGACACGATGTTAATCATACTGACATGACTGTTAAATTTACTGAATAAACTAATCCATTTCTTAAATAAATAAATAAATAAATAAATTTATAAAACAAATAAATAAAAATAGAAAAAAGAAAGAAATAATGTACTTATACTTCGAAGAAGCATCGATTATCCGGACACCGCTAACAAGTCCGTGAAATCAACACCCTCTTAACCCCCCTTAATAGAGAAAAAAAATGCGGTTTGCGGGGGTATACATTATTATTCTTATTTCTGCTGCACGACATAGGTTGTGAGTACTCGTTAGAACAGCCTCACTGAGACGGTTCTAACGTGCACACAAACCCTATGTTTGTGGGATGAATAAGAAAAATATTACGAATTTTCATGGAAAAAGTAGCCATTTTGGAGATGTGAAGAATTTCTCAATATCGCACGGGTGTGTTATCGTTATGATATCTTGGATCAGCGGAAGGGAGGGAATGACCGTAGAAAAGATTGCATGATCATTCTCCACGAAAGAATGTTGCCGACCCCGGCAGGTTTCGAACCCGCGTCCTCCTGATCACCAGTCAGACGCGCATCTGACTTCATGCGGACTGAACAAATTATTTGTCTAAATGGCGACGGAAGTAAGGGCGAGGATTGTGGCCACGTAAAATCGATTTAAGCCCCCCAGTGGAAATCTTTCAACTGACCGTTCCAAAGCGGTTCTTCTGTGGCGGTTTATTTATGGTGTTGTTTGTTACTTACTGTGTGTATCACTTGTGTCTTTTTATTTTGGATGGCCATATGGCCATTTTGTGTGAAAGTAACTGTCCTTATGGCCTTCCGTTGTTTAGGTTTCCATTATGGTCTGGTCGCTTAAAAATGTTTGTGTTTCTTTCCCTTTGGTGTATTTGATGGGTGGAGTAAGTTAATTGTATCGATTCCTGATCTTTGTTTTACTTCTACTTTGATATTTTTCAGGCGTCACCTAGTTGCTTTCTTTCTTCTGCTGTGTTGTCTATTTCACTGTGGCGAAGGTTCTTTGGAAGAAGACAACATTAAACGACGATGCCGAGTAGACTTACCGTCTTGTTTCCCAGAGCAACTGAAGTGGGCGGAGCTTCAGCTGAGATTGACAGGAAACCTTGTTTTTCCAGACAAAGCAGATGACTATACAAGCTTTAATTTTCAATACAACCACAGAACGAAAACGTAAGTACTTAAAACCCAAGGGCCCCAGAACTTGGAAAATGGCAAACAGAGCAAGGTGATTTGTTTTTCGTTTTTCGTGTTTCGACTTTCAAGGTTATGCAGAAAATCAAATTATGTCATTCAAAATGATATTTTGACATTCGAGAGGCCGTTTTTCGCATCTTAGTTTGAAATTCAAGATCCTATTTTAACCTTCGAACAGAGGCAAATATCAAATTTTGCCATTCAAAATCTTATTTGACATTGAAAATGAGGCAGAATATAACATTTTGACAGTATATCGATTGTTGACATTCAAAATACATTTACATCCGCACCGAGGCCGATTATCGAGTTTTGTCATTCAAAATCCTATTTTGATGAATATCAACATTCAAAATGCTATTGTGATATTCAAACTTAATCAATCTGATTCAGAATCAGATTCAGAATTGTTCCTGGTGACACGTCGAATGACATTCATACACCAGGATCTGTGATATGGGAAGTCAGTCTCTAGCTCTCACCAAAGATGTAAACTTAGCTACACCATCCTCAAACCTTCAGCTGTCGAAATGATCGAATCGGGAAGAGCATTCCAATCTCTAACTGTCGAGGCAAGAACGATTCTTTACAAATGTCAGTTCTTGCAGTAAAGGTCTGAAACGTCAATGAATGGTGAGTTCTACAGTGCCTAGCGGGGGGAACAAGGTCATTCTCTTTAGACCTTTGTATATAACTATGAAACTACTGTCTCTTCTCATTTTCTTGAGTGAATCTCGTCTTAATTTTCCTGATATCCCAGTCATGCTCCCAGTTTCAAAGCAATAATTGCTTGTTACAAATCTAGCACCTCTATTCTGTTTTTTTTTTTTTTTTTTCAATTTCTCCATTAAGGACCCTCCACTGGGGTCCCAGATACAACTACCATATTCCAAGATTGGACGAACAAGTCCTTTATATGTTGCCTCTTTTACATCCTGGGGACAATGATGAAGATTTCTCCTCAGGAAACCAAGTTTTCTATTTGCCTTAGTACATATGTTGCTAATGTATGTATTCCATATTATATCGTGTGTGATTGTCACACAAATGTATTTAATGAAATCTGCATTCTCGAGGACCGTTCCCTCTAAAGTGTAAGAAACCTCAATTTTATTGGTTCTCTTCCTAGTTATTTGCATACTATTGCATTTAACGACCTGAAATCCCATACCCCATTTACGTGCCCAACACCCTTATCTATCTATATCATTCTGAAGTTTCAGTGACTCCTCTGTATCTCTTATTTTCCGGTAGCAAACACAGTCGTCTGCAAACAGTTTTATTTCTGAGTCATGTCAGTGGAAATATCATAAATGTACAGGGAGAATTACAGTAGACCAGGAAAAGTCTCTTGTGGGACCCCAGACAAAACTGGAGATGACTTTCGGATTCACCATCAACAACTACGCGCTGTTTTCTGTAGCAAAGAAAGGATCTATCCCTTTGAGAGTTTTACTCAACTTTCCATAAACAAATAATTTTGATTTAAGTAGTTCCGGAGGTTGGGTGTAGAAAGCCTTCTCGGAATCCAGAATAAATGTGACCACCTGTCCCCTTTGTCCAAGATCTTTACCCAGTCATTAATAACCGTGCTTAACTGAGTTCCACAAATGTGCCTTTTTCTTAATGCATGTTGTCTGTGTGACATATGTTTATATTCATCCAAGTGGGCCATGCTGTTGAACAGACTATATGTTCAATCATTTTACACAGAACACAAGTCAGGGTCACAGGGCGATAATTTCGAGCAAGAGCTCTATCTCCTTTTTAGAAGAGTGGGCAAATTTTTGCTAGGGGTATTTCTTTGGGGATTTCACCCGTATCAAGAGGCTGTTTGAACAGATGTGCAAAAAACTGAACCTAACTCATTTTCTAGTTCCTTCAGGAATCCAGGGTGAAGCTCATCAGTTCTTAAAGCTTTAGATGGATTCAAGCCTTTAAATACCTTGATCACTCCCGCCAGTGATACAACAAACTTTTCTAAAAAGAGGGCCGATCTTCCAGTCAATGGAACCTCTTTGAACTCAGTCAGTTTTATTAAACGCATTATTGAATTGACCAACTAGTTCCTCTGCACTTTCAGAGTCTGATTCAGCAACCCCGTTCCCTCCTCATTTGTTTAGGGACGGGATACCTTGCCTGTCTTCTGGCTATTGATATACCTGTCGAAGTCTCCTAGATTTGCCTTCACATTACCTACCAAGTTAAAATTATGCAAATACAAATCGTGCTGATTTTTGATGTCCTTCTTAAGTGACACAACAAACTTTTCTAAAAAGAGGGCCGATCTTCCAGTCAATGGAACCTCTTTGAACTCAGTCAGTTTTATTAAACGCATTATTGAATTGACCAACTAGTTCCTCTGCACTTTCATAGTCTGATTCAGCAACCCCGTTCCCTCCTCATTTGTTTAGGGACGGGATACCTTGCCTGTCTTCTGGCTATTGATATACCTGTCGAAGTCTCCTAGATTTGCCTTCACATTACCTACCAAGTTAAAATTATGCAAATACAAATCGTGCTGATTTTTGATGTCCTTCTTAATTTCTCTTAATTTTAATCAAGTTTTCAAATTTTTTCCGGAGGTTACCACTTCTCAACGATTTTATTTTTGCATCAGCATGAATCTTATTCCTTCACAATTCTTCCTTCTTATCTCTGGTGTGATCCAGTGAATCGAAGCTACAGACCTGCTAGGTTTGGAGGGGATATGCTTTTCGGAGGAAGTTTGAATGAAAGAGGTTATCAAATAAAAGTTCTCCTGAACAGATTGAGCATCTAACTGACCATTTAAGTAGTTTCCTTTGCAAACTTAGCGCATGCTTCCTTATAGTTTCATAGTCACCTTTGTTGATATAAGTACACCTTCATACGAGGTTTATTTATAGGTGGAAGGAAGATTTTTGAAAATCGGGGAAACAATATCCTGATCAGTTAGTTTGTCTGGAAACTGAAAATCTTCAAATTGTCCTGGTAAAGCTGTAAGAATCAAATCCAAAGTAGAAGTAAAACAAAGATCAGGAATTGATACAATTAACTTACTCCACCCATTTAAGACACAAAAGGGAAAGAAATACAAACATTAAGCGACCAGACCATAATGTAAACCTAAACAAAGGAAGGCCATAAGGACAGTTACTTTCCCACAAAATGGCCATATGGCCATCCAAAACCAAAAGACACAAGTGATACACACAGTAAGTAACAAACAACAACACAAATAAATCGCCACAGAAGAGCCGCTTTTGAACGGTCAGTGGAAGATTACCTTTGGGGGCTTAAATCGATTTTACGTGGCCACAATCCTCGCCCTTACTTCCGTCGCGATTTAGACAAATAATTTGTTCAGTCCGCATGAAGGCCTCCTAACTCATCAGTGCAACATCTCCGTGAACACAAAAATCAAAGAACCACAGAGGTGAGACAACGGTGAGGACTCGACAGCAAGAAACCACTGAAATGCTGGAGCAAAAGAAAACCAACAGTTAGACTCCGATGAGCCCGACCAGAGACAGAGCATCAGTCTTCTTATCACGAGAAGGCAAACTTAACTATTTGTTCTAAGCTATGTCAGTTAATATTTGTCCTTCGGACTGACTCAGCATCGTGCCTTGCGTACTTATCCTGTCAGGCCAAACAATGTATCTAAAGTTGAATTCACTTACATGTAAGGGGTTGAGACACACTGATGAAGATAAAATATCAGAAAGACCTCTGTGTCACTAAATTTGATGTAGTTACGCCTTAATTGCATGTAAAACATGTTCTGCGGGAATTTTTACCCTTATTCTGAGACTTTACGAAGTCGTAATTGAACTGTCAGTCTTTGTTTCCTGAATAGCCACAATATGTGGTTGGTGAGTATCAAGGAAAGCTAAAAGTTCAAGTATTTTTCCTCTTATACCATTGATGTTTATACTGCAAAGTTTCAAATCGTTTACAAACTTTGGCTTACTTGTATCAGTTGTCGGATATTTAACTCCCTCATCCTTTGAGATGGGTTCAAATAGGTTCCGCTTGTCAAGTTCTATATATTTTCTGAAGAAAGAGTCTGAAAAGATACATACCTCACATTTCGGGAAAATCCATGAGCAGTTTGAGTTCATCAAAGTGCCATACTGAGCAATTAGGATGAAAAAATATTCAATGTGTATCCACAGTTCACACTGATCACATCGAACCGCCTTGTGTCCGTTAAGGACAGCACTACACAGGCCACAGTCGCCAGTGAGGTTTACTCTGTGTATTACCCCTTGACCTGCAGAAAATTTAAATATGCAACACCCATCACTGATTATCAACAAATCAGATTTCTTGATGCAAATCATTGCAACTAATTCACAATGTGAATGACAAGCAATGTAGATCCTGATAGATGGCCATCTGATCTGGATCTTCATTGTTTGGAAAATAAGGTATATCCGGGCTCAGCAGGACAAGGGTTAAAATAGACCGATATACAATATGAGCAGAAAACTAAGCACAACATAGCTTATAGGAAATGATGTATCTTACAAATTCTTTTACAGATATCCAATGGTACATGTCATGGTCAAGAGCGCCGAAGACATTCGCGCCGCCATTTTGTTTGCCAGGAAGTATAACCTGCACGTGTCTGTTAAGTCTTCCGGTGCGGATTTCCTTGGAAGGTCGTCTGCACATAGTAGTTTTAGTATCAATTTGATGACAATGAGTGAGATGAAGGTCAATAAAAACAGAACACCTAGAAGTGAACATGGCGAAATAACAGTTGAATCTGGTGCTACGTGGAAGGACATATACATGGAGGTATTTAGGGGATAACTGGTTTGAAAAATTTCATTTGGGGAGGTTAATCGGCGGTTTTACGGTTGGAAATTTCGTTTTACTTCGACGCGCCAGCGGAGCCTTAAAACGTAATTTGCGACCGTAAAACCGACGATTTACCTCCCCAAATGACCCCCATTCTAAGACACTTTTTCACTTGTTTTGTTTAAAAAATGCTCATTTTGCTCAAACGGCAAACGTAGCGAGCTGCGTAAAACCAAATGACAACCAATGGAAAGTGACGCCACATGATGACGTCGGATGTCCGACAGTATATCGCAGCATATACTGTCGCATTTTTTTTTACATTATCCAATCAGACGTCGCGTTATATACGCGAGTACATTAGAATATACCATCAACATTACAAAAACGCGCCTATATAGTTTTGATCCCCTTTTATTCAGTAAATCTGGGTCTACAGGTAAACCTTATTTGTCTTATTTCTGCTCTAAAATATAAACGGTGGGTACATTAGAAACGCCTCGATGAGGCGGTTCTAATGTGTACCCACAAGGTATATTTTAGCATAAATTAAAAAGAGGAAAATGTATCAAAATTTTTTATCTAATTTTTTTATCGGCCGTAAATATTTAATATGTTTGTATAGACGTGTTTTCGTGATGAGTATTGTTTTTTGTAACGGAGCGGTTTCTTGAGAAACAGAAGTGGAGGCAATGATCAGCAATCGATACAATTAAGCCACAGCTCCCATCAGAGACACCAAAGGGAAAGAAATAGAAACATGAAACAACAGACGCTAATGGAAACATCAATAGCGGAAAGTTACTTTCCCACAAAATGGCCAATAGGCTATCCAAAATAAAATAATATTAGCGACACAAACACCAAAAGATAAACCATAACAAAAATAAACTGCGATAGAAGAACCGCCTTGGAATGGTCAGCGGAAACGAATTCCACTGGGGGGGGGGGCTCAAATCGATCCCACGCGGCCACAATCCTCGCCCCTAGCTCCGTCGCGATTAGGACAAATAATTTGTTCAGTCCGCATGAAGGCCTTCAAACTCATCAGTGCAACATCTCCGTGAACACAAAAATCAAACAACCACAGAGATGAAACGTCGGTGAGGACTCAATAGCAAGAAACCACAGAAATGCTGGAGCAAAAGAAAACCAACAGTTAGACTCCGATGGGCCCGACCAGAGACAGAGCATCACTTTATATAGTGAAAATGGGAGTTCACTGGAGTATACGTTATTTTTTTCTTATTTTTGCTGGAAAACATAGGTCGTGGGTACTCCTCAGACCAGCCTCAATGAGGCGGTTCTAACGAGCACCCGCAACCTACCTTTTGAATATTCCTAATGAAAATGAAAAAAAAAAATCACCAGGAAAGAATTCACTGTGAGCCCCCCCCCCCCCCCCCCCCTCCCCCCCCCCCCCCCCCCCCCACCCCATCGCCATGAAGAAATAAATGGGCTGTATGATGCTTTCGCGCAGAGCTGAAACCGACCACACACGAGTACGGGTAAACCGCTTAGAGGATCTAAGCTAGCTCAGCAAAGTGGTGCGAGTCGGACCGTCCATGTTTATAAATCCAATTGGTTTCATTGGGCGACAGGGTTTGAGAAGACATATCATCTCAATGTCGGGAAAAAGTCCTACAAAATTTGAAGCAACGTCTTCAAAATGACATATACAGTGTTGACGGTGATGTTACACATCAAACTCAAATCAAACAAACAAAATCTTAAAAAAGTTTTGTATTTTCGGCGGTAAAATTTTTAACATATTTGTAAAGGCGTGTTTTCAAAATGAAGGTTTATTGAATTTTATAAAACATGTAAAGCAAGCACATGCCCAGATCAGCATGGACGACGCGGAATAAACCGGGCCTTTGTAGTCCGCATGAAGCATCAAGGTTATCGAATCCGTGTTATCGCCTCTGTAAACCCCACTTTATATAGTGTAAAAGAGAGTTAACAGGAGAATACGTTATTTTATCATATGATGTCGCGTCTGAGAGTGTAATAACGTCATGTATTATTTTCGATAATCCACTAGTGGATTAAATATGCAAATTAGCTAGATACGTCCCGTAACGTTACATGTACGACGTCCTTAGCGACGTCGCGTTTACTAACGGCGGAATGTTGACATTTTTGTAAACAATCGTGAATAAAATACGCTTTTAATGTCATATGATAAATAGAATCTTGCATTCGTGCTCATGTATTATTGAATTTATTAAACTCGTTGAGAAAAAGGGATAAAATGCTCGGCAAAGCCTCGCATTTTATCCCTTTTCCTCAACTCGTTTAATAAATTCAATAATACATGAGCACTCATGTAAGATCCTCTATTTTCTTATTTTTGCTCGGAACCAAAGTTTGA